>JAWWEW010000088.1:6860743-6882066 GCA_035583185.1 Anabacerthia variegaticeps | reverse complement strand
TTAACTGCTGTAGGAGCAATGTCTGGATAAGAAATGAATGATCAGGCGCTATAGCTTTTTTCATTTTTCTGAGAATGCAAAGCACTATGAACATCACATTAAAGCTTCTGAATTATATTTATTGCTTAATTTTTTAGTTTTTCATCTCCAGTTTTCCACTAGTTATTAAGTCCTGATAGAAACTAAGCTAAGCCTGTGCAGCTACATTATGTTATAAAAAATAACGGCCTTTGTACGCAGATAGATTATCTTTAGGGGAAAAAAAGAAGAAAAAAAGGAAAAGGTAAGAAAAAACCAAACAACAACATAAACACCAAAACAGAAGAAAGAGAGAGAAGCAGGTGGCACATTGAATTTCACATGGATCAGAGCAGCTGTTCGGAAGAATAAATCTGTAAAGGCAAAAGTTCTGCCTTGGGCAGTCAACACATTGCAGTACAGAGGAGCACTGGAAGATAGTGTTTAAAAGCTGTACTGCTGATGTGGCAGTGTTCTTGCCAAAAAGGTACATGCAACATGTTTCAGGAAGGTGCAGAGCACCGAGCAGATTTGTTCCTGCAGCACAAATGAAAAATAAAAAAGAGAGATAGAATCCCCATTTGGATCAAGCAGTGGTCTTTAATGTAAGTCTAAGAAACATAAGAAAATCTCTCAGCAACCCAAAATATGAGGGCTTGGCTTTTAATTGAGCCTCTCCTGAAGCAAGGACATTTTACTGAGACAATTTTCTCATCCCCTAAAGGCATGACAGTAATTTCAGACTTCTACCAAAATAGAAATGTGTCAGCAGTGTAAAGGCCATGGCCAAGAGGAGCCTGCGAGGCTGGGGCAGCATGAGCCATATACAGTGTGCATGGGTGTGCCTCTGCTGGCTGCATCTCTGACTGGAGGTCCCCAAACACCACTGTGACATGATTTATAGTGCTGCAAATGTGTTTCCCTGGCAGTGGGTAATCAGTGCTGGACTGGAACTTGAAGGAGCTGGGCAGGAACTCCCGTCTTGGCTTCCTGACAGGGCATCCCAATTAAGCTATGAGTCATGTTTGTGTTTCTCTATTCTCTGGGACTATTGCCTTGTATTTTGGTGAACCCCAAGTGTCTTGCATGGCATGGGGCTGCTTCAGATGAAAACAGGATCACAGCTGGGCTGTCACCCCAAAATTTCCTCTTTCTGGGGGTGAAGGGTGTTATTCCCCCTGCTCCCCACTCCCCTGGGGGACTGCTGTAAGAAGGAGTTTGCCAATGAATATAAAAAGCTGAGCTTTTCACATGCATAAGAGGGTAAGTGGAAACATTTGTCCTTTAGTCTCTTGGCTGTGGATATTTTTTCCCTGCTCCAACTGTCTGTGTGCCATTGGCACACAGAAATGGAGGAATGAGTGTCTCCTCCAGGGCTGTGAGAGAGAAGGGAAGACACTTCCCAGTGGTGGTGGGAGAAGGGTTAGGGCAATCCAGAGATCTTTTAAGAGTCTTTCTGGTAAATGGCTTTTAAGGTCACTGTGTACCCTTTGCTCTGTGCTGCTCTGTTACCAGGTCTGCTGTGGTCAGTGGATTCCCTTTGCTCAACTCCGTGGGGCAGGGTGAACAGGTAACACCCAGGCAGATGTTCTGGCTGGAAAGCCAGCATGTTTTCTAGGAATCACTCTTTCCCTCATGCTCTCACAGCACTTGTGGCTTAGTCTTGGCACCTCTCAGAGGCTAAAGCAGAAGCCTTGGATGAATCAGACCGAGGAGTTTCTGCCACCAGCCGTGAGCAGTCAGTGTGGGCTGGGCAGGGAACCAGACTGTTGTTTCCCTGGAGAAGTCTCCTGAAATAACCACAGTCACACATGTCTGCAGTGTTGTCTCTCTGCTCACTGAAGGCCCACAGTGAAGGTCCACCTGGCTTTTCAGCCATGAGTCACCAAGCCTGGGCCAGCTGGGAGCAGACCCCAGGAAGGCATGAAATGAGGCAGGTAAAGAAATCACGGATGTGTTCTCCATTGGGCCTGCCTGCCTTCCCCCATAAAAAGTGCCAGTGTGGCTCTCATGTAGCTTGATGGGATGGCAAATGGATTGGCTGTTGGGAATTCTGTTGCAGGGGAACTCTTAAGAGCCTGGAGAAGCTGGGTTTGTAGCAGCACCAAAGGGTTGTATGAGGAAATTAAACTCCTTTAACTCCTCTGTGAAGGTCTTTACTGAACTCTGGCATCTGGTTGCAGCTGTAATGCTTACAATCATGGCTGTAAATGGGGACATTTAGGGACTAGGATGAATCTGTGCAGGACATGCAGGACAAGGGCATTCAGCCACAGAGGACAAAAATGAGAAGCCTAGTACCTTCACTGTGTGCTTGCCACTGGCCCGGGGGCTGCAGAGCCCCCAAAGCAGCAGCCTGTGTGAAAGCCAGGGCTATCTAGAACGCACTCACTGTCTCCTTTGCTTTGCAGCACCTTAAGAATGACAAGGAAGATCTTCACCAACACCAGGGAGAGGTGGAGGCAGCAAAATGTCAACAGTGCCTTTGCCAAGCTGAGGAAACTCATCCCCACCCACCCACCAGACAAGAAACTGAGCAAGAACGAGACCCTCCGCTTAGCTATGAGATACATCAACTTCCTTGTGAAAGTCCTGGGAGAGCCAGGCCTGCAGCAGACGGCAGTGGCAGCTCGGAGCAGCATCCTGGGATTCTTCCAGCAAGCCCCACACTTGCAAAGCATGGAGGAGCTGACACTGATTGAAAACTCTGCTGTCTCCTGTCCTGGCATGAGCAGCAATATAGTAGCGTGTTGGTCAGAGACATCATCTCCCTAGCAGGCAATGAGGCATGCAGAGTCTTGGTGTTAGTCTTGATAGTCCCTCTCTTTGTGGTCCTCTGTGTATTGTGGTTATTTATTAATATTTATTACGGTTTTATTTGGTATGCATTTTTATTTACTAGGAAAGGAAATCCTTGGTCACCCAAAAACCTGGAGTTCCAGAGAGAGAACTTGCAGTCTCTGGAAACTTGGAAGGAGTCACTGCTGTCATAGCAGAGTTCAAGCCAGAGGAGCCTTCTACCCAGATCTCCTCCATAAATCAGGCCGTAGAAACTTATTCAGTGTTTCTGACAGGGAAAGAGATTATTCTCCCATGCTATTTCAAGGAAACACTACTGAGATGAAGAATGATGACTGCACCACAAAATTTGTCCAAGACAGACATCTGGCCTTGATAGTGAAAGATTTTGAGAGATGTGATATTTGACACAGTCCTCCACCAGTTGTTCCAGGGGCTAATTGCACTCGCTCTTGAGTTTGTGAATCTTATTTCCTGCTTGATTCTTTTTTTTTTTTTAAATACAAGTCCTAGTCCTTGAACCAGTCTACATCCTGCTCCATCAGACTGGAGGGATCCCTAGACAAAAATGTATTAAATAAAATTAAACATTAGCAAGGTGCCAATTTAAACTTAAAGAAGACATAGTCATAGATGAGTTCCAGTGGGTTCAGTAGACAGTGTAAAGCTCCTCTGTAGCAGTGACAGTGTGCATGTGAAGGAAGATGATCAGCTAAGCTGCAGCTGCCTTAAGAACCCATCAAAGATATTGGTGGCTAAATGTCTTTGCATACCCAGCTGACTGCCTTTAGCTGAGGTTTTCCCACCTGGATACTCTCCCAAATGGTCTGATGGAGTAAGGACAAAGAAATTGGTGTAAATGTCTTCCAATTCACTCAGCAAGTTATTTCCCTGTAGAGGAAAACCACCAACCACCATGCTATAGGTGTTTGGATGATAAGCAGGATGATAAGAGGTCTCATTAAGGTTGTTTCATGTTTTTGCCCAAAAACCCCCAATTTAATTTCCTGATTAAGTTATAACCTCTGCCATAAAAGGCCTGGGCTGCTCATTTGAGTTACAAAGCAGCCCAGAGCAACAGGGAAAAATGATGGGTTGAAGTAGAACGGCTTCCTGGTCAGACCCTGGTCCCGCTGACACAAGTCCTTTCAATTTCCACATGGACCAAGGTACACATCAAGGCTTAGAAAAGACACTTGTTCAGGACTGGTGAAGAAATGTAGCTCCTGTAGGCCAAGGGACGTCCCTGGTCTGTTCCTGTTTTTCATGAGACAACGAGGTGCCTTCAGAAAGCAGAGACGGGGTCTGTGCATGCAACGTGTACGGCCCTTCTGCATGAGGGGATTTGGCACCCGAAGCTGAGCTGCCTTTCAAAGCCTCACCAAGCACCAGGTGCACCAAAGAAGCCAGGGCTGGCTCCTGCTACGGGTCTGTTGGGCTGTCCTGAGCATTGAGATAGACCAAGGACACAGCTCACCCCGTCCAGGACTGGTGCTGTAAGGCAAAGGCATGTCAGTGGACAGATTTTGACCAAAAGAAAAAAAAAAGAAAAAAAGAAAAAAAAGCTTAAAGGGTTCCTGTTGATTTGATTTCGTCTCTGAACCCTGCACTGGAGAGCAGCTGAGTGGAAAGGCACCAAAAGTCCTTTGCACGGTTCGTTTCTTGCCACCTCTGCCCACTTTAACATGACTAAATGGAGCCACAGCCTCCTCTGCACAGCACCTCAAAGGTAATGAGCCAAGTCCTCCTCCCAGATTTCTGCTGGCTTGCTGGAGCTGCAGCAGGACAAATTAGTCCAAGTAGATCAGAGCACTTATTGGCGAGGTGTGGTGGTGCTGTTTGGTCAATCAGTCACTTGCTGTCCTAGGAAACACACATTACCAAGGCAAGGCAAAACATCTTGTGAGCAGCTGTCATCCAGGGAAGGGGAAAGAAAACCTGGCAATTTTGTAACATAACATGCTTGTTGTATTTTCTATGCTAAAAACCTTCCCTTCTTGTTATTGCTTTGGTTCATATCAGCGGTTTCTTTGATCTCCTTTCAATTTAGGAGCTCCCTGCTCTCACATTCAGCAAGTATTTCACTAGATATATCTACCAAAGACTTTTTTTTTTTTTTGGTCAAGTTTCTTCTTTGTGTTTTGGGGATTTCTTATCTGTGTGATCATGAACAAATAAGGTGTAACTGATAACATGTCATGCTATATGATGTTATTTAACATCTAATATATTCCAAATAAATTATTTAAGAAACTAATCTTTGTCTTTTCTAAATGTGTCTAAAATTTCATTTTACATTTCCACACCACTTGGTAGAGGATCCCAAAAACATAAGAATGTGATTTCCAGTAAAGAATTGTTTTACTGTCTCTTATGCAAGAGTCTTGGTGGTAGAAAAAACATTATCAGATGATGAAGAAATACAGGAATTCTTTGTTTATTACAATTTCTTACACTTTTTGGCAGAGTTACATTTCAATCTACATGCTATGAACATTTTGAAAATGACAGATAACTAAAATTTCATTGTGCAACACTGTTATTTATCTCCTCCAAATATTCATCATTCAAAAGACTTTAATCAACTCCACTTAAAAAAGCATAAATCATCCTAAAGAATTCATTTGGACTCCGAGTCCATTGTTATCTCTAGACAGGCACAACCTACAGATTCAGAGTCCAGGTTCAGATATAAAAATTAATTCAAGGATGAGGGCAGTTTAGAATGTAAAGCTGTTCTTTCTGGCTAACATCTGGTGGGAACAACCTAATCCCCAATTGAATATGAGGCTGGAAGAGGGAGAGGAACAGTGAGATGACAGATGCAGAAGTTGTGAGGAAGAGGTGAGAAGTCACTGGGACACAGGGCTGCCTTCATGTCTCACATCCCTGACAATGTTCTAGGATACACCAAAAGAGAGATTTCTGCAGAAAATGTGCCTCAGAAAGGCATCATCTCAAGGGATTACGTATTAAAGTCACAAAATCAGAAAATGTGAGGATCAAAATGTATTTATATGTGATATATTTATCCTAAGCAAGGCAGTGCCACTGTAGAGAGGATGCTCTACTCACACAGGTAATGCCAAATTAGTTTGTGTGCTGGGGATGAAGTGGCAATGCCTCCTCTGGTAGTGGGTACGATATAGCCATGTTGACACAGTGCTGTGAGACAATGGGACCTGTGCCATGGAGATGTACCAAGTCATTTGGAGATCACAGAAAATGTCTCACATAGGTTGCTGCAGTGGCAAAATCTTAGTATAAATGACAAAAATGTCCCTAATCTTAAGGACCCTACTGTCTGCTAGTTGTAACTAACATTGTTAAAATAGAGCTGTGTGAATAACACTTTTTTACCTTTTGTCTTTTTGTTTGGGTTTTTTTGGTGAGAATATTGCTGTCAATATTTCAAGGAAGACCAGATAAAGTGGTATTTTCTAGAAGCATCTTTGGCATCTCCTGGTACAAATAGGAATGATGTGAAATTAAAAGTGTCAAGGCCCCCTCCAACCCATGGTACTCCTGCAGGAGGGTGTGAGGTGTCCTCCCATGAATCTGTGATTCAGAAAGCTCAGTGAGACATTCCTGTACTTGGAATTTTTAACAGTATCAATGGTAGAATACAGCTCCGTATTTCTCCAGAAACCAGGCACTAGGAGACAAGTTCTGCCACTCTTCAGATAGAGAACTGATGGCAGGAGAGGGGAAATGTCACTGTACACTGTCCCTAAAAGCAACCCATGCATCACCAGGAACAAGCATGTAGGCTGCTGTCCATCATCTCCACTTCCTCAGGATCCCTTTTTTTGGGTATGGAATGTAATTGAAGTTGGATATTTTGGGCTGAGTAATGAAAGGAATAGTATCTTGCAAGGATGCTGCAGTCTTGTGCATGAAACCCATTGATGGCCAGCCTGTGGTTAGAGGAAGGGTAGGTCTGCAGTCAGGGTTTCGGCCCGAGATTCAGTGGATTGAGATCCTTGATGATGTGAACACACTGTTCCTAGCACTGGACATTGCACAGTACAATCCTGGATCTGCAAGGTGCATTGTTTCTGGAGTACTGCCTGTACTGAGGAAGACTCCGTGGTGAGGCATGTGCTCAGCAGCCTTGTCTGTGTACCTAGTCTAAATCAGGGAGGAGGAGAGTACAACAAGCATTGTGGAGGGAGACTCACAGGATTCCTAAGACAGTCAAATTAAATGGCAAAGTGAGTTGTTTTAGGACACTAAGATCCATCCTAGCACCTTGCTCTGAGCAAGAAGTGAAAGGTGCAGGACTGATGTGTTCCAGAGGTGTATGATTCGTGAACTATTTAGTAATTTATCTCCCAGTATCTAACCAGTTCCCACAAATTTCCTTGCTGCTAGGGAATGATATGCAGTGACCACGGGCTAAGGCAGGGTGAGCAAGGCGGGTTTGACTTTTGTTCTTTGAAGGCTGGGTGATGAAAGGAGGTGGAGAGAATGGGCGACTTAACTACTGACCTGTGGGGCAGGGGTCACTTGGGAGCCAGTCTTAAATCTAAAGGTCATCAAGAGAGTGACAGAGTCTAAATCCATCACTTTTCAAGGGTGTAATTGTGTTTTTAATACAGCAGGTGTTGTGAGAATCAGAGCAGGGAAGGTGGGAGGAAGCAGCTCAGAAGAGTACTTGGGTTACAGAAGGTAGAGATTAGCCTGTGTCTGGTTGATGGTCGTTGAATTTATTCACTATTGTTCTGTCTATAAGCCAGAATAGGTAGCATTTTCATTGCACTCTGAGTTGGTCCAGCTCTTGTCTACAAGAACAGTCTCATCCCATTGTATTTTCACTCCACCCCCTTTCCATGTGTGCAAACAAAAGTACCTCCCATCCCTCCACAGTTTGTTTCGCTGTCGTGGATTGCAAACCCAGCGGAGTACAACAGACAATCCCATGATAAGACTCTTTTGGAGAAGAGATCCCTCAGCCATTGAGAGCCATAAGGAGAAGCAAAGAGCAGCCGTTTCAATGGGTGCATCTGCCCTGCAGAGTGTTAATGTCACAAAACGGCACAGAAGTGGCTCAGGATGAAGGGCAGGAAGAAGTCAGTGAGACTCCAGTGATCTCAGCATGGACTGCACTGGGTCTCGGTGAAGACTCCAACTCTTTTGCTGTCAAGCAATGCAGAGAGGTATCCACAAGCACAGGGCAGGAGAGGTTTCCCATGCACCCACCTTTCTGTCCCACTGTAGATGGCTGGGGGCACAGTATCTGAGAGCTGGGAAAGGTCCCTCTCTTTCTTTGAAATGACCCACACTACACCTTGAAAGACACTCTTAGGTAGCGTCAAACCTTCATGGAAATCGAAAGGATGGCAGCCTACAGACATCAAGTCCCCATGGAGCTGTTCTGCTTCCAACTCTGTTATTGTTTTTGAATGTAGACATTGTTTAGCATTGGTTTTGTCTTGGTGACTGTATTTGGCAAACCCTGGTAGACAGCAATGTTCAGTCCTGGAGCTGAGAAAGGGCAACAGCAGCCAATATTAACTCTGCCTTCAGATCCCAGCAGAATTACTGGGCTCTGTTACACAGATATACAACCAACCAAGATGTAACTCTATAGATTCCCTCAGCTCAAGCGGTCATAGTACTAATTTCCAGCTTTAGAAAGCTTTAGACTTACTGGAAAGACCTGAATTCTCAAGAGGAAACTGTAGTGCCTAAAAGTACCTTGAGTGGAGACTATTAGACCTAGTTAACCACTCAAGCTCAGACCAGCTGGCCATGACCTCGAATGCTTTACTGCTTGGAGGTCAAAAGGTGTTTCAGAAGGAAGAATCTGGCCCTGCTAAGAGGCTCTGGATTGATCTCTATGGGATTGAATGGCTACAAGTGAGTTGCCAGTTGAGAGTTCCCAGCAGAGCAAGTGAGCTTGGCCAGGTTGGACTTGCCAAGAGCACTTGGTGCTGGCACAGCCAGCTTGGGTGGAAATGTTCCCACCACTTGAAAGGCAACTGAAATAATTCAATGCTGAAGGGAGCTGCCCACTCTGGCGCTTCCTCCTGAGCTGTGCTGCAAACATTTTTCCTGAATTTTCAGGCACAGAAGAGTGGCCAGCTGCTGTCTAGTGAACATGCCCAGCCACTGTGTTTGGCACAGGACAGCTCAACCTCAAAGGCTGCATTTCTGCATAGATATTTGGAATTCAAATGGGTGTTCCCCAGCTCTCAGGTTTAGAAGTGAGGGGAGAAAGTCATGGCAGGTAACTTCAGCAGCATAATTTTACCTGTCAATTTTGAACTGAATAGCTGGGCAGATTAGAAAACATACATATATATATAAAAATATATATTTACACATCTGTCTTTCTACCTCTCTATCTATCTAGTTATCTATTGTCTATTGATTTACGTTACCTTTATCATCGCCTTGAAATCCATCTTGAAGTCCACTTAAGTCACATGCAAATGGAAAATCACAAATTTTGCCTTTGAAATCACAAATTTCACCTTTGAAATCAAAACTACTCTTCTCTCAGACTAAGAAAAAATAAAAATTAAAATAATGAAATCAAGACAAATTGTCAGTGAGAGCATGTAGGACGGATTAACCATGTCTGACATACCTGGATGGACACCATTTGTATGTGGGTTAACTTCTTCTATATTACTTCTGTATATGTCAGCTGCAGGAAACAGAGTAACACCCCCTTGTTTCTGTTACTTCTAACACATAAACTGAATAGCCAATTAGGTAATTCTGAAAACCCTGATATAGTGGCTCCTCTTGATTTCAAGCATTTCCCAGGAGTATTGGCTGCTGAGCCAATACAGACATACATTTATTATGTTTCTGATTATCAAATATGTTTTCTATTTCCCTTAACATTATAGCTGTAAGTTGCTAATTCCTAAAGTCAAAGGAATGAAAATGCTGCCAAAATTATAGGGAAAAAAGGGGGGAAAAAAGCTTTCTTTGTTATTTATCACAACTTCATCAGTTAAATATTTCCATCAGCTCTCTGCTGGGGTGCTGTTAAGATAAATCAAACCAAAGACAATAGTTCTTGAAAACTGCAGGTTCAAGTTCGCCAGGAGTTTGTCATAAATAGTGCCTCAAAGCTTGACTTACCCTGACATTTATGTTTCCTTTTATCTTGACTCTCTGAAGTACTGAAAAAGTCTAGGGCTGGGGCTGTCAGTAAGACTCTTGATCTCAAGGGCTCAACTTAAAACATTTTAGGGTTGCCATGACTGCATTTTGGGGTGTTTTTCTTGTAATCTCTGCCCATGCATGCTTTTAAGATACATCAGAAAGATGAGGGTGACTGGTCAGGCAATTCAGCTGGAAGAACTGGTAGTGTGGAAGTAGCCTGAAGATATTTTTAAAAACAGGCATCTTCAAGTCATTTAATCTCATGTTCCTGAATACACAAGCATATAAAGCCACTAGCTGCTTTTAAAACCTCTGTCTATGGATTTGTGTCATGAGTCCTCTGGGAGCATTCTTCTCCCAGCAAGGGCAGAAAGGAGAGAATTAGGGCAGGCACTAAAGCAATCAAAAAGATTGTTTACTGCTCTTAGCAAGGCAAGTCCACCACAGAAAATGCCCAGGAAAAAAAAACCACACAAAACACCCCAACAAAAACCCCCCACACCCTGCCTCTAGCCAGTTTTTCCCCCCTATACCATGTTTCTTATCAGTCTCCTGCAGAGACTCTAAAACTCTTATCTTGATAGGCCAGATTACCAAGCTGATCTCCTCTCCATGATGAATAGAAATCAAACAATGTTTTCCTCTATCAGAAAACCATACATCCCCAGTCCAGATAATTAAAGTAATAGAAACTCATCCCTCCCCTCCCCTTCTCTCCCCTTCCCTCCTCTCCTCTTCTCTCCATTCCAGCTCTCCTGTCATCCTTTCTGTCTCCTTACCCTCCCCCCAATTAATTCCTATGCTTTAATACCATCTAAGAGTCCTCAGTGAGAAGAGGATCTGCTTGCTATGCAGGTGCAAGTTTTCAGCACCAGAGCACAGCAGCAATACCACCCGCTCTGCCCTCCTCAGGGCTTCTCTTTGTGAGCCACTTTTTCTTTTCTTCCTTTTCAACTCCGTGCTGAACAACCCCATGCAGCTAATCTGATTATGCTAATTTGTACTTCATGAACCCAAAGACTGTGAGGGGATCTGCGGAGGGTGAGCTGGGCTGGGGATGAGGGTAGTGAGGACAGGAGAGAGGTTTGGGAGGGGGGAGCACAGACAATGGGTTTAAGTCAGTTAACAAAAAAAGCCGTCTGTATTGCCAAACAAAGCACACTCCGGGTAACCCCTTGCTGCTCTTGACAATTTAGAGTGTCCCAAACTGGCCTGTGCTACTGAGCAGAAAAGGGAACACGAAGAATATACAATGAAGGGGCACAATGAGAAGTCTGTTTCCTGTTGAATGTTGGGGTTTTTTCTCCTCCTTAACTAATCCTTCCCAGAATCTAGAAGTTGAGGTATGGTTCACAAATTTTGTTGGGTGGTAGCTATGGCACTAGACAGCTCCTGAGCACATAAAACCTCATCTGTCCAACTGGACTGATGATGCACTCAAAATTTATTGAAAAATGGGCAATGACACATGCTCACAACTCTAAACTTGGACTCCTCCCTTTGCAGGAGCTGAAAGTGTCCCCAGCTTTGTTTAACTTTACCTTTGCTGCAGGGGAAACAGTCTTGAGAAGAAACATGTAAAGGGTATGGAAAACAAAATATTTTCAAGATTAAAGCAATCCTGTGGTAGAGTTTTGGCAAAAAAACACAAAGCTGTTTGCTTTGGCAGGCACCTCCTGAGATCATCTGGCTCAAGGTTCCTGCTCAAGTCATGTCACCTGGAGGTGTCTGCCCAGGACTGTGCTTAGTCAAATGCCGACACAAATGGAAAGTTCACATCCTCACTGAGAAACCCATTCCCATCTTTGACTGCACTCATAGAAAAAAGATTTTTTCTTGTGTTCAGATGGATTTTCATGTTTTTTGTGCCCATCATCTCTTGTCCATTCAGTGGGCACAACTGAGAAGCGTCTGGTTCCCTTCCCACACATATTGGTACACAATGACAGGCTTCCTCTCAATCACCTCTCCTCCAGGTTCAACTGTCCCATCTCTCTCAGCCCCATCTTCTTACAAAGATGTTCTGGTCCCTTGTGTGTTCTTGTGGCCCTCCACTGGACTGGCTCCAGTAAGTCCATGCCGCTCTTGCACTGGGAAGCCCAGAATTGGACACAGAACTCCAGATTTGGCCTCTCCAGTGCTGAAGAGAGGGGATGGATCACCTCCCTCAACCTGCTTGCAGGACCATGATTGTTCCCCAGGATATTGGTATTGGTGCAGGATTGAGATTGGGTGCTGGTCTGAGCTGGTTTCAAGGGTGCAAGCACAACTCTGCCACTGCGTCCTCTGTATATATGTGTCACCACCACAACGAGAAGTATATTTTGTTTTTCAAAGTGGAAGTCATTGAAGGAAAGCACTTTGTTTCCCCACATCATAAAAGCACCATCTATATGTACATGACCATAGAGATGACAGGAGAAAAAAAGTGGCAATTCCAGACTTCCAGGATGAGATGGGCCTGAACTTGCTATACCCCAAACTCTGGTGAGCACTGGATGAGCTTTAACTGTTTCCTTAATGTCTGGTTCTTTTAGTCTGTGCATCTTTTAGGCAGAAAATCAGGAGGTTAGTTTCTGAGAGACAATTCCTGCCTCTAGGTAAGACAAATCCTTTGCTATTGAGATGGAAGAGGGGACATGGAAGGAAGACATTTGCTCTGCACTCCACCTTAAATAGGATGGCTCCCCTTGCTCATGTACAACAGACTATTTGTTCAGTCCTGCAGCCCTAAGCAGAATATTTCAGGACCCCATTTTATGAAAGCAAATAGAGGAGGAAAAATGACTGTCTTAAAGCTGCCATCTCAGGTCCAGCCTCAGGTTCAGCTGCATTTGCGTTAGGGTATTACATGTAGTTTATCTGACAGGATAGAAAATATGCAGCAACTTGTCAGCATTCCTCTTCTATATCTGAGATCTCATTTCCTGAATGTGTAGGACATTATAATGTATATATCAGTATTTAGCAAAACTAGATCTAAGTAATACTATGAATGGAGTGACTGAGAAAGTGAGCAGAAAAAAAGTACCAAAAATTTTAGATTAACAAGTTAAATTCAAGTCTAAAGAGTATTTTGAAATCACCATAGAGCCTCTACATTCACAATATGCATGGAACTATCCCTTGCTTTTCTTCTTTCCCTGGGAAGCAAGGAAGCTTATCAGATACTAAATGTGTAATATTATAAATAGATCTGTTTAAAGAAGTAACTTTAAATCTGAGACAATCAGTAATCCCAGATCCTAAGCTCCCTGAATGCCAGGTTCTTGAAGGTCTCAGAAAAAATCCACTGATATCAAATGAACTTTAAAGACCTGGTGTTTTGCCCTACATGTAACAGACAAAAGCCAGTGAAGGCAGCAGGATTCACTGCACAGGAGTAGTTTGAGGTCTGGTCATTTGTACTGCGTGAGGTCTTACTGTATCCTTTTCTTCCCCTCTACAGCAGGTCTTGAGTGAGATCAGACTGGCGAGGATTTAACAAAGGAGATAAAAAGAGTAAGTAGTGTAATCTGAGGAAAGGTCTTGCTCAGTTGCCTTGTCTTTCTCCTAACCTGAGGGGTGACCCTGCCCAAACCACTGCTATTTCTATCTTTTTTGTTTACAGAGATAGTGAGTTATAATAAGCAAGGATTGAGCAAGTTTCTTTTGCTGTGTATACACATGGAGTTTAATGCAAGAGGCTTTGGCCTCATTTGAAACTCTTCATTGTGACATCTAGTGCTAACAGATTAGAGTTATAGCAACAGGAATGTGGAAGGAATGTATTGCCATTGTCGACTATACCCCTGAAAACTAGCTAGCATGCATTTTACCAGGAAAAGAAAGCCCTGAGAAGTTTGTTGAAGTAGTTCCACAACTTCCAGGCACAGAACAGACTCTCATGTGGATGGAGTGGGATGGGTCAATTACCTACAGTGAGTCATACAGAGATGAAAGGTGTATTGAGCACGCGCTCCTGAGACTCCCGTATGTAATGAGAGGAGAGAGAGACTGCCCAGTTTTTGCTGGAGCTGAACCACAAATCAATACCATGGATAAAAGTTCACCAAGGGAACATCACAGGACAACGACACTATGGCATTCCTGCATGCCATGTGTCTGCTGAAGGAAAGGCATCTCTGAACCTTGACTGGAGCAACAGAGTGCTGGAACTTGTTTCAGTCCTGTCAGCTAAGCATCTACTGGTATATCTAATGATGCAGGAGGCAGATAAAGAAGGCAATGAGAGTTCAAGCCCACTTTATAAATCAGCACTGTTCAAAAAGAATACTGCTGAGGAACAAGATGTGCAAGGAGCGTCTTAACCCAACACTGAAACCTTAGCAGAGATGAAAGAACTGAGCACTGAGGAGTCCAGTGACCATTTCTAGAAGAGCTACATGCCTGTAGCCAAGATCAGAAGTTTTGTACAGTGCCTGAATTCAGCTCTACACAAAGTCATGACTGAGTTTACTACTGCAATAAAGATACAAAATATGTGGAATATGTATTTTTAGACATACAAACTTTTATTCTATACATAGAATCTTCACCTAGGAAGGACACAGTGATGGCTGCTTTAGAGGCTGTAGAAGAGAAATTTTAAATGGATTGTTAAATATTTCTGAGAATCTAATCTGCTGTGAGGCAGGAGTGGTCTGAGGCAAATGTAAGTCAAACAATGCCACTGCTCAGTTTAAAAACACTTCTATTTCTTCACTTTGCAATCTAGATTGGCACTAAGCAGCACATAAGGAAAATAAGCCAGAGTAATGTTGTGTTAGGAGATAAATGGTCATGTGAACTTCCCGTGATTTATTCTCTCAGCTCATTTTTTTCAAAGCACTTTAGCAACACAGTTCATAGAAAAAACTGAAAGGAGACAAGATGTGACTCTGTAGGAAGACTTTGGAAAAGCAAGAGGGTAACATTAATGAAACACAAAGTTGGAAGGTATTCAAAGGTAAAGGTGAAGCCTGAGTACATGAGTATCAATTGAAAGCATGCAAGAGTAAGGTGACAAAGATGAGATGAATAGCTGGATTCTCAGAGAGAGGCAGGAGACTGAGAGGTGTACCAAGCCATGGCTGAACACTGAGGATGGCACAGAGAAAGGAAGGAAATCAGGGAAACTGCAACAAGTGAGAAAAGAAATAGGCAGGCTTGATGCTGCTGGGGAGAGAAGAAACAGAAGAAAATGCACAGAAAATCAAAGTAAACAGCTTGAGGGTGATAAAAGACTGTTGGAAAATGGCAAAACAGTGTGGCAGATAGTACAAACTGCAGACATGGCAGGATGAAAGCACAGTGGGAATGTCCATTTCCATGTGTGACAAAGATTACTATTTTCACCTGACCTCATTATGATGCATACACTTGAGTTTGAGAGATCTTCTTCTTAGAAGAGAAATAAATCCAATAATTCATAAAACAGGAATATTTCTAATTACCTAATTTTGGGAAGCAGAGTACAAGTTTTCAGAAATACTGATGACTAAAGAAATCCTCCTTTTTTTTTTATTCCCTCCCTAGGGCACCATTAGGGAATTTCAGGCCACTGTCTGCAAGATCCCAGACATTACAAAATAAAATACTAAATAAACATATCCCACATTTAGTAGCAACTTCACCAGCCGTACTTCCATAATAGGTACACAGACCTTTTTTTTCAAACACTAAATTATCATAATCCTGCTGAAAAGTACTCTGGAGCATGAGCAGATTGGGTAGCTATTCAGCAGGTGTTTACAGTGGGATTTTTGAAGGTCAGGGTAACATTCCATGGGCGAGAGAGACAATTCACACCTCTGCTTTGATTTCTTGTTGAGCTTTACACTCTTACAACACAACAGTGTACTAGCTAGTCCATCTTTAAATTTCTTATATGTGTAGTGTGCTCAGCTCCTTTTATTAGCCTACTCCAAGAAATGAAGGAAGGGGGATCTGTTCTTCCCATTTAAAATCAGAAAAACACAAGAAATTGTGTCATGCATGCACACATACACAAGTGTACCTAGCTTACATACTAATGCCATCTGCTCACAATGTCACAGTTCTCTCAGCATCAGGATATTTGGTTCAAGGATGAACAGGATTATTTCAGAGGTTTTTATCCTCTGCTATCTTTAAATTATTCCTGAAATATCTGTGACAGCTGGAAAATCAATGACCAATTTTAAGTTTTCTTATTTGCTACTCTACTTTTATTACCCAGTCTGTTCCCTGATCTGATTTCTCTCTGGTGGCTGTTCTGTGCTCTGCTAAGATGCCACCCTCAATGCACAGGAATCTCTCCTTGGTTATCAGCAAACTTAGAGAAACTGCTGTTCTTATTTCCTGCTGGTGCTGGAGGTGGAAAACCCACCACAACTTCTTTCTTGTTTAACTGTGCAGGTTAATATGCATTCACCACCTCAGTGCTGTGAGATCCACCTTCACACTAGCTGTCTCTTTAGTTCCAGCCAGCCCAGCCCCACGCAAGCACTCACTCACTGCCCCACCAGTGGGATCTGGGAGACAACTGGAAGCATAAAAGCTGGAAAACTCATGGGTTGAGATAAAGACAGTTTAATAAGGACAGCAAACACCATGCAAACAAGCAAATTAAAACAAGGAGTTATTTCACTGCTTCCCATGGTTGGGCAGGTGTTCAGCCACCTCTGGAAGAGCAGGGACCCACCACCTGTAACAGTGACTTGAGAAGACAAACACCATCTCTCCAAATATCCCAGCTTTCCTCTTTCCTTCTCTCACTTAATACACTGAGTATGATGCCATATGGTCTGGAGTATCCCTTTGGTCAGCTGGGGTCAGCTGTCCTGGCTGTGTTTCCTCCCACCCTCCCCTGCACCCCCAACTTCATCGCCAGCGTGGCAGTACAAAAAGCCCAGAAAATACCTTGGCTCTGTACAAGCCCCGCTCAGGAATAACAAAAGCATCTCTACATTATCAACCCTGTGTTCAACACAAATTCAAAACACAGCTCCATATCAGCCATGGGAAGAAAATTAAATCTACCCCAGGAAAAACCAATTGGACAGTAACACTTCAGGTGCAGTGAAGACTTCCTGACAGAGAACAGAGTACTATGTGTTTGAGGACCTGACTAAGAATTCAAAATGCTGGCAGCTATTCCTGATCTGCTGCAAGATAGCACCAGCAGAGGCATCACTGCTGGCATGTTAGAGAATTTGGGGATATGTCCACATGTTGTAAGCACAGCAGTAGCTGCAGTGCAGATGTTGTCATCAAGCACATGTTGCTGGCCCAAACTGAGACTTGTGGTCACTTTTATTTCCCTCCCACTGCTTCTGTGACTATATGTGATAGTCCGAGTAGTTTTCACTGTCTAAGCAATGAAACGGATGCCACTCGGTGGGAATAAACCAGTACTGCAAGGAGTGAAAGTGGCCTGAGCTCCTTCATTTAAAACGCTTCTAGTAACTCTGTTGCTGCATGGACACACAGCCCTGTTCAGCAGGAAACAAAATGATATTGAGCTGATTTCTGCCACACAATGCAGTTTACTAGGAGATATAATAAGACAGTATTAAGTAGATTGTTAAGTATAAGACATAATAAGACAGTATTATGTCTTATCTACCAACTGGGGCAAAATCAACATTCTGCTCCAGAAAACAAACTGTGGTTTCTATGTCTGCACATAAGCACAACAAAAAATAGGAATTAGAATTGCTAATGATAGGACTAGTAAGAGATCGCTTTGGCTAAATTAAGATCCCTTCAGGTAGATGAGATGCAAATTGAAATGTCTAGAAAACAGAAATGAGCTACAAGCACAGGACTCAAGTGTTGATGAGAAAATGAGTCATTGGATAAACAGAAGGAAAGACGTGTTTATAATATTGTGCATATATGGTACTGATAAGAGGAAAATGAATGAAAAGAATGGCTTGCTATTCATGGAGAGCTGGAATTATTCTGGGAAAAGTTCATGTTTGCTATCTCGCCTTGCATAAACCTTTTGGCCAGAATGATCCTACAGTCCCAGTTATTTCCTGAAATTAGTTCTGGGTAGGCAAAGATCAAGTTTAAGTGTACCTGTGAAAGCTGTATGTGTTTCAGACTGCTTTGCTTACCTTCACCACACAGTATGGAAAACTTAGAGCCATTAACAGTTCTTTTCACCAGCGAGTGGAAGCTGTATGGAAAAGACAAAAATTGTGCCTTTCTTTAGAAGGGAAACCCAGCCAAAACCTCAGAAACAAGTAAACTTAACTTCAAACTCCAGGGGAAAGAAAGAAGTCAATACGCTGAAAAGATGAGAACAACAAACCCTAACGTGGTTACATCACCAGCAATGCCAAGTTAGTGTAATTTGGCTTTGGAGTGACCTAATTGTAGCCTTCCAATACCTGTAGCCTGTAGGACAGATGGATTATTTATAAGGTCATGGAATGACAGGACGGGGGGTTTAGGTTATATATGAGTTAAAAATCCTTCCCGGTGATGCCCTGGAGCAGGTTGGGCAGAGAAGCTGTGGCTGCCCCATCCCTGGAAGTGTCCAAGGACAGGGTTTGGAGCAATCAGGGATAGTGGAAAGTTTCAAACCCATGGAATTAGGTGAACTCTGAGGTCCCTTCCAAGCCAATCCATCCTGCGATTCCATGGATTTCCTTCGGCTCCTCCGGGTCAGCTGGAGCAACAGGAAAGGAAAATGTCACGTATTGGGAGTAACAGTGGCAACCTGGGCAGCCCAAATTACCCAAATAACCCAAATTAGTGCTGTAGGAGATGGTTTACAGACCTGCTTTACTGAAGGCGGAGTGGGCCCCAAAAGGATGCGAACCCAAACGGATGCGAACTAAAAATGCGTGTTAAAAGGGTTTCCGCCGAGCTCCTGGCGGGACCTGGGGCTCACTGATGCAGATTAAGAGGCAGGCAACACATGCTGGCAGCCCTAAGTGAAACTCCACAGGTGAAAATAAGTTTAAAAAGCAGAGGGGGGCTGAGGTGCGGGCACAGGGGGGGCAGCACCAGCACCGCTTCGGTGGGAAAACAGCACACAGCAGGCACCATTTAACCCTCCCAGAGCATGATTTACCCCTCGGGGAGAATGATTTAGCCCTGGGGGAGGGTGATTTGGTACTTGGTGAGGGATATTTCGCCGGCGCCAGGAGGGGCGGCCCGTGAGGCGCCCGCCCCGCCCCGGCGCTGACGGCGGCCGGGAGCGGCCATGAGGGCTCTGCCTCCTCCTTCCCCTCCTTCCCCTGCTTCCCTGCCGGGCCATGGAGCTCTGGGAGCTGCCCCTGCTCTTCTCCAGCCTGCCTATGTTCCCTTTCTTCGACCTGGCACACTATGTGGCCTCCGTGGTGGCGCTGAGGGAGCAGCGCGGTGAGTGGGGCGGGCAGCCCTCACAGAGCCCCTTCCCCTCGGCGCCTCCCCACCCCTTCCTTCTGTCTGTCTGGGTGTCTGTCTGTGTGTCTGGGTGTCCCTCGGGATCCCTGTCCTGCCTGGGGGGCTGGATATTCCCTGTTTGGAGTCTCCACGGCCAAACAGGACCGTGTTCCCTCAGCCCGCATTGCCCCTATGGGGGTGTCCCAGACGCGCCTCTCCTCCTTCCCCGGAGCCAGAAATTAAGGGAAAAACCCTTTTTTATTGAAGGTATTCAGGAGTTTAAAACAAAACAAGGAAGGGACGGCCGTGGCTGACGCGGAGGTTTGTGGCTGAGGAGGAAGGGGGTGAGGGACGCGGTCCCTGTGCCCGAAATCCATGTAAATCGCCCCAAATCCGTGTAAATCGCCCCAAATCCCTTTAAATCGCCCCAAATCCGTGTATCCCTCACACCCCTGGGGTGTGCAGGAAGGTGCTGAGGCAGTTCTGTCTCCCAGGATGGGACAAGGCTCGGGAATCTCACGGGGGGAGAGATTGGTGGCTTTTCACTTCTTTTTTATTATGAATTTTAGGGAGGCTTTTCACTCTCTGTAAAAGGATTTTCCATAAGTGCACCTAATGATGTTCTCCCCCCTAGAAAACCTTTTGCGCCGTCGCTGTTAACCCTAAACCTGTTGGTTTTGTTGCCACAAATGCGGAGACAGACTAGCCCTCTTTCCATGTTTGGGATTAAACTCATTGTGGCTTTGGACAAAGTTACAGCCCCCTGTGTATCCCACATCATAACCCTGTAGGAAACTAAGCTGGCTTTTGGGATTATTGCTGCAAATTTGGGAGCTCCTGCCTGACTCAGGTTTCCAAGGCTCTGCACCATTTAGTGACAGCTCGCTGCCCAGTCCCTTCCTAAATGTGTCGAGGTGAATTTTGACTTCTTGCTGAGGAAGACTGATATAAAATGCTTACATACTCCAGAATCTTCACCAGAATTTGTTACTGCTCCTGAAATTATTTTCCAGGCGCTGTTTTATGGCATCATGTCATGTATCTGCTCCATTCAAAAGGCAGCTTTCATGAAATTGTCGTGCATTACTTTTAAACTTTCCTCTCGAATGGACACACCTCAAGACCAGGATAAGAGGCCTCTCCAGTTTGCATCAGTGTATTTTTAGTGGGACAGCACTTAGGAGCAGTAAAGTTGCTGTCACAAGTCTGGGCAGATCCATGCTTGTAATTTTTTTTTGGATTCCCGGCTTCATAGCTGGATAGTCCAGAACTTTTGAGTGGTTTTTTTCTAATACTTTGAATTAATAACTGTAATCCAGGTGTCTTCGTGCTGGTTTGTTTCTCACTTGCAAGTTGTTTGAACTGAGTGTTATATCATAACATAAATAGCAGTTCATTATGAAATACTCAGGATGGATATATTATTGTGGATTAATGCTCTCTAGGCATTGCTATATGTTTCTTTTTGGAAACTTAGAACAGTAGCTGTATTTGACAGAAAAATAACAGGGCAGCAGCCTTAAGTGCCTGGTGATGTAAGAAGTATGTGGTCAAGTTACAGCCACATTTATTTTATCCTAGATTACTGTCTCATTAAAATACCAACCCACCCCCACTGCTTAAAATCAGACACAGTGTGGGCATTTGCACCATGGATGGGTGCACACTAACTGGAACTTTTCCAGCCTTCCTAACTAGATTTTCTTGCAAACTACAGCAGTAGCAACCAATGTGTTGCTTTCCATGCGTTTTATTAAAATAAGAGTTCATGGCTGGTGTATTTGGGATGGCTTAGGAGTTTCTAGTTTGCAACTCCAGTCCATTGTAGAACTGACTATTTTTTTTGTTTGGGATGGAGGGACAGCAAGAGGTGTTGATGGTTGAGGATATGTCATATTTCGAAGGAGTGCGCTGGGTTTTTTCTTGCCATTTTTCTGCATTGTGTTTCAGATGACTTGAAGAGAACTAATTTTTTTGGTATAGTTTTTGCTAAATTAAGTCTGACTGTAAACCCTTTATTTTATTTAATGTTATATGTA
>JAWWEW010000088.1:6795675-6809444 GCA_035583185.1 Anabacerthia variegaticeps | reverse complement strand
GTAGGTACCAGGTCTTTGCTTTGTTTTGGCTTTCTTTGCCTCTTTCCCCCACATCAGAAAATCCATCCAGGGCCTGTGCAGTAAAATATTTCTTTAACAGATGCATACCACACTGCTGGTATGAAGTAGATTGGTCACTCTAGAAAGCCTGCACTAACAAGGCAGGAACAGATGGTCGCAAGTCTTGGTATGGAGTTGTTGTGGCTACTGTTTTTTTCATTAAGCATTAATTGCTGGAGGTGGAAATCATGCTTCTCAGTGTGCCAAAGAGACGGGTCTTGCTGTTGTAACTCAGATGCAGCGAATGGAGCAGAGAAGGGAGAAGTCTGTCTGGAAACCTGGGATGCCATGAATTTCTGCCCTCCACCAGAAGGACTGCCTGTCATCTCCACTTTAGGAGTCACTGTCTGGGATGCAGAGGAATTTCAATGCAGAGCAAGGAAGGCTCACTGGGAAGGGGAGCAATTTGGGTGGTAAAATGGGTTGCCTTTCAAAAGGAGGAAACTGAGGAACTGTTGGCTTGCTTGAGGTGAAATGAACATGTGGCTGAAACTGAGGCAAGATGATGTAGTTGGAATGTGGGCCAGGTCAGGAGTATGTTTAGTTGTGTTGGACAATTTCTGTGTAAAGGCAAAGCACTGGATCCTGAAGTTATGGGCACCACTCTCCTATTGTCCTGTGGAATTTTTATGTATAAATATTGCTTTTAATACCCTTTTATTTTCCCCCTCATAGAATGTGCTCTTTTTCCATATTACTAAAACCCAAAACATTCTCTCTGGATTTATCAGAGAAAGCTACTATATCAAAATCTTAAAATAAGTGCTATCACCTATGGAAGAAGGAAACCTTCCCACTAGTCCTGTACTCCAACTATCATTTTATGGTAGGACTATAGTTTTCCTCAGTGTCACTTCCGTTCCTCCTCTCTTTTTTTTATGCTAGTCTTGCCACTTCACATGCTTTCCTCATCCACTACCCTGTTCAATCTTTGGTGTCACAGAGATGTTATTACTTAGCCTGAGCCTACTGACATAATTTAACCTTGTGCTTCATTCTGGAAGAGGCAGCCTAGGGGTGGTATCTCTTTGTTGCATATGCACATCAAATATGGAGTTTCATTACTGTGGTGTTGCTCTAGCTTTATTATAGCTCTGGGTAGTGCTTTGGGGCTCTTCTGCCCTAAAAAGATTTCAAACTTTGGCACAATCTTCTATACGTTCCTGTTTCTGCTGTTACATACTGCCTTCATCCTGCCTGTGCTGTATCACTTTTGGAGAACTTATCATAACATCCTTACATTTTTCATCTGTCTTGAAGTCGTGATAGGTTCATCCAGTTTCGTTCTGAGCTGGTGGAAGAAGAACAAATCAAAAACGTCTGACAAATATCAAAATGTCCTCATGTTGTCAGAATGAAATGTATCGGTGCTTCAAAAGGAAGGATGAAAATTTTATGTTTTGACTTTTTAATTTCATATTATGTATTATAATGCAAAATAAAAAACTAGGTCAAAATTAATTTCATACTAGCAGAAGCTAGTGGAGTTTTACCTGTAGGCTGTAATTTTTTTCAAAGTGAAAGGTTTCATATATGTCTTAGAAGATACTGTTCTCTCTTTTTGTGATTCCTCTTATCAGTCTCATTGTGCCCTTGTGTGATCCTTCTTTGTGCTGTACCTTACATTTTGTTGGCATTTATTGCTTGTAATGCACAGATTCTGATAATTAGAAGTTTCCAAAGTATATTTCATTTTCAGCATTATTTCTTCTACCCTTTTATAAACGTCCATAGAAACTACAGAGTAGGTGAAACTTGGAGTATTCTCACGTTTTGAAGCTTTAAGCTCTGCTGTTTGACTCTTTTGGGGCTGTCAGAGTGCAAACTGTCCAAACCAACGTGGTGACTGAGCTTTCCTGATGATATTGTAAATATGCATCAGTTCCCAGAGGTGCATGTCTCAGACCTCTTCACTGATGAATAGGAAAATCCTGCTGCTGCTTCTGTTACAGTAAATTAGCAGGTGAAGGAAATGTAGTGAGGTAAAAAGAGGGAATGACCTGTGAGACTGATGGTGGTGGGGAAGAAGGAAGGATATAAGGAATAGATAGGCACAATTGGTTTTAATAAAACCCCCCCAGCTTTTAATGCTTAGAGCTGGGTTTTTTTTGCAGCAGAATGATGTTTAGCATCAATTATTGCAGAGGGACTTTATTTATTTATTTTTTCTTTCACTGCTTGTTTAAGGCAACTCAGAGTATGGTTTTTATTCCATCAGCAGCCAGTCCTTCCAGCTAGGGGCAACAGTCAGTTGTTAGTGCACATTTTGACCATCCATCTTCAATTATCCACCACTGCTTTCTCATGCAGTGTGCAAAGGGCACGTACCACTGTCTAATGCACATTCTCTCATTGGTAATTCCATGACTTTTCATCTCTCCCTCTTACAGCAATGGTCATCTTCCCATCCAGAAATGTGCACTGAAATCAGTGGAAAAGGACTGGTGCTTCCAGCTCTGCCACTGGTGTCCTGGATGCCCTTTGGTGTCTCACTTAGAGCCTCTGTGTGCCTTGGTCCCTAAATTCCAAAATTTCCTTTGTCTACTTTCCCTGCAAGCTATTCTTTTTCAAGGCCTGTTTTTAACAGTTGTGACCCTCATGGAGATTTAAAATATTGTAGCATAAATAAGATTGGGTGAAAAATTTTGATGTGTAACACAAGTTTCCCCTTGTGTATGTACATTTCCCAAAGAAAAGAAAGGCATTCATTTATTTGGTCTTTAACTGAAGATTTTTTTAATTTGGTTTGAAATGCGAAGATTTTTGTCATGTTGTGAAAATCTATTGAGATGACCAAGTGGCCAGTGTATTCTGGTGATTCATATTAGTTGGTCCAAAATCTATTCTCACTTTCCAAGCTAAAAGGTGATGACCTTTATCTTACCCATGGAAATTTTTAGAGCAATCCCTGTACTTTTCTTATTGCAAAACGTAGCAAACATTATTTAAAGCTGTTAAGGAGATGAACAGTGTATTGGGACCATATTGCTCTCCTATCATCTGGCATAATGGTTTTCTTTTTGCCATTTAAGATTAAAACACATATGGAACTTGCTTTAATTTGTCACTTTTATTTTCTGAGTTGCTGAGTTCCAGCTTCAGCTGAGATGTCACATTAATTCTGTTTAAATCTTGGGGAGCAAGCAGGTTGATTGGAGTTAACTGTATACTGTATAATGATTCTGAGCTTAAGCAGCGTTATCTCCAGCAAATGTCTTTGCTACAATAGTCATCTGTGTGGAGCCCTGGAGCAATTCTTGGCTTTTTCACTCGTATCACTTCACTATCAAAGCTGAAATGATTAATATTCACAGAAAAAAAATAGATTTTCTCACAGCAAATCTTCCTTTCTATTTCTGTTTGGTGAGAACCAAGCCTTCTGCATACATTATACGGATCAGCTAGAACCAGTCTGAGGAGTGAGGATGTATATCTGTGAAAAGTGATACAAATACATCACTGTGATTATCAGGAAGGAATTGTAAACATACCCATATTCCTAGCATACTCACCTTTCTGCCTGGCTTTTTGTCCTTCTTCTCCTGTTAGCTCTGGTGATACAAAAGCAAGAAAGGTGCCCTGTAACAGGCTGGGTTTCTGTGGTGTAGAAGTCAGGCTAGTGCAAAATTGAAATTTGCCCCCCTTTTGTCACTGTGAGAGCAATGCTGCTCCACATGGAGCCTCCTGACAGACAACAGCCACTAAAAACTGCAACTTCAGGTGGCAGCATCCTGGGCTTGGGGGTGTGTGTGGTGTGACCTTGGCCTGGGCTTTTTCAGAAGCAGTCAAGTCTTGGACCACCCATAAGGACCATGGTTTTCAAGAGCAGATGCAAACTGAATGGCTCACAACAGCTCCCTAGCCCTGGAAGTGCTCAGGGCTTCTAAAACAAAACCAGTCTAAAGCAAGTTCCCATCCAAACCAAGATATCCATCTGGGAATCTGAGATGCCTATTTTTTAAGAGCAGAAACAAAGCAGCCAAAACTCATCTCAGGTGCATGAGCTGGTTGCCAAAAGCTGGTTTAAAAAGAGAGCCTTACGCTGATTTCAGATCCTGTTGAAGGCAGCAATGATCTTTGCACTGGTAGATAGGCCTTAGATGACATCCCAGAAGTCAGTGATTCACAGGAGGAGAGTGTTCCATTGGATATTCCATTGTGAAAGTGGTGGGTGGCTATATATTTAATCAGGGCACACTTCACCCTGCAGAACTAAACAGCCTCTTTCCTTCACAGAGCCCTTTATTGTCCAACCATGTCAACCTAAAGTCTATATATGTATTAAGTATTATACCTATGTCTAAATATGTATTAATTTATCTATAGATCTATCTATATATGTATATGTTTGTATGTTTCCCATTCAGGAGGTGAATCCCCTTTGTTTCCATGTGGGAACATCAGAGGAGACCTTCTGCTACAGCTCCCCATCAAATAAGTGTTCTGTTTTGGGTGAGGACAGCCTCCAAGGCCAAAGCAATTTTGAGTCAAGCACTGCTGTGCTATGTGCCTCTCCAGCCACACCTTCGTCTTGGGATGTGCTCCTAACCAGTTTAATTGAGACCAGTAACAAGGAAGAATTGGTTTTACTGGTGCTAGCAGTTTTTTGTAGCAACAATATAAAAGAGAACCCAGCATGAATTTGACCCATGTGTTGGTGAGCCAGCAAATAACCCGAGCAGATTATGCAGACACATCTAAATCAATAGAAGCTGTGATCAATAAACAGAGCATTCTGTGTGGGGTGGAACATGTTTGCCAGAGATCTGGAAAGACAATGGCCGAGGATGTGTTCCAAAACATCACCATGTCTGGTGGAGAAGGCAGGCTGAGCTGTTGGGATGTGTCACTTCCAGGGATAAAATAAAAGTGAGAAGCACTGCCTTGCACCACGTTAAGAATTTCATGTTGTGCTGAGATCCCTCTGTGTGGGGCTGTGCAGAAGCCACGAGAGTGCCTTTGGAGGAGGCACAGCATGTGAGAATCAAATGTAGGAGCAAGTCTTTCAAGAAGAGTCTGATGTGGTTGCGCAGAGAGCAGTACCAGGCAATGTGGGCTGTGTCCTGCTGAATCCTTTAGGTCTGCATGTGGAGCAAGAAGGCTGCATTTGGAGCTTTGTGCTGTAAAAGCATGGGCAGACTCTCTGCTGATAGTGGCAGGGCTGTAAATGTGAGCCCAAAAGTAGCTGGCACGTTGTAAAGGTCACCAGACCACCCAGCATTATGCAGAAAGATCATTGCCCAATGTTTGGAAAGGTGAGGATGGGACCTGGAGTTGTGTTGAAATTACTGCAAATGGGTGTCTGGCCTTTTCCTGTGTTGTGTGCCTCTGGCATGCCTGTGAGAGTGAGGAGATGAAAATTCCCATCTTCACTGAAGAGCTTCTCCTTTGGCTTTGGCAGCATAATTGCTGTATTCATTTGTTCCCTGAGGACATTTTTTAATTTTAAAAGGTGGAGGAAAAATTACTTTTACATCAGAAACTGTGTGGGTCTATGGCCTTTCTTTTGATGTTTGTTCTGTGGCATAAAAGCATAAGAAGTCTAATGGACTTTCCAAGGAAACAATTACCTGGTGCATATCCTTAAAACTTATTGATATTTATACATGTAGCTAAAGAAAATACAGTGATAAAGTATTAACCTATTCTATTTTTTGCATCAATAGAAAATAGTCATTAATGTCATTCTTAGACAAACTTCCTTGCTATTATTTCTTAAACCCACAATTGTGAAGGGGAAGAAAAATAGGAGGGGAAAGTTGTACTGATGTTGCTGCGGCTGTTGTTTAATCATTCATCTCTCTTGATATAATGGTGCTTGATCAAGACATTTTATTTTCATTCATTATAATGACATTTTACTCCCCCTCGTTTTAACTTAACCATTCAATTTTTTAAGTCCAGGGATTAGCAGCTGTGCTCCCAGCATAATTCCTGCACAGAAATAACATCTAGCAGGCTGGTATGATTACAAACTGTGACCCGTAGCAGTGCTTCCCCATTTTGTCAGTGAGGCTGGCTGCTTCTCTTCTTTCTTCCTTCTCATATTCCTTTCCCCCTAATTGAGGCCTCCATGCTCTCCCAACCTCTCTGTGGCTGCCTCTTCCCGTAAAACACTCGTCCACCCTTAATGCATTTGTTCTTGTTGAAGTATATCCAGAAATAGCTTCCAGATGCTGTCATAGATGTCCATTTCATTATTTCTGGTGAAGGGATTTCACTTAAGCATAGCTCCACCACGAAAAGCAGGAGTCTATGCCTGGTCTACATCTGCTCATCTAGTTCATCCCTACAATCATCTTGGCCAGCAGCATAGTTTAAAAAATCCAGATTTTTTCCCTCTTCATGACAAATTTTTGGAAATCAGTGGCTGTGTTCCCAGACACCCAAACCTCACAGTCCTTAGCAAGGTTGGTTTGTAAAAGTGGTACAGCCATTCTAATAAAATGTCTCAAAGCAGTGGCTAAACCTGTTCTTCATGGCAGAGCTCTTGAGGTTCCCAAGAGGTGGATGTTTACTCATTCAGGGAACTTTGATAGAGGTGTGAGCATGGTAGGAGAGAGTTTTCAGTTCGTAAAGAACAAGCATTAGTAGATGTCCAGTCCAAAAATGTATTTAGAATAATTGAATCAAGGGATGCCAGGTTGGAAGGGGACCTCAAGAATCATCTGATCCAACCTTTCCTGGCAAAAGCAGGATCTAGACAAGATGAATCTTAAAAGTGTCCGATGTTGGGAAAACCACCATTTCCCTGGGGAGATGATTCCAATGGCTAATTGTTCTCATTGTGAAAAAAAATTCCTCTTATGTCTAACTTGAATCTCCCCAGGAGTAAATTGTATCCATTACCCATTTTCCATGTGACCCCTTGTAAAAAGGAGTCTTTTCTTTGCAGCCACCATTTAAGTACTGGAACATGGTGATAAGGCCTCCCCTTAGCCTCCTTTTTTCAGGGCTGAAAAAAACCCAGTTGACTCAGCCTCTCCTCATGTGGAAACTCCCCAGCCCCTCCCTTTGAAAGTGTCCACTTCCCCACTCAGTTTGGCATTACCAGTAAATTTTATCACGTTACACTGGATCCCATCTTTCCAGGACACTTATGAACATGCTAAATTTAGATGTATAACTTTATTACTCTGTTCACTTAACTCTCCCTGTGTTAATTGTGTCAGACTCTTTCACTCCTGGTTGTCATTGTAGTCAGAGGATCAGGACACCAAAGAACGTGGGGCCCGAGGGAAGGGAGATGGAGAAATACACAAGTTTGGTCTTGTAGATCAAGAGCCAGAGAAAATGGAAGGAGTGTCAAGTGAAAGACAGACACCTTAGGTCAAAAAGGGAGCTGAAGGGAAAGGACTGTGAACCAAAGGTGAAGAGCTGTGTCAGTTGTGGTGACAGGACCAGGAGAACCTCTTGGTATTGAAATATGGGTCTGGTCACAAAGAGGAAAATACCTGACTGCAGTGGAAGCTGGGGTTGGATAAGCTACGAGGAAGATCTGAGGCTGTAAGAGCAGAGGCAGGGGTGGCCCAGGATGTGGGGAGAGAGGGCTGAGCAGGAGGTGGAGGGTGAAGGGGCCCTTTGCCAGGGGGCATGAGGTGAATCAAAGAGGAAGCACCCAGTGAACAGTCCCACTCAAAGAGTTGGTGGTGATGGATTAGCCATGCAGGGCCAAAGAGTTTCTCATGGGTAAGGGAGGGCCTTAAACTCTCTCACCCAATCCCTTTTTTCTCCTCACTTTGCTGTTCCGTGCTGCCTTGGTTTGGCACCTCTGTCTCAAAAGGCTCAATCCAATAAAAACCTGGTCTTTCTTATGGTAAATGCATGTCAGCACCTCTTGAGGTAGATGCCCCAGCAAGTACTTGAAGATTACTCATTTCACAGATGATTTGTCATTCTCTCTGATGAATGGATGTTTTCCTGTCCTCCTGCACTCCAAAGAGCTTTGCACTTCCCTGGGGCTTGTTTACTTTTAATAGATAATTGTAGCTCTAGATATTCAAGGATCTCTAGTTCTGGTTTTGAGCATGATGGAACATGTAATCTCAGTGGGATTGTGTGGTCTGGGGTACCTTATAGCTGTGTTGTCTGATAGCTCTGTTGTGGTTTTGACTTGCTCCATTTTTGTTTACGCTCATTCTTCTCTCATAATATGGGAGAAGGTGACTGGAAGGTCCTATTCTATTTTTTTCTACACCCTTAATTACTGTATACACACACACACACACATATATCTATGTATATAAATATAAACACAGCTTTATTGTGTCTGCCCTTAGCTGAGTCATTTCTGTGGCTCTCTCACATGCTTTCCAGTCTCCTCTCATAATCATCTTGTTCTCTGTGCTTATTGACAGTCCCTTTTTGGTTCTGGTGTCTTGAGAAGGGTGTCTGGAATGGGACGCAGATCTGGCACTGGTTACTTGATTTATTTCCCTCCGGTACTGGCTAGAACCCCTGTTTGGATCTGCAGGATTTACAGCCTCTGGCAGGGAATGAATGTATCTGTTACATCTTCCCTGAAGTAACGTTTACAGATCTGCTGATGTTTTTGGCCAGGAAAGGGGAGCCCAGATGACCCACCACACCAGTACCACCCACCCTAAGATCCCAGTAAGGAGCCAGGGCAGTGGCACTGGGAAAAGGAATAGCCCAGGAATAGGGGGCTTCTCTCTCCCTGTGAGTGGGAAGCAGCGCTGATCTATGGAAAGCAAAACACGGGAAGATGTCAGTGAGTCTTTCAGTGCCACATGTTCTTCACAGGCTGGGGACCGCTGGAGGCAGTTCAGTGTAGCTGGGGCTGAACTGTCCTTTTAAAATCAGTCTTCGGTGCGCCTCGCTCTCCTCATAGGCTGTGGCATCCTCTGCTGAAAGCCCCCGAGGCTCTGCTGAGCTTGATGGACAATTCCTTTTCTTTCTTCCCCTTTGTGCTCTCTCACAAAGAGAAACTGCTTCTCTTCCAGGGAGAAGAGGGAGGGAGGCAGGGAGGGAAGAAAGGAGGGAGGGACAGAGGAGGATTCTTTTTTCCCTTGTCCTGGGATGTGTGCACCTCCACACTTCCAGCCCTGTCCTACAGCCAGGCTGGATCGCTGTTGGTATGGCAACGCATCCCTGCACTAACCAAACCGTGAAAGGTGAGGAAAATAATTATTCATCTCCATTTAACTAATGGAATACAGAGTCCCAGAGGTTAAGGTTTCTTAAAGGAGTCTATGATGTGGATGTGTCCTCGTAGTGTTTTGTTTAAGGTGTCCACAATAGCTGGATTCCCCCAGGAATCAAGGTACAACCAGCACTGATTTGAATCTTTAGGTGGCTTTGACAAATGCATCTCACAAAAAATTGGACCCGGGGTTTCAAGAGCCGCCTGACCTTGTTCTTGCTCTGTAGTCATTAAAGGGGCTGTCCCAGGTGAGCTGATCAAGGTGGTGAGTGCAGAGGTGGGACTGAGCCACACCTCTGGAATTTGAGTTGACTGCCTTCTAATGCCATCCAATACCTTCCTGTCTCATTTTTATTTTTTTTTTTAACAAATAAAATCTGGTGTCTTAGCCTGAGCTTCTCTGTGCTTGGGTGGACAGTTTGGATCCTTTGAAATGTCAACAGCAGTTGGGAAAAAAGCCTGCAAATGAATGAAAACTGACTAAATTTGCAAAGCCATCTATGGAAAAGTAGAAGCCAATGGAGAACATCATGACTGACCTGAATGTAGTCTATCTCCATGGCCAGTGGTTTAGCTGTGTTTGTGTGCTTTGAAAAAGAATTTCATATGCAGGAGCCTGTTGCCTTGACCTGAACTTAGCAAAGGGGCATCTTGAGGCATTGTCACATCTTGGGAATGTGGCCTAGCTTTGCATCATTTATGGAGTATGCATTATTCTGGGCTAATGTGAACGTAAGCCTTTGATCTCATGCCATTGCACCAAGCAAAATAGATGTAACTGTTGAATTCCTTCCTCTTTTATCATTCCTCAGTCAATAATACTACAGCTTACCATTCCTCCATCCCCCTCCTTCTTTGTGCAGCTTCTGGGGCTGTGTTGCTTTCCTTCTGGTTTTCAATCCTGCTGCATTTCAAGACAGGTTTTATACAGGAAAAAAGAAAATACATTTCATAATGCAAACATGCCCTGCTCAGCACTTTCAGTTATCTTATTTATACACTGCAGTACAGCTTTCTATGACCCAGTGATTATCATTTCCCAGAGCTATCATCACTTTAAAGCTACCTCCGAATTGTGCTCCAGCAGATGGTACAACCCTACGAGCACTGTGAGAGCCTAGAAGGGAGGGGATGGGACAAAGCTGTACATGAGCACAAACCAGGCTGCTGCCCCAACAGCCAGGAAACCTCTAACTTGCATTGTTTCTCACAGTGTTCAACTTCAGCCTGTGTTGTTGAGTACTGTCAGGCTGCTAACCACCAGGGAAATCAAGGTGGTTGTTTTTCTTGTTTTTGGGCCTGTCTACTCACTGCCTTCTTTTATTTTTTTTATTTATTTTTTAATTTTTTTTCCCCCCTGCATAACAACTGAGCTGATTAATTCCAAGATAGAATACCAAATAAGTAAGAGTCATTCATTATACGCAGTATTCTAATAGATTTCAATGTGATCTAAACTTGGATTGAATACTAACCCATTGATTGCTATTCAGTTGTTTAAGCAGCTGTGCTACTAAGCTGAGCAATTGCACTGTTTCATCCTTCTCTTTCTTCCTTCGATTTCTACCTCCCTTTCTCCACTCTTGAAATGGCTAGCCCCTTGTCTATACATTTTCCTTCAGTGGATTGTGTCCTTTGTGACTGACTACCAAGTATACAATGGGAATGGTAGACAGCCAGCTAAAGTCATGAAAGATGCGTTATCCTCATGTAATTGGGTGAAATTCCCATGGGTATTCCACCAAGCAGAGGAGGTTGTTATCATTCTTGTTGAGATGATAATAAAGAGGGGTGATTTACTGCTTTGGTTGTTTCAAAGGTGTCATTTGAACCTGGGGGGAATGTGGTGCTGTTAAACAGACCTGGACAAAGCCTTACAAAACATCTGTATTTGTGGTCAGGAGCATTAAAAAAAAAAAAAAAAAGGCTTGATTATTTTCAAAATCCTCTACTTTTCTTTGACTCAAGGAGCTCACCCACCATGCAAATTGGGCTTTCTGGAGTCTTGGTTCAGGAGTGTACTTAAGTATGTATAAGTATATGTATATATACTTATTAATTGAATATGTATATGCACTTTTATACATGTTAACATACATATTTGAGTATTTTTACAGATATTTAAGCTTTGTCTTCAGTAGTGAATTAGCTACATTTGCTTTCAAAGTTAAATATGTAGTCAAATTATGTTGTGGAAGATGTGGTCGCTTCAGGTATCTAAGCCTGGGTTAGATATCTATCTTTAGGCTACTGAGTTTAATCCCTATGGTTTTTACCACTAGTGATGGGCTATCCTGGATCTGATTTTGTGCCAAACATTGGGCAAAGCCCTTATTCATTCACTTGTTGCTGCTTATACCTGCAGCCTTTTAATAATTCTGCAGGTCCACCTCCTTCCATGCACCATGTAGGAAGGGTTATTACACATTGCTGCCTGAAGCTGGGAACTAGATTTGTTGCAATAATATGAGAGGAATGCTCATTAAAAACAAACCAAACCAAAAAATACTTAGTAGCAGGCCTTTTATTGTACTTTGCAATTCAGATTGTATTGAGTTTGTTATGAATTCTGCTGACACTTCTGCGAAGAGTCAAAGTGGGGTTGCATTGTGGTGATGGGAAAAAAAAATCAGATCTCTTTCATATTCACTACTTGGATGCCAAAAGTGGTTAGTGCCAATGGCCATTCTTGCTTTAACATGTTACGGAGAGGAAATAGCTGCAGGGAGAATTAGGGAGAGGGAAAATAGTCAGCTGGCTTATGGGTTAACTGTGAGATTCCTGGTAGCACAGAATTTCTTTCTTCATTCTGCATTGAAGCCCATGGATGATAAAGCTGAAGTTCTACATCATAAATTCCCATTTGGACATTCAGTTTTGAGAACCTACGTCCAGCATCCTTATCACTTTGAAGTTAAAGTCACAATCAGTAATGAAATCTGCTTGCTTTTCACACACTGAAATTAGCTTTGATTCTTTGCCTGAAACATATGTTTAAAAGGCAACATGCACATACTGTGCACTGACCCTATCAAAGCAATAAATACCATTGAAGTCATTTTCCGAAGCTGCCTACAGCATTAGTTTATTTTTAATATGGTCCCTCTGAAGGAGTGGTGAAGGAAATACCTATGGGAGCTATTTGAATTGTCTGTCTGTGGTGAAGTCCCTACCTTGCCCTGCTGTAGAAGAAAGTAAGAGGGGATACTAATTTCTCTTTGTTGTTGCAAAAGATAATGTTTAATTCATTGGGTTTAGTGCCATTTTAAGGAAAAAAGTATTCTGTTTGGGTGAGAAAAATGCTTCTTTGATACTTATCATGATTTGAAGCAAGGGATGAGAGAGAGGGATATTGCTGCAACCAAGAATGGGGTTTAGTCTATGGCAGCTTTCCTGGTTCTTTATGATAGCTGTTTTAGTGCTTTTGCTTTGTGTTTTTTCTCCTGCATCCTTATGTGGATGCTCCTCCCAGCTCCAGAGGTTCTCTTTGCAGAACGAGGATGATATGGGCATGCACCAAAGGACCGTGTCCAAAGTGAAGCTGCTCACCCAGGCAGACTGTGCTCCCTAATGCAGGTGAGGACCCACAGTATTCAGAAATCGGGGTCACAGAGGAGTTTGAAGGCAGAGACAATGAGTCAGTAAGGCCACATGTTGGTTTCACACTTTGGCAGCCACACTTCTTCTCATTTTAACACCTTAAACCTACCAGCCCTTCCCTACACTTTGCTGTGCCAGGGCCATGGAAGGCTCAAACAAAGCGCACACCTGAGTGCAAGAATTTTCTCTCCCTTGAATTTCAAATGACATAAACACAGTTTAGATTGTACAAACCCAAAAGAATCAGTCCACTGGCAAAGGGAACACTTTTTTTGTCACTCATGGTCACAATTAGAATGACAAGGCCAGACTCCTCCATCACTGCTCTTTAACTCTGTCAGCACCAGCTTTACCAGAATTACCCTGCCTGAAGCATGAATGGGCCTATTCATTTTCTCACTTTGTTTGACCTAGGATTCTAGGAACTACTTAATAGCATATGGGCTGCTTTCTCCTGGAAAGAAATTATTAAGTTAAAGAGTGGGCTAAAAAATGTGCTCTCCTGGCCATGAAAGGCTAATTTTATGTTTGTTTGAACATATTTGTAGAGTAGCTGTGTTATGCACCACGCTTCTAAATATTGTTTCATGCTGTATAATGAGTTTGAAATCTGGCCCCTTCCAGGGATTGTATTTGTGTAGGAAAGAGAGGGATTCATGCAGGAGAAGTATATAGTTTTAAGAATACACTTTGATTCAATTTCTTGCATTTTATTGTGGCCAAGACAGAAAAAACCTCAGATCTCATGCTGACGACAGGTTTTCAGAACGCAGTGGTTTTATTTTAAATGGGTCCCTGGAGAAGATGATCTCAAGCAGGGAAATGCGTGCAGTCTTTCCAATGAGATAAGAATAATCATTGCATTTCTACTGTGCATTTCTGTAACGCTGTAAATACTATATAAATCGCAAGATGGAGATCACATTCAGTTGCTGACAGTGGAAGT
>JAWWEW010000088.1:6734959-6770952 GCA_035583185.1 Anabacerthia variegaticeps | reverse complement strand
TTAAAATTTCAGGGTGGTGGAGAAACAGCAAATATTTTAACGTGGGAAGTGGTCATGGCTTTGTGGCTGGGTACAGCCGTGGGGGGCTCAGCTGGTGGAGATGCCTTGAGATAAGGAAGGATGGGTAATCCTGCTGCCCAGGGCTGAGGGAATTAAGAAGCCACCTTTAACATGGGGAGCTGTGTTGGCTGAGGAGGCCACTTAGCAAATTCCTTACTTGAGCATTCAAGGGCACTCTCTCGCAACTTGATCCTCACTTTTCCAAGTGCAGGGAGGAGAAGAATGTTTCACTGTCCAGAAAGCACCCGGGCCTTAAGATAAATGAGGATTGAAACAAACGTTTCCATTCATATCAGGGGCCCCTCCTCGCTAGCGTCCTCACTGATCTGTAAAAACCTTCTTTGTAAGTGGTTTCTAAAGCATAATCTGTGCTTTTAATACCATTTGATTGAATAATTCCAATGCTAGGTTTGTTTTTTAAAGGTTTTGAGAAGTGTTGCAAGTAGCAAAAGTTTTTAATAGAAACCTGAAGCCACTGACTGGGGAAAATTTCCTCACGACTCTTCCTGTTGTGGAGAAAACTGGAGAAAAATCAAGTCCAAAACACTGAGGGTCATGTGAATAGCTACAGACTGGAATTCAGGGGCTTCGTTTCAGTAATTGCAGTGAAATTGCTCTCAGCAGAGGCAAGGAGCAGAGGAGAAATCTTAAAGGTCCAAGCAAGAAATAACAGAGCTCTACCTGGCTTTCTACTGCAGTGAAGGAGTCCTGAGCACAGACTTAGCTTACAGAGTGGGGCTTCTCTTTTCACAGCACATTTCTCTTTGCCTTTCACCACCCAAAAGTGTTCCCCATATCCTGGGTGAGCTTTACAGGAAACCAAATTTGTTTTGTCTAAAGCCCAGAAGCAAACCAACATCCATGAAATGATGACAAAAATGTTAAAGGGTGTGTAAGGTTGGTTGGTTCTATTTTTTTTCTTTTTCTTTTTTTTTTTTTTTCTTTCGTTTTTTTTTATTTTTTTTTTTAAGAGAGCTGGAATCAGTTTAGTGAAAAGTCACATTCACTCTTTGGTGAAGTTGCAGACCAAGGTTACATTGCAGCTACAAAGAATTTGGAAAACAACATGTAGGATTGAAAAATGAACCATTCCTTCACATATATAACTTAGTATATCATCCTTGATCATAATTATAGACAGATTTGGATTGAAGCGATTATTGAATGCATTGTCCTTAGAGATAATCAGGGACATGACCACTAGTGACACTGTGATGGAAAGGACTAAACAGTGCAGTTCATCATCTCAGCCCTTGAAATGGCTGAGATATGCAAAAGTGCACGTTTTATCCAAGAAGTATAAATAGTACAAAGAGAGGAAGAAAAAAAAGAAAAAGTCAAGTAGAGGAATCAGGTGGCTTCGCAGACTGCTGTGTTTGAGGAACAATTTGACAGAGACAGAGCAAGATGATGATAACTTGAAAAAGTATAATTTGTCATGATTACCTCCTTTTTTTTTTCCCTTCCTCCCAAAGCAGTACAGTTTGCAGTTTGCACCCATTGCAATTTATACCTGGGTAAAAAGATGGCTTGGGTAAAAGATAGTTTGCTTGGGAACATACTTGGGTAAAAGATAGCTTAGCAAAGTAAAGTATAATTTAATCCCTTCACTTACCTGGGCCTGCACAAAGTATTTTCAATGTCTTGAAACCTCAGTTAATGAAGCCCCTTGCAATAGTCCATTAAATGCCTTGTGGGTGGGATTCATTTCTTGAAGGACACCAAATAGCAGGGAGGGATGATTTCCGAGTGCAGTGTAATTCAGATAATGCTACACTTCCTCATCCTGAGGCAAATGCCTCGTATACATGTCTCTTCTGCACTTTCATTAGTCAGCCCTTTCCACCTCTATAATTTTTCTACAGACAAACCCCATATATTCTATAAGTAATGAGAACAGCTGATTATGTTGCCTTTGGCTACCAATGCTTTCACTTTGTAGTCTTTTCCATCCAAAGGTAATGGCACTGATGCAATTGTCACCGTATATGAAGATGCATCTGTGAAAGAGGTAAGACAAAAGAGAAAGTTTATAATCCTGGCATCCTGGGCAGTCTAACTATCAGCTCGGGGATATGGCAATTGCCTGTTACTCAGCATTACTCTACAAAGGGGACAGAAAAACTCCTCAAAGGATAAAGGGTGATTAAAATGAGAGTTTTGTTTCCTCTTTAAATTTAATTCTCTTCTTCTCAGTTTGAGAGGGCTCCAGCAGAGTTAAACACTGGAGATGCCATGCCATATTTTTAAACCTTTGAACCATGTTATGTTTCTTAAAAGGTTTCAGGAGCTGTTTAAAAGGTTGCAGCATGTGCAATGCATTGAAACCCTCTGATCTGTAGAGTTACCTTTTCTGCTTGTCATTCCAAGCTCCTTCCCTTTTACTTGCTCTCCATACTTTGCCTGTTCTGCTTCTGTACCTCTTTCACCAGCATGATTAGTTTTGGCACTAGCAGCCATCCAAATGCATGATAGGCTTTTAAAATAAATACCTGAAGTGTCCTGTTTCCTCCTTCCTCCATGCCTACACAAAGCAGAAGAAGGCTCCTTTGTAATGGCTCTGTGAACAGCCCAGGAAGAAAAAAATACCTGGGGAAAATTTCAGACTCTGTCCTGTCACTGTGCAGCACTGAGTGTTTTGCTTGAGCACTGGGTCTTTCCTTGGGAGCTCATTGTGAACATCCTCAGTGAAGCTCTGTAGCACAGATGTGGGCTGCTGAAGCATCTCCAAAGGGCTGGCTCAGAGTTGGACCAGTGCCTCCATCTAATTTAGAGCTGCCTGGAGGCTGTGAAACAGCTCTCTCTGTGCCTTTTTCCTTCCCACGTATTTGTCTTGCACTCCAAGGCTCAGCTCCACAGAGGTATTTGAGCTCCTCGCTCCTTGATATCAGTGGGAGCTGTGTGCCTCAACAGGAAATAGATAGCAAACATCTGCTACAGATCCAGGGCCGAGATTTTGAACCGTCTCATTTACCATGTGTTGATGATGACAGGACTGGAAAGGGACTACTGGGAAGACATGTTTTGGTGGCCTGAAATTGCTGAGGTTTTGCTCTGCTCTGCAGGCTTAAAAGCAGCACAGGGGATCCTTCCATACAGGGTGAATTACAGTGGTCCCACTCCTCCCTGCTGAAGTCTGTCTTCAGCAGAGTGACTCTCCAAGCCTTGCAGTTTCACACTGAGCTCCCCCGGGGCTGGGGTCCTAAATCCTTCTCCCTTGCACACCAAGAGTCTTCACCATAAGCAGCACATGGTCATCTTCCTCACGTCAAGTCACTGATTTTGAGTGAAGTGCTTGTTATTGTGTGAGCGTTCACATAATTTATTTCTCTTCTGCTTATTGTCTGTCTTGTCTATTCTTCTCCTTTGGTATCTGTTCAATCTCCTTCTTTTCCTCTGTTTCCTCCTTGTTGAGAAAAAAAGAAAAGCAATGGACCTTTTCCCTTCCTTGCTTATGAATTCATTCTCGTATCATCCAGTTAAACATCTCATTAAACAAGGCACTCTCAGGAAGGGGTTATTGACAGTAACCTCTCCATGTTAGGCCTCTGATTCATGTTTGAAATTAGTTCCAGAACAACAGAGGGAAGCTTTTGGCCTTGAACTGTGATGTCCTCTGTGCTGAAAGAGTTTTTATTTGCACAGTCCTTTTAACCTTCTGCTAGCTCATGGCCTGATTCCCCAGTCCTCCACAGCTGATTCAATCACTTATGCTTAAGCAGTGCTAGGAAGATGCTGGAGAAATATCCCACCAGGCTGTACTTCCTTACACTGATGAAGAGGCCAGGGACTAAACCTGATTTTTTTGAGTTGAACCCACCTATCACCCTGTTTGTGCTTGTGAGCCCTGCTTCTGTAGCAGACTTTGCTTTGAGCTCATGTGTTGCCTTGTAAATACAATGACCTCCTTGTCTTTACGACCCCTAGTTCAGGAACTGCAAAAAGCAAGGGAAAAACAGGCCTTCAGCTGCTGGTGGTGTGTCTTTTTCACATCCCCTGAAGGCTTCAACTGGGAGCAGAAGCCTCAGGTGCCTTTCAAACAAGTGGATATTTGCAGAGGTACCTTGACAAGCTCAAATGGGGCTACAGGTGGGTTCAACACCCCCTGCCTAGTGAAAGCTGGGGGTGTGCTTTGCTGCCTTCTCTGCTTTAGACAATCCTCACTGATTCAAGGAGTCTGAGGTTTTGGTATTTCCAGGAAAGGTATAGGCATGCTATTCCCTTTAACTGAGCTGCAGGAATTTACCACTCTTAAGGAGTCACCTTTTCGAGTTTTCTCCATGGTTCAATCTTGCAAGTAACAACCGTAACCTGAACCTGATCATTACTCTTCCTCTGGAGAGACGTCACTACTTGTTAAGATGGATTAAATTTCTACAAGGCCACTGGAGTAAAATCCCAGTGGCCTTTTTGGCTGAGGGGAGGTGAAACAGTCGAACACGAGATCTGTAACTAAACAAGAAAAACTATTGTTTAAATTTCAAGTAGTCTCACTGCTGGATGTGGCAACTGTTTCTCATCTGGGACAGATCAAGGCATAAACCCACACTGCCGCCTGCAGCCTTGGTTTAGGATTCAGGTTTTTCTGTGCTTAGGAGATATGTTGAAGTCATGCCTCTCTGGCCAGCACTGCCCCAAGTTCTATTTGGAGAAGCCTGAACCTGGAACACCTGTGCCAGCCACCCAAATCTGGGGATAACATGACCTATTTATCAGTTATTTGTAATAAAGCTGGTCTAAATGCTAATTGAGATTACCATTCTACTAATCTCAATGTAGCAGGTGCTGTACGGACACAGGAATAAATAAGTTCTTGAAGAACTTATGATCCAAAAGCCCAGGGAAGAGAATGGGTGGGAAAGGAAAAAGAAGCAAAATGGCTTGGAAGCTGTCAGTGGAAAGAGCTGCAGAGTTAAGTGTTGCCATGCAAATTTATTTCAGTGGGATGGAAACTCCACTCTGTCTGGTTCTGTACAATCTATCCAGACAAGGGAGGTTTCTTCCACCCATCTCCTGTAGCCCAGCCTTTGACAATATCACTTCACTCTTTCAGCAGGTACTGGAGGAATGCAGCTCATGGTAAATGTGCAAATAAAGGGAGGAAGGAGAAATTACCTTCTGCTGTGGAATGCTGTCTAGCATGCTGACTCCTGTGCATGCACACACGCACACACACACACACACACATTCATTTATGGACACACAAAGAGACCCAGAAGGAGGTGAGGAGGGAAAGTTTTTCAGCCTCACACTAAGCCTCACAAAGGGAGTGAGTGAATTCTCCGAGCGAGCGGTAAAGATTTGGAGGAGAATCCAACTGCAGCTTGTGTTTCATATTTGCGTTGGATGCTCAGGTTTCCAAATTAAATCTGCAAGTTAGACAGGAGTCCATGTTGTCTGCTGATCATCTGTTTAAGGGGAGAAGGAGAACTGAAAAGACAGAAGAAAAATACTTGCAAACAACAGCAGTAATTAAAATCAAGCATTTAAGCACTACCACCCCTCCCCCCAGCCAGATTTGTCTGGGGAGAAGATAAATAACTTCAACTGCAGGCTCAAGATCTGAAATATTTAAACCAGGTCCCAAAAGCCCATACACATTTTTAATCAAAACCTGCTCTTTTTGGTTCCTTTTTCTACATAAATACTTTGACTTGATAGAACACCAAAACCTCATTAAATTGTGATCAGTACAATACAAAAGATGAAAATTATCAATGCCATTTAAACTGTTGCAACTGTAAGAATACTGTGTTAGACAATTCTTTCTCAGGTTCAAGGTTACACATGGCATCATATGGAGTTCACCTCCTCCCCCACTTCCAGTGCTAAACAGGGTTGGATTCTTGCCAGAACAAAAGAATCTGCAGTCAGTTCCTTCAAGATTGAAAAATAAAGTTGGGTTTTTTTCCCCTGCAGGAAAAAAAAAAAAAAGAAAAAGAAAAAAAAACCCTGAAGAAAAGCAGACAGCTGCTAACTAGTTGTCTAGCTGTCTATTTGTGGACATTTTCTTTCATCTTGTCATACCTTTTGTGCTGTTTGAAATGTTTGGAGCTTAGACTTGAAGAACACTCAGTGGATTCCAGACTTGTATTAAAAGAAAGAAAAAGAAAAGCTGAGGAGTTCTGACAACAGATGTGTGTATTTGTGTGTTGGGGCCACATCATTCCAAGCATCAGCTAGAGCATTGATTTTATTTTCATCTGACTGAAGGAAATTTTTCAGACAAGAAAATATACAGTAACAATGCAATTTTTAGACAAACACATACATCTAGAATGCAAGTAACAGGGATATGTTGTGAGACCTCTGCAGAACAAGCAGAGCCCATTTGGTCAATGACATCCTCCGCTTTTGTTGTTCTGTTTTCATATAACGAGTAAACTCAATCTCTTTCTAGACAGTTTTGCTCTGCTTTGCCATCTTAGCTGTTGGAAGGGAGCAAGGCAAAAGTCTAATTAATGTCAGTGATCTTCAGTGAGCTTTAGATCAGACTGTGGTGACTTTATCTCAGCTGATTTTTGTTGTCTTCTGCTATGCAGACAATGAGCACAGAAGGGGACTGGCTCTTATTCTGGCTTCCAGATATGTCTCTGGAGCTTCTGATTTCCCCAAGCTTACCCTTCTCTCCAGCATAAAGGAGAAAGCAAAACCAGCTGACAAGTGAGCAAAAGCCAGGAGGAAACCTGAAACATCTGAAATGTTTCTCCTGTGGTGAGGAACCTTTCTTGTCCTCTCCCTTTCCCACTGCCCTTGCTGGCATCCAGATGGCAAAGAGCTGTCTTCACACCTCTTCTTTTCCCAGGAGGAGCAAAGTTTTGTGTCTGTCAGCAAGTCTGAGGCAGGAGTCTCTCAGAAGGGAGCTTAGTTGGAGGGACCAGAGAATCCTTAGCCTGTTCCCACCGGAGTTTGTGAGATTAGTATTAGACAGGGAATGGCATCTCTGCCCTTCCACTCCATGCCAAGAGGCAGCTGTAGCAAAAAATTCCAGGTGCTGTGTGGCTGCCTGTGCATCCTGTGACCCATCTGCCCATATATCTTAACCAGGGCAGCAGGCTGAAGGGGCAGCACCATCACCATCATCTGTGACCCTGTTGCTTCTCTGGCAATGATGCTGGCTCTTGGAGATACAGTGACTCTGGTCGTTCATCACTTCTTGGATCAGGGTGGTTCAAGAGGAAGTTCTCCTTGGCTCAGTGTTTTTCCCTCCCCCACCAGCACCCTTTAGTGCCTCTTCTTGCATTTGCCAAAGTACCAAAACTGCAAGGACAGTAAACAATTATGCTGTTTTCCAGCACCCAAGAGGCCTGTCTGCTTGGTATCTTAGGTAATTCTTGGTCATACAAAAGAGAGGGCTAGCTGCCAGAACAATGTTATGAGACCTTCATTTAAAATAGCTTCTGCTACACTGAGTTCTCTCTCTTTAGGGAGCGGAAAGCGTTCAAAAGTCAACAACTCCCTGAAGCAGTCCCATGAGTTCTCTTCTGCTCTTCAGCTTTGGCTCTACAGCCAAAGTGTGCCTGCCATGCCCATGGCAGACACCCTCTTGTCTTCACTGAGTCCCAGTGCCCTGTGCCAGAGGATGTCCATGTCAGCAGCATGAGCTTCTGAGACTAAAGTGACATGAGAGAAGTCACAGCTTCAAACCTTAGGTGAGAGACAAGAGCTTTCAAAAAGCTTTTTCCTCCTGACAGCAGACGTCTTTTTAGGAACTCCTTGATTAGACCCTGGATGATCAAGAGGTTGAAGAGAGATGGGGTATTTACATATAAAAAGGAACTCTACTTTTGGGATCAATTAGACTATTCAGGGTTCACACTATACCCCCTTTTTTCCCAGACTTTATAGAGCCCTTGCTAGGATTAAGCCTCCATCGAGTAGATTATCTTTACATAGAGGCTGGGTCTAGTGTTACAGGCTCTTTATTATCTCTTCTTTGAGACTGTGCAGGCTATCCCCTTGAAGTTCTTAACCCTTAAAGCACTTTATCTAGTATTTATTGTTTCTTCTCCACAGGCATCTGAGATGGCAGCACTGGTATACAGACTTCACCTGTCCTTGGTCTCCATAAAAGCATCATCTCTCCTCCCCCCACCTTCTTCTGTGCACAGGGGGCCCACATCAGCATCAGGCCCTGCTTCCTAATCCTTTTCATCCCCAAGAAGTGTGCACCATTCTTGCTTGACTCGGGTGGGCCGCAAAGTTCCTGTCAAATGCAAACATATTCCAGCTGCTGGGAGCTTGATGCATTCATTTTGAGGGATGTAAGGGAGGCCGTCGGTGGATCGGGTGATGAAAAGGTCAGGACTGACCGCCTGAGGAAAGTGGAGATAAGAGGAACACAGGGTAGAGGGTTACAAAGTAGAGAGTGGCTTTAAGTTTTCTGCAGCAATGCTGTATCTGTTGAGTATAACAGGGTGTTGGGAAGAACGCTTGTAAGTTTCTGGGCATAATCTTGCATTTCCTCCTAAAAGGACAAGTTCTAGAGAAGGCAAAAGCCCAGGTGGACCCATGGGTCTGGCTTCTTCTTGAGTGTTCTCCAGGGGCAGCTGGCACAGTGTGCTGCAGGAGGCTCCTGGCAAACATGAGCCATTTGGACATCCCTCATTAGCCACTGAGTGGCTGATCCCAGCCATGCCACTTCTCCTGTACTGCCTTCTCTATCCCCATCCAACCATTGCTCCAGGACATCTGTTAGGACCCACATGTGAGAAGAAGAAATTTACTGAGCAGCAGTATCTAGACTGTGGTGACATTTCCTTCTCACTCTTCCCATAATTGAGCAGAGACACATTTCTCCTTGCCAGCCTCCTGTTCAACAAAATGTCAAACTTTTCTGAATTGCTTTTCTTATAATTTTTTAATAGCTTCTGGCTGTGGACATTGGAATCTGCTCCAGTGCTATCATATTGATTTCTTTCTATTTCAGCAGAAGGAAGTGATCAAAAATAACATCTTGGAGTGATCTTCAAATTGTCTTGTGCCCTCAGCTTGTGAATGAGCCAGGCAGCACTATCCTGGTGCTATCACCAGACAAGATCCCCAGCTGGTGTTAGCTAATGCATGTGCACTATTCCACTCTATTTGTGCCAGTCTCTTCCCATGTCTTTGCTCCCTAACTGGGCATGACAGAACTGAAATAAATGGAGCTGCATTGATTTTAATGGTTCATCCTCATCTGAGAAGGATGAGATGGCCTTCTTAGCTATCAGCTACTTGGATGTCTGCTGGCCAGCAAATGAAGCATATACTTTCTTTCTCTGTGCACTAGATGTGCTTATTCTGCAGTCATGCTACCCCAGTCTGAACAGGAATAATCACAGCTCCTCCTTCACTGACAATGGCCACTTATGTGAAAAATGCAGAACTGAGCTGGCTACGACTAAATGTGCTGGAAATATGAAGAGGAGAATGATCTTTGGCTGTGCATCAAAGAGCATTAAGGCGTTCTGAAGCAAATTCCTCTTGCTCTCTGGGTTTAATTCAGAAGGGATTTTCTAGCCACAGAATAAAACTCTTCACTGCAGGAACTGGGAAATCTTGGGTTCTGTGCAGGACACAAAAAAGCCATGAAGGGGTCCAGGGTGTGTATGAGTTTCTGTGGAGATGACAGCAGACCTCACTGCTGTTCCAAATGTGCAATGCTGTTGGACCTGAGAGGCATCATTCCTGACGATCTCCGTTTCTAGATATTCACATTGCCTGTTCTTAGTCAGCTCATACTTTTCTAAATATTTTTCCTCTTGATCTCCTAAAATAGTTTCCCAGGCTGTCTCTACTGCTGACGTTAACATGCTCCAGTCTGTGTTCCTTTTTTATTATGTCTCTTTGTCTCTTTTTTTTTTTAAAACTAAAAACACATAACTGTCTTATATAATTCACTTTTGAGTTCATAAGCCATTTGTCCTAAACACAGCCTTCATGTGGAAACATGCAAGGATGCTTCTTTGACTTTCAATTATTTTTACTTTTTTTTTTTCTTTTGGGCTTTTTTTGTTGTGTTTTTGTTTCTTTGTTTTTAAATTCTGGAAGTATTATGTCACCTAAACCTGTGGCCTTAATTCACTGCTAACCATTTGGTTCTCCTTCTGCATGCTTCTTCATGCCTTCCCTCATTTTTCCAAAATAATCATTTCAGCTGAAATTCATCATGGCTTCCTTGGTAAGAGCTAGATAGATACTTACTCACAAAATGATCAGCATTTACGAATAATTACACAACCAATTTTGCATTGTTCTGTTGTAAAACACTCATTCTGTAGCAATGATCAAAGTATTTAATGTGGTTGTTTCTTTCTTACACGTACTTGCTTGTTGTTCATATTTCATTCGGCTACTAAGACCTGCAGTTTTTAGTTTTGATGTTACAAGTTGTTGGATATTTCTTGCTTTCAAGTCTCAGTGTTTGCCCCACATCATTCAGTGCTTATTATATCTAACGCTTCCTTTTCTAGATCTGTTTACACCTATAAATATGCCTAGTTTATCATTTGAGATTGTCCCCTATTCCTTTGCCAAAGCATGTTTGGCTTTTATCTTGCATTTTAAACTAGTAAATATGAGTGTTCATGAAAGATGAGGAACATAACAAACTTGTCTCTAGTTGTGCAATCAAGTATAAGTGTGGCTGCCTTTAAACAGAATGTGTCAATTCTGTGATCTTGGTGATTTCTTTTAATAGGCATGTTGTAACTTGTCTGCTGTTACACTGAAATACACATTTAGGTGTATTCCCAGTAATAAGACCACTGTTCATGAATATACACTAGTAGTTATTTAGCACAGGTGGGAAATGACAGCTCTGGCGCTCTGTAGGCAGGATTAAATTGATAGGCTTTCCCTGGACAAGCTGGTTTAACTGAAGTGGGAAGCATTAACTTGTCTGAAATATACCATGTTCTGCTTATATCACAGTGGTTGGTGTCAGCCCATAGTACTGACCCAGTCTGGCTAAACTACTCACTGGGATAAAGTAGAGTGTGCCTTCAGACAACGCCTTTTCTTGTCTTCTGACTTGTCCCCTCTTTGTCCAAGAGTGTTCCTGTGTGTTTTTTGCATCCTGACAATCCTCTTTGGTTCAGCTGCCATCAGGTGTGTACATGCACACGTGTGTGATCCCCTCCCTGCACATCTCCAGATGGGGGACTGTGTTTGGTTCACCCTGGGCTTGACTCTCTCGATGAGGACTGGTGTTGGTGGAAGTGGCAATGCTGGTTGTGTCCCCACGTGTGACAATGGTGAGGGGTGGTGGCAATGCTCAGCCTCAGAAGCACTGAACTGTGCCTTTCTGCAGGTGCAGAAGCAGTGCTATGCCTTGGTCCGTGCAAATCTATGCCCACTGGATCCTGATTTTAGAGCTGGATTGGAAACACTGCTGCTGTTTTCACCTGTTTCACCTTTTCCTTTTGAGCATTCAAGTAAACACATCAGATTATGAGGTTAGAGACCATGTTGATGGCTCACACACATGAGGTCTAAAACTGTGGTCATGGAAGTGAATGAAGAGGATTTTGCTGGCTTTCACAAGGGGCTAGGTCAGGCTGAAGAGTACATGTAACACCTGCGCTGGTAAGCATCTTCAAAGTGTTTGCTAAAGCACTGAGATGTTACCATCTAGTGGAAAGTTTTATTTTTTTATTATTTTTTTTTTTATTTTGCTTCATAATTGTCTTTTCTGGGCTACTAAGTAAAAAAAACAACAAAAACTAGAAGCATGCAATCACAGAAGGTATTCGATGAAACATGAATGCATACTGGAGTGTATTTGTGAATGTGGCTGTTTCTATTTTGTTGACAAAGCCTGCTCACTCTATGCCTCGTGTTAGTCATATTCTGTCGTGTGTCTGAGCTGAAGTTCCTCACTGAAAGAAATAGACTGAGATAGAATCACACAGAAATTCCAGGTCCCTCCAGTAGTGACCACGCCAGGAGGTGAAGAATATATCCCTGCTCCATATGTGCATATCAGTATTGCAGCATGCCAAGGAGAAAATGTGGAGTGAGCAGAGTAGAGACAGGGGATCCAGCAGGTTAGACCTGCATGAAATAAGGGAAAAACTATTCTTCATCAAGAGTGTGGTTTACGCTCTCTTTGTCTTCCTCCTGCCTGAGGATTAAGGTCATAAAGATCATATGAAGCAGCTGCCTCTGCCTGTGAAGATCAGATGAAGTGATTTATCTCTCTTCTTCCTTGCCAGGAGGAGTCAGAATGATTCTTGGGTGAGGCTTGGCTCCAGTGAGCCTTTCCAGTAGAGACCAGCAGTAGCAATGGTGGGTAATAAAGGCAATGGCCAAAAGATCTTCTTTCCTTCTTGCTCACTTTAATTCTGCAAGTTTTCATATTAGAGTCTGGAAAAACGCTCTTATAATAAATAAAAGTGAGGGATGGTAATGTTTGAATTATTTAAGAACACATATTCAATCTCTTCATCACTGACATACCTGTTTGAAAGCTGGTTTTCTTCTGCTCCTCTGTGGTGAAATTAAAAAAAAGGTCTTTGTTAAGTGTGTATCTGGAGAGAGGAAATCCCACCCTAAAATCCACTGGATTAGCGTTAGATCCAAAGACCACTGGAAACAATCGGAAATCTCCTGGTGAGTTTGGTGGGCTTTCAGTTCAGGGTCTAAACATCTGATGCTCTAAATAATGTCTGTGGTTAGTTGTGTACCTCTTCTCTCTGATCATAATCTCTGTCCCTTGCTGTTGAGTCAGGAGGAGCAATGCAGCAATTTGAAGGACTTACCTGGCAAGACAGTAGCCTTGCTGTAAAGCTGTATGTCTTGCTGTCTGCAGTGCTCAAATCAGCCTCAAGTGACCACGTGGAGTAAATGTACAAACAGTCCCATCAGACTTCAATTTTCTGTTCAGTGTTTATTACAGACCTTTAAACAATTTTTATTCTTTCTTATAAGCCTCTGGGTTTGCTGCAATGTGAAAGGAATAGAAGTGGTGGCCTTTCTCACTTTTGTCTGCAACTTACTGCTAATATCCTGCATCTTAATTTGCTGCAATGGAAAGCAGACAAAAAGCCAACCCTGCTCCACCTGATGGCAGCTTTGACCTGTTTTCCTTGGGTGTAAATAGCTGTAGCACACTCTGAGCAAAGGAGAGTCAGATCCCATTGCCAATTATTGCTAAATTCACCATTTGATGCTCTTCTGGAAAAATCTGTTTTGGACAGTTTGTGTCTAGTTTTGAATACTTGCATCATGCTGCATATAATTTGGAAACTATTTTCTAGGGTCATGAATTTTTCCCTGGAGTGTCTTCCCAGGTAATCAGATGTTAGTGTTTTTTGCACCAGAGATGCTAGCCTTTCTTTTATTAAGTGCTTTGCATTCCTAACATGATGCACATCTTCACTGATTTTGTTCTTAGAATCATAGAACACAATGACAATTTAGGGTGGAATTCAGTAATTCAGGATCATCAAGTCCACCCATTAACCCAGCACTGCCAAGGCCAACACTAAACCATGTCCCCAAATGTCACATCTACACACCTTTTGGACACTTTCAGGGAAGGTGCTTCAACCACTTCCCTGGGCAGCCTGTGCCAATGCTTGATGACTCCTCCAGTGACTGAATTTTTTCTAATAGTCAAGCTAAACTTCACCTGGTGCAATGTGAGGTTGTTATTTCTATTTCTGCCCCTTGTTCCTTTGGAGTAGAGCCTGAACCCCACCTGGATACACCCTCCTCTCAGGGAGTTGCACAGAGACAGGTACCCCCCTGAGCCTCCTCTTCTCCAGGCTGGCCCCTCCAGCTCCCTCAGCTTCTCATCACACTTGTGCTCCAGACCCTTCCCCAGCTCCATTCCCTTCTCTGGACATGCTCCAGCCCCTCAGTGTCTTCCAGAACTGCCCCCAGGATTCGAGGTGTGGCCTCAGCAGTGCCCAGCACAGGGGGATGGTCACTGCCCTGGTCCTGCTGCCACACTGTGGCTGGTACAGGACAGGGGCCATTGGCCTTCTTGGCCACCTGGGCACACCTGGGCTCACGTTCAGCTGCTGTCAACCAGCACCTCCAGGTCCTTTTCCAATGGGAAACTTTCCAGCCACTTTCCCCCAGCCTGGAGCACTGCTGTGGACATTCTGAAGTCCAGGCAGACACTTCCACAGCCTTTCCCTCATCCACTGATGGGTCACTCTGTCACAGAAGCAGATCAGGTTGGTCAAGCAGGACCTGCCTTTCCTAAACCCAGGCTGGCTGGGCCTGATCCCCTGGTTGTCATGTACATGTTGCTTGATGGCACTAAAGATGATCTGCTCTATAACCTTCTTTGGCACTGAGGTGAGGCTTGTAGCTCTTGAGACCCTCCTTCCAACCCTTCCTGTAGAGGTCTGTCACACTTGCTAATTTCCAGTCCTGGGACCATCCCAGTTTGCCAAACTCCTGGTCAGTGACAGAAGGTGGCTCAGTGAGATCTTCCATCAGCTCCCTCAGTGTCCTTGGATGGATCCCATCCAGCCCCATGGACATGTGAGTGTCTTAAGTGGTGTAGAAAGTTGCTGGCTGTTTCTTCTTGGATTACAAGGACTTCTGCTCCCTATCCCTGTCTTCCAGCTCAGGGGCTGAATACTCTGAGAACAGTCAGTTTTACTATTAAGGACTGATACAAAAAAGGCATTAAGAACCTCAGCCTTTTTCTCATCCTTTGTCACTATGTTTCCCCCTGCATCCAGTAAAGGATGGAGATTCTCCTTGGCTCTTCTTTTGCTACTGCTGTATTTATAAAAATTTTTTTATTGTCTTCCAAAGCATTAGTCAGATTAAGTTCTAGCTGGCCTTTGGCCCTTCTATTTTACTTCCTGCATAACCTCACCACATACCTGTTCTCCTTCTGATTGGCTTGATCCTTTTTCCAAAGGTCATAAACTTTCCTTTTTTACTCCTGAGTTCGAGACAAAGGTCTCTGTTCAGCCAGGCCAGTCTTCCCCATCCTATGTGTCTTCAGGCACATGGGGTCGACCTGCTCTTGCTCCTTTAGGGTTTCCTCCTTGAAGAATGTTGAATGCTCCTGGACTCCTCTGAATTTCAGGATGGTATTCCAAGGGACTCTCTCAACCAGTCTCCTAAACAGGACGCAGCCTAGAAGTCCAAGGTGGAAGTTCTGCTGAGCCCCCTCCTTCTCTGGGAATCAAAAATGACCTTTTCATGATCACTGAATCACTAAAGAGATCATGATCACTAAAGAGGTGATGACTGTGAGACTCCTCCCAGCTGCTTACAGAACATTTTGTCTGGCTCTTCGTCCTGGTCAGGTGGTGTACAGCAGACTTTAACCATGACATCTGCCTTGTTGGCCTTCCCCCTGCTTCCTGTACATAAAGTGTCCACCCTACTGTCAGCATCATCAAGTCCTAAACAGTCCCTGACATACAGAACTTAATCCTAATGGGACACCAGTGGCTGAGAACCGGAAAATGTTTGGTTAAAACAGTAACTGAAGGATGTAGTAATTTTTCTTCTTACTTTGAGCCATGTATGTTCCTGTGTCTCCTGCTTGGAGCATTGCATGGATTGTGATAACAGGAAGGTTTATAAAATCATTGCAATTTAAGGAGCAATTGCTGCACACTATTCAAGGTTTTTCACCTGAATGTCATTGGTCTGTATTCAACACCCAATGAATCCAGTAGGTCTCTTTGTTTGGTCTGTAAAGACATTTGATCAGGTTAACCACAAACTCAGTGTTTCAGAGATGAACAGTAACATTTCCCAGTATATCCGGAATGGAGTATGATGTGCATGTGTTTATATTAATCCCAACTTTTAGAGTTTTTTAAACTTTTTTAAAGTTTTGTGCATTGTACCTCTTTCTCTAAGGACACTAATAAATCACATGACATTAACAACAAAATTGTAGAGAAATGCAATCAAAGCCTCATTCAGAAAGCCTCTCATCCTGATGTCACCTGTTGTCCCCCTGTGGAAACAGAACTGGGAGTGTGTTGGTGGACAAATTCATTTCCTGTGGCCCCTCTTTGAAGAAAGTCCAATAATTTCAGTGTCATCAGAATTCACTTATAAAGACTGGTAATTGTGCTATTTGAATACCTTTAGATGTAAAAGTACCAGGCTCTCCCTCCTTGCTTTAAACAAATGGTGTCTATAGACCTCCCCATCCTCCCCCAGCAGTCTCTGTCATGACACTAAGGTAGGAATAACAACAAAAAAGAAGAGGTGATGGCAATTTGTTTCTTATCAAAGGAAGTCTCCTTCATGGCTGATTCACAGGAATAATTATCTGTCAGATTGTCTCTGTGTGTAGAAAGAGTGAGCATTTCCTTCTTCAGCCTGAATTCATTGTGGTTCTTACCAAAGTGGACATTCTAGAGGATTTCTTTGTTATTTGGTGGGTTCTTGGTGTTTAGGAAGGGAACTGATTTTTGGAGGCATTTTTAAAATCCCAGGGCTCTGCAAGGCCAAATTTCTTACCAAAGCTTGCAGGAGCAGTGTAGCTGTACTGGATGAGACCACTGGTTATTTTCTTGATGATTTTGATGAAGTCCAACTGCAAATGAATAAATTAAGGGCAAAATCTCCAAAAGGCAGCTAGGAAGTTTGATCAAACTGTGATGAGAGAGAGAACATTTTCTTTCTGAGCTGTCCATATATATTCAGTAAATAATGAGGTATGTCTCCCAGTTTTCTGTATCTGTTTTAGGAAGTGGTTGAATAAACAAGAAGGAAAAAATAAATAAAAAAACAGGGAATTTTTTTCCTCCTTTCTCCCATCCTTGAAAAAAGTATTTGAAAATATTTTCCTTAAAATGTGGAGTCTTTATCAAAATTCACTCTATTTTTTTGTTGTCAATGTAGCCAAGAGCATGGATTATAGTCATCAAGTCATTAAAGTTGCACAAACCCCACAAATTATGTACAGATAGCCTTCACAAGAGGTGTCCATATCCATTAAAAACATTGCCTTTCTTTCCCTTTAACATTTTGTCTTGAAGATTTGTCTCCATCCTACATCAAACAACAGGGCAAAAAAGAGGACCTTAACATTATCCAGCTCACTTCCACCTTTTTATCTGATTCTTTTTTAAAGGGCTCTTGGATGGGTGATCTGCTGTTTGTCATTCACCACTTGTAGCTTGCTTTTTTATTTTCTTCTAAGATAAGTAATCAAAGAGGAGTGGGGGTTAAAACTTAATTTGGAATAACATCACAGACTGCAAGGCCAATGTTGCCTCGTTTCCCACATGACACAAGCAAGAGAGTAGGTTCTAGGAACCTGTGCCTGCGTTTCTATTCACCCTTTAGAAGTGAATTACAGCATCTAGAGATAGCAAAAGTGAGGAGAATAATCTTTTTTTCTCTTGCTTTACAGAGTGGAATCTAGAAATGTTTCTCTTTGACACAGAAGAGCTTTCTACTGTGTGTGTTTAAGTAAATAGGAGGAGATTTACCTTCTGAAAGTCATGTGAAATCATTCAAACTTGACATTGTTCTAAGGCATGGTGTGAAAGGAGACAACACTCACTGTGCCTTAAGCCATGGAAGGGAATGGGACTGACCAATCTGCCATAAGCTGACCTTAGCATGTCAGGAACCCCAGAGCCATGGAAATGACTATGACTAGCCAAACACTTGCCCCCTTATTTAGCAAATTTTTGGAAATTTGTGCAAACCTTTTAGATAGGCTTTTCCATACCAGACCTGGTTGGAATGCCTTCTGCCAGAGAGTCAATGGCAATGGAAGAGAACAACAGACGAAAATACTTTCAGGAGAAAACAACGTTTTAAGTTAGAATAAATCATATTTAGGTAGTGTCTGAAAACAATACTCACGTGCTAATTTCACCTCTGCAGTGTAGTTCTGACGTGAGTGGGTGTTGACTACTTACATGATAAAGAAATCACATAAGAAACCTTCCCTCTACTCCTCCAAGGATTAATTTTTTTCTATGTGCAAACATGGAGGGCTTTACACTTAAACCAAATGTGAATTGGAGGTCTATCTTTACAAATAAGTCACTTCACCCCGGAATTCCCTTAAAAGTACAATGGGAGTGGGAGGCACTCAAAAAGCAGAGAACATACAAACCGAACCTTACGTTGGTGTGTTGTAGCTACTACCTTTACATAAAAGGCAGGGAAACTATTTAGGACAGAGAGGTAAGAAAGAAAACCTGCATCCAAGAGAAGCTCTGGGGAGGTCATTAGCCAGGCAGGATATAACTACCTGAGCTGTGTCAGAGCAGGACAGGGGCATTGTTTTTGGTACACATGTGGAAAATGCAACTGGATCTGAAGGCACACATATCTATCTATCTATCTATCTATCTATCTGTATATGTATTTATATCTCCATGTTTTTGTGTGTACTTACGATCTCAGCATGAACAATGTACGCGGCTGAGAAACAGAAGAGGGGCTGAGAGGGAGAGAAAGACATCAAAATAGTCCTAGTTATTTTCTAATTTTGTGTCCCTTTGCTAGCTGCAGTTCACAAAAGAAGTGTTTACATGCCAGCCTGCAAACGTGCCAGTTTAAAGTATGTGCAAACACAGCATGCCCTTTGCACGTCCACAGAACAGCTGAGTGCACAGGTGAAGGCTTGTGTTTTGCAGAGGTATTGCAGAGCTTTCAGCTCTCCTTTGCTTCAAATCCTGTCCCACTGTGGTTCAGACAACATTTTTAGAGTCCCCTCAGCATCTTGCTTATGATGACACCCCAGGAAAGCACCACTAATTTTTCCCAGTACCGGAGGGAAAAGAGGCAGCATTTATTTAGCATGCCCAAAATAACAGGTAGGTCAGGTCTTCTGCTGATGTTTCTCCAGCAGCCAAGTTACATTAGTGAGAGCCTGACCAGAAGTAGCCTGGTGGTATTAAAGCCAGTAAAGCAGGGCTGGTTTGCATCACCTGGGGGTCTGACCACTGGACTCCAATACTGTGTCTGCACCCTCAAAAAATAACCTAACAAACAACAGAGAGTCTACTGGAGTCCTGGTGTGCTTTTTCAGATAGGTGATCAATTTATTTTACTGTATGCTCAACACAGACCACCTGCTATGTTGATAGAACAAAGAAATGAGCTTGAAGAGTGCTAGAAAACATGAAGGAAGAGAAGCATCTGACTGACATCCTTGGTAAGGGGCAACCTTTCTGCATAAACATAGGAAGCAGCCATTCTTTCTGACTTCTCATTTTCATAAAGGTCATGTCACCAGCTGGCCTGCCAAGCTTGCGTTCCCCCTGACAAAAGAAAGACATGGTCTTTGCCATAATCAGAGGAACTGGGGAAGCAGTGAGTTTGGTTCTCTCATTAAATTGTTCAGGACATATTTTGTTATTTGAATCCAAGGCCTGAAATAAACACAGAGTTTTTGTATTACTCATATGAGTTACTATTAGTACTCATATTACTTACATGAGTTTCTTTGTGAAATGCATGTTCCTGATCTTTACTTCTCTCTTTCTGAGACAGTCGTTCTCTCAGAGGTGGGTACAACCAAGACCATTCTTTGGCCCTTACTGCTTACTGTTCATGGGCAGTTTTCCAGACCATGACTAAGGAACACATCGAAAAGTATACCTTGAAATGTCTCTTGGAGAAAATTACCCACACAGAAACAATTTAATTAGATTTTGGTTGTTCTCCCTGAATAAAATGCAGCTGTTAAGTGAACTACAAAATCTGCCAGCCCAGAGGTCTCAGCACATCAGCTGAATGAGAACTGGTCAAAATTCTGGTGAATTAGATGAGAATATCTCCTGCATAAGCAGAGGGAAGACCTGCACAGGTCTCATACCAGACCAGGTTAAAGAGAAAAGATATAGATTACCAATGGCATCCAATCTCCTAAGGTATCTTTTGGCTTTCAGCTTCACAGGGGAGCTGCAGGAACACACCAACATATGTTAGCTTGGTTAGCATGTTCAACATGGTAAGAAGCGAGCCCCTGGCTCTCACATCCCATTTGAGGTTTGTCATTGCAGCCAGTGAAGAGAGCCCTTCACCTCTCCAGTGTGCAGACACATGTTCAGCACTCCTTTTGGAGGGAACACTTCCATAACATGGAAACAGCAGCCTAATTTGCAAGTGGGGAGCTTGGGCATGTGTGCCTGGTGCAAACATGCATGAGACTGACACCTTCTCTCTGCCACCTCATTCTACACTGCTGAAGAAGAAGGTGTTGACCACTTTTTCATAGTTCTCAATCAGGGGAAAAAGAGTACAACTTCATCTCTGGAACCAAATTAAAACTGGCAACATGCTGGTGTTGGTGAAGTTGGCTCTGCCAGTAACCTAGGGCACATCTGCTGCTGGTGTGTATTTTTAGGTCTTCTGTAATCTTTATCTTTAGAGAGCATTAGGAGATACAGAGAAAAGAAGGTGAGGTGCAGGTGCTTGTAGTAAAGGCTGGAGATTTCTCATTATAACATATAGTCCCATTGCTCCAGAAAACTTTGTGTCTTCTCTGGTCACAGAAAGTGGAAAGAATGATTTTAAGGGTCGTGAATTGCTTGTGCTTTTATTTCAGAGCTGTTAATGGAAGTCTCTTTTTGCAACTAATGCTAGAAAACAGGTTGTTTTTATGGCAAAACATGTCTAATTTTGCTTTTGTTTTTTGTTTTTTGGGGGTTTTTGCCTTTTTTTTTTTTGCCTTGTAATAGGCTTGTTCTCTCTGCTTCTAGAGTGCATGAATCATTACATTTATCAGTAATCTGTGTTGAAGTTGAACATACTTTCATTATTTTCCACCATTCCCAGTTCTGCTGGAGCTATGTTTGGCCTGAACTGCAACTTGGCCTCCAAGCCTCACTTCTCATAAATAGAAAGGCACCTTAAATACAGGTCTAGATATGAATGTTCTTCTTTGTTCTTCCCCATCCCATTTTCCCTCAAGAAAATGCATCTTTGGAGCTTACTGTCAGTTCATGTCTGTGATAGTTGTCTGCAATTAAAATTTTTGGGGTTTATTACTTTCTGGAGAAAGCTAAAAAAGATTAGGCCTTTGTCTAAAGCACCATTACTTCTTACAGAGACAGCTCTTCCAGGAATTCTTATTTGTAAAAGACAGTCCTAGAGTGGATGGATCATTGTGGGAATGAGAGAAGAGTTTCATGCCATTACAATTGTTTTGACCCTGACAAGATTACCCTCAAAGCTCTTGTTGCTCTCAGTGGCTTTAAGTGTTATCATGTCAGGGACCAGCAAGACTGAAGTTTTGGGAGCTTTGTGTTCTTGCACCCTGTACCAGCTCTTGATGAGTCTCTGCATCATCCATTAGCATTTACCCTCTTATCCAGCCAATTTGTCAGCCTTGCTTTCTTTTTGTTGGATATTGGTCTTTTGTCTTGCCTTCCTGTCCCTTTGTAGGTCTATTACTGGCTGGTCCCAGTGCAGAAAAAGTCACTGACCCACAGTAAGTGACAGCTGAAGAAATGGGCTGATGGAAACCTCACAAAGTTCATCAAAGGCAAGTGCAAACCCTGGTGCCACAGGGGGGAACAGACCCATGCATTGAGCTAGGATGGGTGTAGAGAAAGATGTGTGGGCAAGAAGGACCAGCAGGTGATATCTCCTAGGGGGTCACACTGACAGGGGAGGGGACACAGCTTGCAAAAGGGGATGCTGCTTTGAGGCAGAGAAGGCTCCTTTGGTCCCTTGGATGGTGGTCTGAAGCAGGAATAGCCCAGAGAGGCCAAGGGATGTCCATCCTGGATTAAAGTCTGCACCTGGTAGTGCTTTGCTTTGTGTGGGGTAGACTGGAGACTGCCTGAGGTCCAGGCTGACCCATTCTGTTCCTGGCTGAAGTACAGATGGAACTTGTGGGTGGCACCACTGCTTATTTCTGCAATTTATTCCTTGAAATAAATTATCTTACAGTATTTTTCACTCAGAAGCCTTTAACTTAGCCATGCTTTCCTTGAGCACAGAAGCAGTGGCAGGATTGTATTTTTAAAGGAATCCCCACTTGAGTTGTGGATGACATGCTTGCACGCTTGTGAAATGGGGTAGCTCAAAGTTCCTCTGTTTGCTGCTGCCAGCTGCCAGCCTTGGGGTGATCTCGTGCTGATGTGGCTTCCTGGTGGCTTCCCTGAGGCTCCCCTGGGCACACACAGCACTGACTGCCACGATGTTCACCGTGGCATTGAAGTCAGAATAATTTTGTAGTCTATGGATAGCCTGAAAGATGGATTCCTGCTTGTGAGAAAGGCTGTTCCAGTGTCCAAAGTGCATCCTTTGTGTTAATCGGCAGGTAAGGAAGTGTAAAGGTTTCTTCACACCCTCCTTGCTGCGGATTTCTTTCAACTAAGCCATTTTATTTCTGTTTCTGAGGGACAAGGAGAAGATGCTGTATCCTTTGTTTCAAGGCCTTAGGGTTAGAACTTCATCTTTGGCTGTCTTTAGGTTGCTACATCAAAGTAGGCAGTAAGAAATTAAAACCACCAGGATAACATAATAAAAAAGAACAAGCCATTTAGGGAAAAAAAAAAATCAATATTTTGTCTTTTAGGTCCCCACTGAGAAATACTTGTGTAGAAAAGACAGAGAGGAGAACATGAACAATGGGCTTCTCCTGCCCTAATTGCAAGTACAGCAAGCATGTCAAGTGTGAATTTGAGAGACAAAGGTAAAGGACTATTTTCTAAACAGAAACAGAGCTGCTGAAGCAGAAGGACAGAAGGACAATAGGTAAGGGTCATTCTGCAGCTAAATCTACGTTCAAGAAACAATGATTGGGGAAAAGACAAAGTACCCATACCTACCCCATAGGTATCATTCTAGATCAATGTATCTTTCTCTCCTGCTGGATGTCCTCGCTGCATTTTATATGAAGCTTGATCATATAAATGGGTTGTGTGTTTTGTAAACACTTGCAGGTTTGGGAAAGTCAGGTGGTGGGATGTCAGAAGCCTGAGTTTGGATGAAGTGGGGAGCAGCTGCTGGTCTTCTGAGCTGCTGCAACTAGACCTGCCCTGCACCTGACTCGAACAAGGCTTTGGGGGCATGAGAGGGTGTTGAAGCCTAGCTGGGCTTCACTGTCTGCAGAGGGTTTGGTCTCCAGAGGCAGAACAGCACCCACTTTTTGGGTTTAGGGGTATCTTTCCTATCTATTTAGTGAATACAGCCACTCTCCTTTATTGACATCATGGAGTGAAAAGTGACTGCTCTAGCAGTCAAAATAAATTAAACCTGCCGTATTCAGAATGCTGCCTCAGAGCATTACAACTGTGTAACACACTGTGGGCAGCGAGTTGTTAAATATACAGGGAAAAGGTGCAGAGGTTAAAGAATATTCAGATAAGTTAGATATATGCTAGTCAGCAGGGCCTCATGAAATTCACCCTGGAGTACTTCAGGTACTAGCTGAAGTGATCTCTGAACTATTAGCAATTATCTCTGAGAGCTCATGGAAGATGGGTGAGATCCCAGAGGATGGGAGAAAGGTAAACACAGTACCTATCTTTAAAAAAGGGAAACAGGGAGACCCAGGGAATCATAGGCCGGTCAGCCTGACTTTGATACTGAGAAAAATGCTGGAGCAAATTATTGAACAATCAATTTGTAAACACCTAGAGGAAAATAAGGTGATAAGAAGCAGCCTGCATGGGTTTGTCAAGAACAAATCACATCAAAGCAATCTCATTTCCTTCTTTGACAGAGTAACTGGCCCAGTGGATAAGGAGGAAGAAGCAGATGTGATAGATCTTGACTTTAGCGAGGCTTTTGACACACATCCACATGACATTTTCATAAGTAAACAGGAGAAATATGGTTTAGATGAAGTTATTATGTGATGGGTGCAAAACTGAAAAATTGGGCTTATCAGTAAAACACTTATCAATGGTTTGTTGTCAAACTGGGAAAACATATCAAATAAGATACCACAGAGGTCTGTCTTAGGTCCAATATTATTCAATATTTTCAGCTTTGATGATGGAATATGTAGAAAACTTTTAAAAATTGCATAGGATACTGAACTAGGAGGGGCTGCAAACACTTTGCAGAACAGGATTTGAATACAAAATACGCTTGATAAATTGAAGAAAGTGTCTGAAATCAATAGGATGAAATTCAATAAGGAAAGACAAGTGCAATGTATTACTTTTGGGGAAGAAAAAATCAAATGCACAAATATTAAATGGGAAACAACTAGTCTGAGAGCAGTTTTCATAAAAGAGGCTTAGCACAGAGCACAAACAAAATGAAATCCAGTAATGTGAAGATGTGTGAAGAGTAAATTCCATGATTGTGTGAATTAATTGCAATATTGTGAATAACTGAAAAATAATTATCTAGTTCTGCTCTGAGTGGTGGGGTCTGACCTAGGAATACTACACCTGTGTCCAGTGGTGAATGTATATTTTAAAGCAGAGACATTTTGAAGATCATTCTCCTCTAGAAAGGAGAAAGAACAAAGCCTAGAAAACAGCTCCTAGGAGGAAAAGCTGAATTAAATCAGTATGTTTTCTTCCTTAGGAAAAGATGCAACGCACATAAAGTATGCAAAAATGTTATTTGAAATGTTATAAAGAAAAGGACACTTACCTGCTTTGCCTATCTAAAATGGTGTAAGGAGAAATTGATGAAATAAGCTGAGGCAGAATTCAGATAGATGTTCTGGTTATGGGGATGATACAGCACTGGAACAGGGTTTCTAAGGATATTCTGGAATCCTTGCTTCAATTCCTGAAAATGGGTCAGACAGACATCTGTCTGTGATGTGAAACAGATGTCCTCTTGAGAGTACTTCTACTTTTACATTTCTACAGTGATTCATGCACCACAGTCAAGAGAAAAGCTCACATGAACAAGATAAGCAAGAATTGGAAGCATAGACATACATTTCCTCCAAAACTCCCATCTTCGCCCTGCAAACTCCTTTTAAAATGTGTGTACACTTATTACACAGCTGTCTATTCTCCTTTTCACCTGTCTTTGCCATGAAATAGGGAGAAAGGTTGCTAGTCATTCTATAATTATATGGAAGATTATGAAGCTGGACAGGACTGCCTTCCACCCAAACATGAAATCAAGCATGTTGGTTTTTCTGGGCTGGCTCTTCAATCATGCAAAAGCAAGACCTAAAGACATAAAAAAGGAGCTTTTTTTTTTTTTTTATAGTATCTGCTGTAAGCTACTCTAGGAATTGCTTTGTTCTTTTTTTATTTTTGATGAAGATGCACAGTCTGAGAATGAAGCTTTATAAATATGCCTACTCCTTTTTAATGATAAACATGGGACAAACTCGATGGTACTTTTATGAGGTTTTATTGGCATGATTTTGAACTGGTATGTTATTTATGGGACAATCCTAGACAGAATGCAGCAAAACCTCCGCATCTTGTTATGTTTTCTGTGTGAGCCACGTGCATCTGAAAATGTAACCTTGAAATATATAGTGAGAAGTGGGAGCTTCATTTAGGGCTGTAAGGCCAGAAATCTTAGTCATCAAGTGTTGTTTTGTGTGAAGACTATGATAAGAAAAAACACTTTTAAATGACTGATCTAAACTATCCAACATACTTAACTGCAGGATTTGCACACTGCATTGCGGGGGATGCTACACTCAAAGAGCAGAATGTCTCTTCTCCTTGATGTGCTTGCCTTTGTGATGATACCTGCATAAAATAAATTTGTGAGACCCTTTTTCAAAGGCTGTGAGACCTTTTTCAAAGGCTATAAGACCATGCTCACCAGTAAAAAATTGTTTGTTTTGCTGTGGAACTTGTATTCTTCCTTTTGCATCTCTGTGAAACCTCTTCTGGTGCAGGTAATCAGGGATGTTACATTTTGCACAGCTGTTGGTGGGATGAAGGTATTTGCAAATTTGTGACTTGGGATGAAGGTATTTGTAAATTTGCAACTTGGAATTCCTCCCAAATGTGGGGACTTAGGAACAGGAATTTATGTATATGGAGAAGGGACATTTATTTTCCAGGTAAATCAGCCTGTAGATGACTGTGTTGGAATGGGATCATCTCTCAGTTCCCTGGGAGTGGCTTTCCCAGGTTGTGTGGTGACTGCTTCTGTGCATCCAAAGGGACCCAGGTTAGCCTGAGCCAGGTTCCTGCTGAGGCCGCATTTATGTGGAGCTGTGCTGGATGGATGTCCCTCTGCCAAGGTTAATAGTATTACAGACCTTCCTCTGCTCTGTTTTGCTCTGGCCATGTTCTTACTCACGTGTGTTTTTAGCAAAGTTTTAGTTTTACCTGAGTTTTAACACTCTCATATTACCCTTTGCAATTGAGAGTTTGTCAAAACTGAGCCCCCCCAGGCTCTATTACAGTGCCAGCAAGATTTTATGCACCAGTTAAGTCTCACTTAAAGACTATTTTGAGACTTTACTGATGCTAAGAAGAAAAATAAACTAGTAATTAGTGACCCTTTCATGTGGTATGCTTGGACTGGTAGGAAGATATACCACTACTCACATTTATAATGAGGTCTACAGCACATAACTTTTAAGAGGGAATTTTGGAGTAGAAGGTTTTGGGAGGTCACTGATAATACTGTCATTAACTTGCCAGTGAGAAGATAGAACCATATTTAGAGCCACTTTTACCCCTGTCTTCTGTAATCTAATAGGTTTTGAACTTTCATTAGCTACCACAAATGAAAGATTTGTGGTAGTATGGAACTCAGTGTGTTCTTATCACTTGAAAAAGGTCTTATTAAAGATACAGTAAAATAAAACTTCCTGGATCTAAATATAGGCTGGGCTAAATTGGCAGAATTCAGTAAGCATGCCTGCTTAGTAATGGAAACAATGCTGAGTGAACTTTACAGAAGAGGGAAGAAAACCTAACTAAATAAAAAATCTTGTCTGAAATGCTGCCAAAAATTAATGCATTTTCCCCCTCTAAGAAACAAGGTTGTCCTTGTTTTCCATCTCAACCAGCTAGAGATATCTCCTTCAAAGACATCTTCCCCTGTCTGAAACACATCCACAGCCTGTTCCATGCTAAAATTATCAACCCTAGAAGTTGTGTCATGACAGACAGGGAAAAAAACCACCAAGTCCTAGTCTAAGACAAGATCAATTCCTGACCAGATTTCTTTTTTTTTTTTTTTTTTTTTTTTAAGGATTAAAGCTGGATTCACAGAATAACTTACCTAGGAAGGAGTAACCTCTAGGTAATCATCTTGTCAGATACTCCTCACAGAGCAGATCCAGCAAAGAGGTTGCCCATCATAAATATGGCACATCTTTAATTGAAGGGGTGATGCTGGCTGAGATAGATGTCTTCTTATCTCCAGCATCACCCAGAAGGGATTAAGTCCATTTCTAAAGTCTGAAATTATCTCACTGAGGCAGTGTCTTCATTTGAATTTCCCATCTATCTCCCTTTACCCTGAAATCTTTGGGCCGTGTTCTGTGTTCCACCAAAGGTGAACACATTGGAGAGTCTGGATGAGCACAGCCACCCTATAACTGGGACTCAGTGTGGCTCTGCCCATTTCCAATGACTTTCCCAACTCCTTCCTCCTTCTCCAGGTCCTGAAGGGAGAGATGGTACCTTCTGCAGATTTCTGGATGCACCAAATTACTGCAACACAGAAAAGATGGAGAGACACTTATCCAGATGTTGCAAAGGCATGCATAGAAAAAGACAACACCAGTGTGCATGCAGAAACTCAATTTATTGCTTATTTACCATTATTATTTAATTCAAAAATTGACTTTAACAGTAAGAGCAGACTTTGTTGAGAGGTATGGTCCAGGTGTGATATATCTATCTATCTATATATATGTATATATATATACACATGCATATATATATATATATCTTTATACAGTATCATGGTCATAAATTTTAATGAGAACTTCTTCATGACCAGCTGGTGTTGTTTGAAAGAAACTACATTAATAAATGTGGCTAAATTTTCAGTGTAAGACCAAATAACGAGAGTTGTAAAGCTGCAACATATTGTTGAGTCAACATTTGTAGTGGGCTGACACTCCCACCTAAGGCAACTCTCTGAACCTGTGTGGTGCATCACCCTCCTTCTGTAAAACGAAGTTTAACCCTCCCTCCTCCACACCCCACTCGGATGCCACAAGGGTGTAGTCTCCTGGCACCGAGGAGAAACGCTGAGATATCTGACAGCGAGGTCTGTATTAACACTTCAGGTAGCACCTCTATTTTGGGGCCAGCAGACTGACAGCTCCTTGCTATGTGATACTTCTGTTCTCTGTCTGCCTGTTTTGGTATGTGCTGGATCCTGCCTGTGCCACATCAGGGTGCACGGGAGGGGTGGTGGAAGTCACAACACTACTTTCCTTCTCATGCTGGCCTGCAGTGATGGAGGGGGAGGGCAGATTGTGGTTTCAGTGTGCTGTAGGACACATGGTCCAAGACGTCCAGTGAGGTACCTGGACAGAGATAAGCATCATTCTGGCACTGGAAAGCTCCATTCCTGGTTATGAAAAACACAGGGTGCTTACCATGGGACTATGAGAAGGCAACAGCACCACTGTGCTGCTCAATTCTCACCAAATGCTGAAGCTAACCTCCACCAGAGTGGAAAGATTTCACCCTTCTCCTGTTAAATATTCTCAGTACATGCATTTAAGGTGTGCTAGAATGTCTGCCTTGCTTCTTTATGGCTTCTGGCTGAAGGTCAGCATGAACTCATGGGTGCTCCTTTTCTCTTTTTGGTTCTGAATGTAGGAAGCTATCCCCAATTTCTGCCTGGCTACCCAGATCCCTGCACAGGAATACATGATTGAAGGCATACATGTGCCTCAGTATGTGCACAGACACACAGATGCCCATGCAAGGAACTCTTGCTAAGTACCTCTTTCTACGAGTAGAGTTTCTCCATACATATTGCATTATCCATGACTTACCTCCTTCCCTCAGTATTACATCACTCTTGTCTGTCTTGACACTAAGCTGTAGGAATGTTTTCTTTACTTTCTAAATCATGATTAATTAAAGGGTTTCTCAGTTTTCTACAATACCTTTTTTTTTATTTCCAAGGCTAATCTTCATTTAATAAGGAATGCGAGCATATAAATAAAAAATGTCTGTTGTGTGTTTTTCTTGCAATAAATCTGATCACTCCTTATACTGCCATTCAGTATATCTCCCCTAAGGTATGCTGAATTTGATCAAATCACTACATCACTGGAATGCTGAGCGTTACTCATTTGTGTGCTAATTACTCTTAATCTGGGTGCTTTTAAAAAGGTCGTCAATTAGACTTTATTGAATTGTCAGAGTTCGTAGCAGTGAAGGGAATCTGGTAGCTGGTGTAATGATGTCACAGATGGCTAAATACCCTGTAGTCTGAAGGGGAAAATGAATTAAATATAAGTTCAAGTTACAGAACGTGGTGTGAAAATGTGGGAGCCAGGCTTTTTGCAGAGGAAACCGCTGTTCACAGTTGATTGAAGCTGACTCTAAAGACCTCTTTTAAGGCACCCTCTGGAAAGAGCTATGAATAAGTGACCCTTTCTCATCTTATTCCCAAGGTTCACCTTGAAATAGGTCTTTTCTAGGTGATGCAGGTCTCCTGCCTTCTCAAGAACATCTCAAGGCCACCTTGCTGCTGTTTGTTTTTGGAAAGGCCATGATGTGACATGCCTTGTGCCGCCCACCCTTTTTGCCCTCTGTGGGTACCACCAAGCAGTGATAATGACAGTGATAATGACAGTGTCCTCTACACTGTGGGCTGGATATCATACAGTGGCCAAGAAGGTGAAAGCTTTTAGAACTAATTACTCAATACCCACCATTTTTAGACCTTAACCAGTGACTTTACAGGTATATTGAGGACATCCAGAAAATGAATAGACATTTTATAAGCCCATTTTCTCAGGAATTTGCTGTTTGGAACTCATGGCAGTGTGTCACAAGAAAGAATAGACAAGCAATTTTGTGTTTTCACAGACTTTTTTTTTCGTAAGTAAGTTGGTCTGGGAAGAATTTTGAATGAAGAACACTGCAGCCAGAAGATATCTAGGAATCAATACTTTGTTTCAACATAATTCATGCCTGAAATTTTACTTAGCCATTCATCAGCAAATAATGGTCAAAATTCTGACATAAATAAAGATTTTTTTAAGGTTCTGATAGTGAATTTCTTGTGTTACTTGACCTCATTTATTATTGGATATATAATTGGCACTGTACATTTAGCTCACATTCTTATGATTCTCATCCAGTTAAGTAACAGAAATTCATCCCCGTTATTTGTGCTATTACACATTTAGGGAATGTTGAGAAAAGTCATAGAAAGGGGAAGAAAGGGGATGTAGTCATTATCTTGATCAGAAAACAGGGCAGAGTGACCAGCTAGTGATGTATGTACCTTACAGATCTCATTAGTGGGTGCAATTTAGTTAGTCCTGAGGTAAAGACTTTTCAGGTCTTTTTGACTGCATGGGAAGAGAGGGCAAATCCAGCTTAAAAATGTTACCACCTTTTCTAGTGTGTATTTAAAGCTTTGAGAGCTGAGAAATTTGAGTGAAGGGGCGAGATTGTTGTTACTGTGCTTTTTAATTTTTTTTCCTTCTTATTCAAATAAAGCCTGTCCAGGATTGGAGAGAAAGATCCAGAAACTATCTTCAGAAAAGATAGAAAGTTCCCAAACAAAGAGACTAAGCCAGCAGAGAACAGCACACAGTACTTCTAATAACCTTCTGTGGCGCTGTTAGCAGGGAGAAGGAAGCAGCAGTCATGTCGGTAACCTGTTGAGATGGAACTTCAAGGTCCTCTTTTGTATACACATTTGTGTGGCTGTGCTGCTGGATCATAACCTCCTTGGAGCAGGCAATATCCAGTGTTACACACCAGCCACAGTAGTCTCTGATCTCTGTTGTGTTCATGAATCGACACCTATTTGCAAATATGCAGTGGAGATGTTTTACTAACAATCATAGGGGATACTTCAGTTTTTTTCTGGTGTGTATGGATGCCTGAAATATCTCAGCTTGTGAAGCACTGGGGAGTGCTGACTCTTCTTTTCATGTTGGTTACTGTGAGATATGGAATTTCCTGTTTTCTTTTAACTTTGGGCTGGATTCTGATTCTTTTCACTTTACTGCTGAGCTGAATAGTACCTTGTTTCACAAATGGTCCCATTGGTTCAATGAGGTCATTCATTGATGGGAAGGTACCATGCAACATCACTAAAAGCCTTGAAATCTGGTTCTTAAATCAAATTTGCTAGTTGTACTTTATGTGTCTCTCTGTGTATGTGTCTGTTTTTACGCTCTTTTTCTTACAAGGGACTCTAGTTTGCCCTTTTAGACTTCACTGAAACCTTTCATTACTAGTACTACTGTTAGGTCACAAAGCTTCATAATGTTCTTCGTTGTTGTTTGTTTCATGCAATGAATTAGAAATTAATTCTCTCTCAGCTTCTCTGGCATATGCTTCTAAACTTATATTCTCTGTTTAATGTATTCCATGGTATGTGTTTCTCATCAAATGTGACAGATTGGGGTGATTCTGTCAATAATTCATATTTGATACAGAGTAGAGCAAAGTTAAGAGGGAATCACAAATATAATCCCTGTCCCTTTTAAACACATGAAGTTGGGCTAAAATTGATGCCTTCGACCAGGACACTTAACATTCAAAAGCTAAACCTACCAGCACAGGGAGTGATAGATGCTTGCTTGGAGGTAATATGTGAAGTCAGGGCAGAGGATAGCAATTGACATCTTCAAAAGAAGTCCTATGGGCCTCACTTTTCAGAGGTGAGGAAGCAGCCACAGATCTCATCAAACTCCACTGGAGTCCCAGGTGCTCAATACCTCTGAATTTCAAGCAATTAAGTAGGGCATGAAAACTGGGATGCTATAAGCTGACAACAGTTAAGGCTCATCCACTTGAAGGTACTGCCAAAGCAGTTGCTGAGAAACTACAGACTGAAAAGGAAAATAGTGAAATCAGTTTCATGTGTGCCAAAGACCCTGCAAGCATCTTTGACTTCTTTGATAGAGATGCTTTGATTAGTAAAAAGAAATAGCTGTGAAGGATTTTTTTTTTTTTAAAAAGCAATTCTAAATGTCTGGAAGATACGAGGACTAGGATCTGTTTCTGTTCTATCTGGGAGAGGAAGTTTCCCTGCTATATGCCAAGAGTTTGCTCCATGATCTTGGATGGAAGGCAGGGACTCCTGCCGAGCTGTGCAGGCTTTCAGTGAAGCAACTGTTCTTCAGAGAGGGGACAGCTGAAATTTCACATGGGTGTTGTATGTGCAGATTGACCTCCAGTGCTGCACCAGGCATCTTTTTCCTGTTACAAATGGTGTTTCTTCCAAGAACATTTGCTAGAGCTCTTCTCTTATTAGTCTGGTCCATGAGATACAGAAGGGAAGCCTTCGATGTTTTTGTCAAGAATCAGAAATATTTTGAAACCCCCTGGAGACCTGGAAAAATGTAATTTTGCTGCAATAGAAGTAGCAGAAAAAGTGTCTTCAAAACCCCATGTGACCAGTGTCTGCCTATGAGGAACTGTCTGATACTGCAAGTTTCTTCCTTGCACTGTCTCCTGTGGGATTCTTCTGCTGTGTCTGCAATGTTCTCATGACACCCATCTCTTGCAGTCAGACAATATACCCTGAAAATATTCCGTAGTTTCCTGTGGAATCCTCTGCTGAAGACATTACATTACCACAAAAAGCACCTTGAAATTTTTAAAACTATAAAGTTCTGGGCTCCTAGGCTGTTCCCAGCTCCCTGTTTTCCTCAGCCAGGCTTAGAACAGTTGTCCCCTCTTATCCAAAAGAGGCACTCTCCCCTGGATCAAAACAGCTTTGCCAAGGCCTCTCGGGGGCTGATTTATGTGCTGACAAAAGCAACCACGTGTAAGGAAGCAGTCTGTCTTCCCAAGCCTTTCTGTAGGCTGGAGATTCCTGCTGCACAGATGCTGCTCAAGAAAACATTGTGTAATTCAACTGCAGGCATCTCAGACGGCTTGGAAAACAAAAATCTGGCTGGGACTATCGAGTGTGGTACTGTATGGCCATGGAGAGGAAGCTCTGAGCTTTCAGGTCTCTGTGTCTTGTTGATGAGATAGGGCAGGACAAGGAAAGCACTGTGGGAAGAATCTGGTAACTATCTCCTCCTCCAACTAAAATAGGTCTGAGCCAAAATTAAGCACTCGTCACCTGCTAAAGACAAATTTACCCTCTTGTTTATGCAATATTCCCTTGCTAAGTGTGTTGCAAAGGTGATGAAGTCACACGATGAAGTGAGGTTGTTGTTGTTGTTCGAGGTTTTTCTCCTTAAAGGTGCTGAATGCACAAAGAGGGGGTGGTAACAAGCAGTAGTGGTAATGGATGCTTAAGGATGGGTGGGAACACAGGTCTGTAGAAAATGCTGCACACTCAGGGTGTCTAAGAATGCCAGAGTCTCTTGTTCATATGGGAGAATCAGAAACATACACACACATTCTCAAAGGTAGGTATCCCAAAATCCCCAGTCTGTTTTGGAAGACACACACTGGACTCATAACTTCAACTTAGTGCTCTGTATTACTCTCATGATGGATTTAGTTAACTGGCAGTTCACTGGGCCTAATTCTTCCTTCTTTTGCAGTTTTAGGTTGGCAGTTGTACAAACTTTATGGGATTATGCTTATAAAAAACTCTATTTATCTGTTCTTTCAATGGGGGTAAACTGTGTACCTGCGTACAGCATATATTGGGTTTTTGGTTTCTGTTTTGAAGCTGAGTCTGATGGAAGTAGCTGCTCACTGTTATTCACAATGCTTTCACTCAGGTCGAAAATTGGAGTGAAATTGTTGGGAGAAGAGGATTATGCTTTTACCATCGTGAGGAAAACAAATGCTTTACTTTGACTGATCTGGAATGGGGGGGGGAAAGGGGAAAATTCTGGGTAAGGGCTCTAGTCACCAGGTAACAGAAATGGCTGAGAACAGGCATTTACAGGCTTCTAGGAATGCATATTCCTTGTACTCCAGTGTAGAAGAATAATGACTTGAAACACAGGAAGTTGCCATGGAACAGAATTCTCACCCACTGACGAGCTTTGTTGTCTCATAATGTGTCAGCCTACAAAAAGTCACAGCAAATGGTCAAGATGCTTTCTGTGGTGAAGGGCCAAGATCACGGCACTGTCTTGTGACTTAGTCAAAAGGTGCAATAATAAGCATCTCCTCTGCCTGTCACTTTCTGTTTCACTGCGTTTACCCCTAAAAGAGGATAACTTTTCAGAAAAGAGTGAAAAGTTGCAAACAAGAGGAACAAAAAATATTTTCCCAGGGTAGAATACTCTGTTATATAACAAACCAGAAAGATTACTGTGTGCTGGAAGGGAAAAACACACTTGAAGAGCAAGATGAAAACAAAACTGAGAGAAGTGAGTGTTGAATGCATCCCTAATGCAAACTGAGAAAAGCAAAGTTAGAGAACATAAATGATACACCATTCATGGCACTCTGCTTGCAGACTGCATTTCTAAATGTCATGTGCTGTAGGTCCTTCCTGCTTCCCTAACCCACAGGAGAAACTCCTTCCTCTCCACCCCCTGACCATGAATATTCGTCTGCAGCCTATATCCAAAACACATTGTTCTGATTTCCATGTTCACAGTTTTACTTATTCTGTGGTTTCAGACCAACCAAACAGACTCTTTTTCTTTGCAATCTGGAAATCCAAAAATCTCAGCCTAATCTTTCTGCTTCTGATGCCTTCCAAGTTTTGATGAAGTTGTTTTATCTCTCGCTGTTATTAAAGAGCTGGTCAGTGCTGCTCCACTTATTCTGTGGATTTTTACCACTCTATGGATGTCAGGAATATTCTTTTTATCTTCTCTTTTGAATCCCCTGTTAATCATATCATGATGCACCTTTTTCAAATCTATAGTTTTATTGAATGGTGTTTTTAATCTTTGCAGAACTCCTAACTAGTCACGTCCATAAAGAAATGAAAAAAACCCCTGGTATTCACATCACCTGATGCGGTTGGTTTTTTGGGCTCTGCAAAGATTAAAAACACAGTAAGACTTGAGAGTATCCTAGAGGGAATATAGAGGTTGCTATTAATATGTTCTTCTTTTGAACAGAACTGATCTGAGGCTTTGGAAATAGAGGAAAAGTGACTGTTTAAAGCAATAGACAAGGTTGAGATTTTAGATACATACTGCTCTGTATTGTGGTAAGAAGAAACTGGGAAAATGTTGAGGGCCAATGCTGAAGCCACTTGCACATTCATCCTCATTTCCCCGTGCTCTCATAGGCAACTCCCTCTTCCAGGATTGCAGTAAAACGATGGAGCTGGTGTCAGCAGTGGGGCGGCTCCTCATGTGGTCGTGGAGAGTGCTCTGTGGTCGATTCGTAGATGGCCAAGGAGGCTTTAAAAGCTTATTCCTGGCAGGGATAGCCCCCTGTGTCCCTCTCCTGGAGTGGCAGCTCTGCGCTGCTGCTGGCTGAGCGCTGCCCTCAGGAAGAGCTGCTGGTGGGGGAAGGATGCAACCCTCAGGCACTTGGTCCCAATTTCTGGCGTTCAGGACAGAAGAAACCTTTTTTCTCCCCATCTTTATCAGCTGTGGGTGTTTCCTGGAAAATGTGGCCAAACAGCACTGTATCCTGGTTAGGACGTGCAGCAGCCCAGTCCTTCTGCAGAAGACATCAGCCCAGTGTTCCAGAGGCTCCACTGAAAAGAGGGAGAGGAGGGTGGAAGAGCAGAGAAGAGGCCAAGCGGGGATGTGACCTGGTGGCAAACACAGAGGAAAGGATGAAGGGAGCAGGGCAGGAAGGGGATAAGCGCTTTAAAGAAAGAAAGGGCGGGATGGAAACACAGCAGGGACAGAGAGCATTCCTGTCGGGAATCCTGGGGTCTCTCTTCAGGTCTGGGCATGGATTTGTCATGCAGCCTTTGGAAAGTCATGTCACGTTCCTGCCTGCAATGTGTCCTCAGGAGCCTGGAATGTGAGCGCTGAGCTGCTTATTATTGGACTCCTTATTTACAAAGCTAGGAGGGCCTGT
>JAWWEW010000088.1:6677642-6710484 GCA_035583185.1 Anabacerthia variegaticeps | reverse complement strand
AGAGAAGTAACTGAAATTACTGAGGGAATAGTGATTTTAAGTGAGAATTCAAAACAACCTATTTGTATATTTTCACAGGAAGGTAAGCTGGTTCCGTAGCGCAGGGTATGGATTAATTAATTTTGTATTGCATTCTTCTCTTACTTGTTTATATAACTCTGCTTGCTTTTCTCCTGTGCCTGATTTACATCAGTGCACCTAAATATAACAATCCATCGATATGTCTTGTTACCATTTTATCTCCCCACAATTCTCTTTCACATTGAGTAAGATGCTTAATACATAGAATCTCCTGGAACTGTGCTCTTGCTGAAATTAGAGAAAGATTGACTATGTAGAATTAAAAAAACATGAAGTTCCTTGGAAGTTCTCTCTTTTGGACTTGTAATTCAATGTTCTCTTTAAGCCCAGAATGGGAACCTGATTTATATCCAATTATATATGTGTTTCTGGCCATTGTCAGACACAGATAGTGATGGTCTGGCTGATATGGCTATATAATGTCCTTATGAGTGCACATATACAAAGGTACATATGAAATAAAGACCTGTTGCTTTCATTTTCCAGACTTCATTACTATCTGTATGCTGGTGAGTGAGGTCCACTACACTACCCAGACCTGTCTTTTTCCCTCTAGATTCCCTTGAATCTAATCCTATTTCTGAAATCCACCTGGGTATCTGGTCCTTGGACCAATGTGCACACATCTAAAACAGAGTTCTGCAATGTGCCATTTGCTGATCTTCTTCAACAACCTGTTTAACCGATCACAATGGAAAATCACCTGTCATACTGGGCAGTGTTTGCTTTCTTTGCAAACTTAAATCCAGGTTATGACTTTAACTTCTCATTCTTTTCACATCATATGTTATTACATGACTGTGTCTTCTCCACCTACATCATCTCTGACTAGTCAGGTTCCTCCCACCTTGTGCACAAATGTACACAAATATTGTGGCCTTTCACAAAGAACTAAGGCCACCTTTTCTCACTCTTATAAATCTTTCCAACCTGTCATTTTGATTGAAATTCCCTTCAGTTAGTATCTGTTCACTTATTTTTCCGTCTTTGGTGTTTGGAATATAACCTATTGCCTTCATTTACAAGACCCTTCAGACCTGTTTGACCTATTAACTCTCATTCACTGAAAGATGCTTTATTAAGATAACATCTCCCATCTCTGATCAGCCCAATATGCCATCTTCTACCTCTGGTGTTTTACATCTCCAAAAGGGAACCTTTGTGCTTTCCCTGTGCTGCTGCATAAATTTGAAATGAGGTCTCCATTAGCATCTGCCTCATCTCCACCACAAATCCTGCTCAAAACCCTTTTTTAATGTAGCATGTTTTGTCATATGGTCCCTGCTATGAGGACTGACTGGTTGGTAGGTGTGGATGGCTTCTCCTCACCGTGCCTCACATGGCCCTGCTGCTTCCTTCTCCTGCCTCATCAAACCTTTCCATCCTTTCTTTCTCCTTCCCCACTCTGGATGGTTTCATCATCTAGCTTTCTAAGGCTTTTATGTATTTTTATGCTGATTTTGGGCAGCACCTACAACAAGGAATTCGTTGCTTAGACTCTGGGAACCCCTGTGGCCTCCTGGACTGCAAAAAGGAATATGCACTTAGAGAAAAAAGCATATATTACTTTAAGGTCTTGCAATTAGAAAAGATAATACTGTCATAGATACTTTGAGCAGGAACTCTAGGTCTTTACACAGTTTTAGCTGCCACAGTTGTCTTGTGTGACCATTAGAGAGTCACTTAATCTCACCGTTTTTCAACAACCCTCTCAAGACTGATAAATATTCATTAATATTTTGTTATGTTTTGAAGTTGTAAAATAGTACACTGACAAGTTATAGCAGTATTTAGATAAAAATGCAGGGAAAATTCTTGATTATCTGGATTTGCAATGGAGAAGACAAGTTTATTACAAGTAACAGCATCTACGATAGTTAATATCTGTGCAGAAAGATGATGATGGTAAAAAATATCTTTCCAGTGTCTCAGCAATATTTCCTTTGCAATCAAGAAATTAAAGTTGAGCTACAAACATTTTTCTTCTTTGTGAATGACTGTTTCCTCCAAGGATCTCCTGAAATCTGAGACATGCAATAGCTCTAACATTCCTTTTCCCATACAGAATTAGTTTCGTAAGCAAGAAATAAAATTAAACCCAGGCATAGCAGTATTTTAAAAAGGAAAGGCAGTAGCCTTGAATTATCCATGTTGATTTGACAAAGCCAGTGATGCTGCAGATATAATACACGGCACTGCTGTCACATCACCAAGTGACATCTTTTTATCCAAAGTGAAAATGAAATGTCAAAGTGAAGGAGTTCTGCAAGTCTTCTCATGCTGTTTGCAAGGCATGTAAAACTCACTTTTGTGCAGTAGGGTGGGTGTTTATCAGAACTTTGCTTTAAATTAGAGGCCATTCAGGTAGCAAGGTCTGGTTATGATTGCCTAACATTCTTCTTATCTAGGACCCCATTGTCAGCTACTTTTAACCTTGCCAAACATAAGTTGGTTGACTTGAAATTTTCAGTGTTTCATTTATTTCCTTCTTGTTTTTGTTTCAGAGAAGCCTTTGCCACTTAAACGTTTTTTTTGTTTAAGGATGCAAGAGTTTTTGGAAATGTTAACAGACAGAATATATCCATAATAAATGTTTTACAACTGCTTTCATGGTATTCCTGCTCCTCCTTGTTTGGGAGATGTTCCTCTCATTTGCCAGGAGTGCTTTCCTGTAGTGTGGTCCTGTTACTGCTCATATGAAAACGTCCTCCAAAAGCCCTTTCCAGTTTCTATGAGCTGAATAGAAACTTCTTGACTTATGACCAACCTTCTCTGGGGGTTTTTGGCTGCACTAAGAGATGGCTGCCATTAACAACAGTGAGTGCAAACCATTGCCAAGAAGAGGCTGACCAAGGTACAACCATTGTTGCTGAGCTTTCTTGTCAATCACTACCACAACCTTCTAAAACTGGAATCAAAAAACAACCAACCAACCAAAAAAAACCCCAAACAACAAAAAAAACCCAAAAATAAACCCAACCCAAAAAACCAACAAGAACAAAACACAACACAGCAAAACAAAACAAAAAACCAAAACAACCCAACCCAAAAGGCTGCCCTCGACTGAGCAAATTTGACAGGGAGAAGAGCTGGGGGATGCCTGGTCAAGACACACAAAGATGGGACATGGAAGAAAATTGGATGTGATTCTTAAGCTACAGTAGGCATCATAATAGGTACTCCATGGCTTCTATGCTGAGATATTGTTTGTAAGAGCCATTTTTAGAGTGTCTTAACCATTGTGGGTTTGACCTTGTAGTCTTAAATACTCTGTTTAACACAGCTCTTGAAACGGTCACAGAAATCAGAATATACAATGAGCGAATAAATTCAGTTCACTGTTTGCCCTGTGGACCCTCTATAAACTTGTAAGCTAGATGCAGATAAAAAGGGAGACTGGAAAATTTTCTCAGCCTGTATAACTTTATCATCATGAGAGCAAAGCACAGTTCTGTACACAAAAATATGTATATAAAAATATATTGGAATGATTTTATTTTGTCCATCTATTTCTCACAAATTTTTCAAAAGCTAGGTTATGTGAAGTCATAGTCAGAGCACAGTCAGAAAGAAAGACCAGTTACAAACAGCAGTAAGGTTTATGGGATTGACAGTGTTTGGTTGACACCACTGAATAGTTTGCTTTCCTCACATGTTCTCATGAAATTCTGAACCTGTTAATTTGCCTGGAACTCTTACATGAGGAGGGCAGAGGGTGTAAGAGGTTTTAGCCATCTTTCTTCAGCTTATATCAGCAGTTCTTACATGTATGACATGATCATTCTGCTTGCATTGCTCTTGGGGTCTGTCCTGGGATTGCAGTTGCTTTTATTATAGGATTGCCTGAGGTCCAAATGCGTCGTAGGTCATATAAGAAGAGAATAATGTCAAATGCAATTTACAGGTAAGGAACTGAGTAACTGAGAGGTAAAAGACACTTATCTCAGCTTGCATTGCAATCCATTAGAAAATCCATGAGACAAACCAGCTACCAGACCAGCTCTGTAATTATACAACCAGTCTTCTACTCGGTTAGACTTGACATTCAGCTGAAGTCATTGCAAGAGTCTTGAAGGCATGAACATATAAAAAATACCCAGATGTGGTGTGTGTGAGGTGAGGGAGATGTGACATTGCAGTGGGGGACTGCTACAGGTCACTCCACCAGGAAGACCGAGCAGATGAGACCCACTGTGGACACAAACAAGAGGAGCCTCATGCTCACGTTCATGGGGAACTTTAACCATCCCAAAAGCTCTTGGATGGGCAACACAACAGGACATACGCAATCTAGGAGGTTCCTGGAATGTGCTGATGGCAATTTCCTTCTCCAGCTGACAGACGAAATTACATGGAGAGCTGCTCTGCTGGACCTTGTTCTCACCAAGGAGGGGCTGGTGGGGAATATGAAGCTCCAGGGCAGCCTTGGCTGAAGTGGCCATGAAATGGTGGATTTCAAGGTCCTCAGGGTAGTGTGGAGGGTGTGCAGCAAACTCACTACCCTGGACTTCAGAAGAACTGATTTTGGCCTCTTCAGGGATTTGCTTGGTAAAGTCCTATGGGAAAGCCCAAGAAAAGCTGACTGAAATTCAGGGTTCACCTTCTCTGAGCTCAGAAGATGCATCCCAACAAAGAGGAAGTCAGGTAAGAATTCCAGGAGGCCTGTGTGAATGAACACGAAGCTTCTGGACAAACTCAAACACCAAAAGGAAGCCTGCAGGGGATGGAAGCAAGGACAGGTATCCTGGGAAAAGAGAAATTCTCTGAGCAGCCAGGGATCGGGTTAGGAAAGCTAAAGTCCTAGTAGAATTAACCTGTCCAGAGATGTCAGGGGAAACCAGAAAAGCTTCTACAGGTACATCAGTGATAAAAGGAGGACTAGGGAAAATACACGTCCTCTCCAGAGGAAAATGGGAGATATGCAAAAGGCTGAGGTACTTAATGACTTCTTTGCTGTGGTCTTCACTAGGAGGTCCTCCAGCCACACTGTCCACACCACAGAGTGCAAAGGCAGGGAGTGGGAGAATGAAGAACCACCTGCTGTAAGAGAAGATCACATCTGAGAACATCTAAGAAGCCTGAAGGTGCACAAGTCTATGAGACCTGATGAAACACATCCATGGGTCATGAGGGAACTGGAAGATGAAGGATCTAAGACACTATCCATCATATTTTGAGAAGTTGAGGTAGACTAGTGGAGTTCCCACTGAGTGGAAAAGGAGAAGCAATCCCCCCCAATTTTTAAAAAGGTAAAAAGAAAGACCCAGGGAACTACAGGCCAGTCAATCTCACCCTGGTGCCTGAAAAGATCGTGGAGCAGATCCTCCCAGAAACTATGCTAAGTCATGGAATACAAGAAGGTGACTGGTGAAAACCAGCGTGGCTTCAATAGGGTCAAAACATGTCTGACAAATTTAGTGGCCTTCTATGGAGGGGTTATGGTGTCTGTGGATGAGGGAACAGGAACTGACATTGTCTGCCTGGACATGGACAAAGCATTTGGTATGATCCCACACTACATACTTCTCTCTAATTTGGAGTGTTTGGTGGGTGGATTGCTGGATGGTTGTACTCAAAGAGTTGCTGTCAATGTCCTGGTGTCTGGGTTCAGGGCAGTGGTAGGTGGGGTTCCTCAGGGGCCAGTTTTGGGCTGCATCCAAAGCAGAATGGGCAGCAGGTCGAGGGAGGGGATTCTGCCCCTCTCCTCTGCTTTTGTGAGACCTCATCTGCAGTGCTGCCTCCAACTCTGGGGCCCCCAACATAAGACGAATATGGACCTCCTACAAAGATAGCCTACAAGAGTTGGGATTGTTCAACCTGGAGAAGAGAAGGCTCTGGGGAGACCTTATAGCACCTTCCAGTACCTAAAGGGGTTACAAGAGACCTGGAGAGGGACTTTTTACAAGTGTGTGTAGGTAGGGGACAAGGGAGAATGACTTTAAACTAAAAGAGGGCAGTTTTGGATGAGATATTGGAAAGAAAATCTTTACTGTGAGGGTAATGGGAGCCTGGCACAGGTTGTCCAGAGAACTTCTGGGTGCCCCGTCCCTGAAAGTGTTCAAGGCCAGGCTGAATGGAGCAACCTGGTCTAGTGGGAGCTGTCCTGATCCATGGCAGGGGAGCGGAACAGGATGATCTTGAAGGTCCTTTCCAACCCAAACCTTCCCATGGTTATATAATTCTATGAATCATTCATTTTGCACAGCTTGGAAGTGAAGTCAGCATGGTCAGGCAATTCTGCAGTTAAGGGGGGAGCAGGAAGCAATCAGGCATCACGCAGCTTCCAAGCACTTATTCAGGCCTCCTTTTCCTGCCATCTTCACTGCTGGCTGGACGACTGTAAGCTGTAGTTTGCTACTTCCAACAGCTCTCCAAAAGATATGATCTTCTCCAAGAACAGAATGTTGAATACTAAATCCAAGATCCCAGATTCATGCTTATTTCTATGTTCCCAGAGTATGGTGGTCCAAGCTTACTTTATGCTAAAATAAGTCTTAACTAAACTCATCTTCTCCTTTGTGAAGTCCAGTTTGCTGTAGCTCTGTTTATACAAGATACAGATGAATCTTATTAAAAATATTAGACTACAGTGGTCATAACAGATTAAAACAATTGCAGCACAACATGGACCTATTTACACATTGGAAGACTATATCATGACCATACCAACATTACTCCATATCAGTAACATAGCGATGTCAGGAAAAAAGTCAACATTTAACATATTTGACACTTCTTTTTCTTTCTGGAAGTTTTAGAGAGATGTTGGGTATGAATCTTAAAATTATTGTATTGAACAAGATTTACTGAAACACAAAGGCTTTAATAGCACAGTGTAACACAGATTAAGAAATTAAGTTTATTAACTCTTCAGAGACAGAAAAAAAGGCTGTTTATAACATTTACACTGTACAGCTCTATTAAATTATTTCATCATCAGATGATACCATTCTACATTTTACTGAAAGATGGAGAAATCTGTGTCTATCCCACTGGGTAGCAATTCTTATTAAATGTGTTAAAGTCCTATCATAACTGATGGAAGTTAAGACAAGACCAATATTTTGTATTTGGCCATAGATACTAATAAGACTGTTATTTTACTTATTTTCTCATGATATTTCTTAATATATACAACAAAATATCACTCATACGTCGGTCAATTTTTATGCATGCCTCAAACAAGGAGGTTTTGGATCCAAACCCTTTTTCTGCATAAGCAAGAACATGAAATTCTACTCCATTTTACTATTTTAAAGACTCTTTAAGACACTTTACTAAGCATTTTTAATATTTGCTTTTAAAGGGTCTCTTTCTAAGTTACTGTTTCATCTTTTTGAAGAAACTTCATATTGGTTTAGGTAATATTCAAGAATGACTCAAAAGACAGTATTCTTCCTTTAAACTCTATGTGTGGGCTTGCTTTTTACCTGTATCACTTCACACAGACTTGGTTTTGGATGATGAAATAAATAAAATTAAGCAGTGGTAAGCAACATCTGAAAAACTCATTTGAGTTTGAATGGACATAGTTACAAGCATCTCATATGCCTAAAAGAGGAGAATTGTATTTAGGAGTTCTATGAAAAGAAAGTATAATGATGAAGAGATATTCAGTGAGGTGTTTTGGGATTAATACACAGTTTATCAATCTTCTTGAGCATTTTTTTGCAAAAATCTAGCATCACAAATAGTGTGTTGATGTAAGCATGCCTGTGTTATGCATATGCAGAGCCTTATTCCACCAAACTTTGGTGAATGCTCAATTTATGGTTGGTCTGAATTTGGTGAAACCAATTGTGAGATGAGTTGCTGGCAGACACCCACAAGGATATCAGAAACCTGTCCATAGAGAATGTGCAATGGAGGAATTTTGGAAGTGGTGGGTCTCGCCAATCCAGCCATTCGCTGTGAACGGAGTGCTCTATCTCTGTGAACACAACTCCAGAAGACCAGGTGATATGTCATGTCTGGTAGCTGAGGTGTGATTTCATTCACCCACTTGGTCAGCATACAGAGCAGAAGCCACTCAGAAACAGTGGTTAACAGCTGGACACAGGTACCAGGTCTGAACACCTCCACATCCTCACACCTTGGAGGGCGTGGGTTTACAGTTGTCACTCAAATTCCAGACTGAATCTTTGGCTCCTCTATGTCAGTGGTTTCAAAATACGACTTTTAGCCTGTCCTTGAAAATTCTGGGGACAGACATAGTTGTCCAATGAAAAAACAACCCTGCTTAGAGCATTCAGGTTGCCTACTATGACTGCTGCAACCCTTGCAGCTCACCCAGCTCAGCATCCCCAGAGGAAAGCTTGTGTTCAGACTCCTGTTTCAGTTATCTAGCACATAGCTGAATTTAGAGTTCCCAAATCCTGTCTGGCTTGTAAAGTTGTGTTCTCTTGATGGAGGTGGATGGGAAACTAAACTCACTAGAATCAGTAAAAACATCACTAGATGCTCGCGGAACATTTGAAATTTATGCAAACTCCTGCTGGGACTGAGGGAGTGTTGACACTATAACCAGCCACCATTTAAAATGCCAGCACCTACAAAAAATGATGCATTATGGCGCCAGTATCAGGCTGTGGCTCCCATATTCAGACACAGAGAAACTTTAGGGTGTCTCATTTACTCCTGGTAACTGCTGGGCACCAGGAGGTCTCTCATGTTGTGTGTGCTGTGTACGGGGCTGTAACTCTCAATGGATTCCCTTCCCAAAGCTCGATTATGAAGGGGAACTCGTCTTCATTGTTCACTGCCTGAGACCAGATAATGGGGGAAGGCAATGCTCCTCCCCTGCTATCTCCCCATAGACTTTGAACAGGTAACTACCTGGAAAAGTCTTTGAATCTCTTAGAGGGAATTCGTGGGTCTCCTTTGTCAAGCTGAAAGAAGTGTGCCTGCTCTTGCCAATGCTAAGCTGTGTGACAGCATGCTACTGAATCTGCTTTTAGCTGCTTCAGAGGTACGTGAAGCAAGGAAGAAAGCAGAGTACCAGTGGGTGAGCTTTTAATGGGGTGGGAGACAGACTGCTGCTCTTTTCTCCATCTTTCTGGAGACCATCACGAAAAATGTTGCTATTTCCTTCTCTCTCCTGAGGTTTTGCACTGTTGCTGTACCTTCACTCAGAATTGTCATTCTCCAGGTGTGCCACACTGAGTGATCCTTCAGGTGTGTGTATGTCTTTGCAAGAAGGTGTGATACACACCACTTTCATCTCCAGTTTGGTGAGAAAAGAACAAGTGCAGCACTCCAGCAGCCTAAAATAAGTCTGCTGTGTTTTTTTCCAGCCTTAGCAATATTAGAGCAGAGTTAGAAATATGGTGATAGGGAGATAGTAAGAGTCACTAGGCATAAATTTGTTGGTTGCAGTTTGGAACTTCTTCTGTTTAAAGCGAAGCCATAATCCAGCCCTATGATACCATTCAGTGTCCCACCTCTCCTTTTGCATACAGTGTCTGAACACATTTGTCTGTGGCCTCTAAAACTGTCTTTTTTTAGGGGGACTAGTTTAATGTTTTTCCTGTCTTCTGTTCCTAAGTATTTAGAAGAAATTAAAAAATCTTTCTTGCTACATGGGTCATGTTGATAATACGTGGTTGCATTCTTACTGGTTTGGACAACTAAATGGAAGTAAGTTCTTGCTTTCTACAAGTCTTTACCTCATTGCTTTGTACAGACAGTGCTGGGCCAAATTTACAGTAACTGGGAGTTGAAAACCATTCTCTAGCTCTGCCACATTTAGCCTGGATATAAACCAAAATCAGAGAAGAGGATTCCTGACTTAATGAATAGATGCAGATAGTGATAGATGAGGAAATATGGTGGCATCTATTGTGGCCATTTCCCAGCTCCAGGCATCACATGCTGGCTCAGGGATGTGCCACTCCACCTCACCGCCTTTTTTTTCAGTCCCCACTTGGAGCTGATTTGTTTTTTTCCAGTGGCACCTTTGCTTTCCATCAGACCTGCAAATGACAGCAAGCCCCGTGACATAATGTTTCTGCTTGAGGTAATATTTTTGCTTCATTGTGCAGCCCCTTGAACATGTGGAGCCTTTTTAGAAAAGCCAGTTTTCTCCTCTGTTTAGGTCTTTTACATTCATTGAGCATTTAGTGGTAATGCTCTGTGGAGTGTGGTAGTCATGGAGACTCCTGACTTTCCAAGTTGTTGCTGGTTGTGTGTACCATCTAACTAATGCATGTGCCTGATAAGTAGCCTCAAGAAGTTGAAGTGTAGCATTTACTGAAGATAATCCATTTCATTTCAGGGAGTCTTCTGTCACAATCAGGGACTGCTCAGCAAGGTTGTATCTGCTTTTCTGCTTTTTAAGCTTCCATTCCCACTTAGGGGTACCAATCCTTGACAGCATGGGGATGAGGAAACAAATTGCTCAACAGAATCACTGCATTCATGCTGAAAGAGAATAGCTGACAGTAGAGCTCTGACCAGACAATTCAACCCCAAGAACAAGAACAGAGTCTTTTACAGTTCCCAAGTAAAATTTTATCAAGCCTTTTGTATAGTTACTATTTCTTCTCCATGACATCACGTGAAAGCAACGTCACAGTGTGTATATGTGAAAGCAGAATGTGACCCATGCTTTATAATCCCTTAAAGCTTAGTTGTTAGGACAGTCAAATGGGAACTGAGCATCACTTTCCCCAGGAATACACTTTTAAAGGATGCAGTCTTCATTTCTAGTCTATTTTTCACATAAGAAAAAGTAAGCCTCAAATATTTGTGAAAATGTGGGTGACAAAAAGAATTTAGGTTGCTCTCTTCTGTGAGACAAAGTCATGCTTAAGTCTAATAATCACAGTTACGGAATTTTTTTATTTTTATTTTTTTTAGAAAAATAAGAAAAAAGAAAATCAATGAATACAAACATCCATATCCTTTTACTAATCCTACACTTAATCTGACTAAGCGCTGCTGATTTTGCATGTGAGAGAAGATGTGTCTTTGACAGGGAGTTTGAGAAAGTGACAATTTAACTGGCAGTTCCCCTGTTGCTACCGAGATCAAAGGCACACCAAAGCTGCTAACCTGGAATATGAAGTGTGCTAAGCAAGTGTGAAAAGAAGCAACAGATACCTCAGGAAAACAGCTACTGTACAGCAGTGCTGCAAGAACTGAATTTGTTCACTTGTTTTTTGGCACATCTCCCTGTATCTGACTCAGTGATATTTTTCTAGCTGCCCTTACGGTATTTTTCATACTTGCTATTAAGAACCAGTTTGGGTAATAATGGCCCAGTAATGGATGTCTTGCACGCCCAGTGTTTGTCATACAATCTCTAGCTCTCCCATGCAGTGTGGCTCATTCTGCTTTGACAGTGTACATGGGCCTTAAAAGAGAGTTCTGGTGCAACATCCTTCCTTCCCTCAGTCTGCTGAATTAAAACTGGACCACGTCCCTGAAACGTGGTGGGCCACATGTCCTACTGCTGTGAATGGTGCAGTGGCATGGGCTTACATGGACCTGATGCTTTTGCCTTTAACTGAGCACTCTGAATGTGTCTCTCTGTTGTAGAAGAAATATTTGCTCTTGGCTGGCAAGACAGAACTGTAGAGAGAGGAAGTGAGTCTGTTCTCCTTATTTAAATGTTTCTCCTTTCTTGAAATCATTAGCTGGTTAGATTTCCACTTCATTATTCCTCAAGCCTTGGTGAGCTGCCTACATGCAGAGCAGCAAGCCAGTCAGGGTTTTCAGAGCTGTGCTTTTACCTTGGCACCCCAGACCCATGGAAATGTTTTCACTGACCTCTAACTAAGGGCAGGCTTGAACCTTTTAGGGCTTTGAAGTGTGTTTTGTTCTACTCATCAAGAGCAGGGCAGCCTTTTCTGCAGATGAGCTGGGTTTGATGTATCCCTCACTCTTTGCCCAGGACTCCTCCTGCCACCACTGAACTTGGAGCTGCCTGTGGAGACAATTCAGACCTTCCCTGCGAAACAAATGGTACTGGAGAAAACAAATCTGATGGGAAGCACAGAATGTTCTTCCTTGTGTGAACGACTTAAATTTTTATTGTGCTTTTTCAAAGAGAAGCCAGCCCTACTCTGCAATGAATCAATGAAGATTTAGTAATACGAACAAATGAACTTCGAATTGTGCTATTGAGTCTCTCAAACTGCACTATCAGGAACAGTATTGTCTGCATCTCTTTAAAAGTGCAATTTGTTCCTAAGCCACAAATACTCTAAATCGTCAGCCATTTTGTGAAAATCAATGAGAATCATGCAGACAGATCTCAGAGTATCATTTCAACCATAAATTATGCACCTGATGAATCCTATCCCATGGTCACAGTAGATAACAGAATGCCACAGAAGTACAGTATCCTTGTTGCTTTTATTTCCATTCCATATGCTACTTCCAGTGGTGGTGACTGGGAGTGAAACATCAGTTATAAACCTCTTGGCTCTGGAAAACAGGCAACATTCTTAGTGATGTTGTTGAAAAAGTGCTTTCAGATAAATTGTACACAGCATATAATTCAGCATATAATTTATCTTTCAAGTATTCTGTCAATTTTTCCATTGAGAAAACTGCTTAGGTTTTCCAAAGCTGATGTTCTCTCCTGTGAGCTCTGTTCTTCTCCCAGCAGTGGCCCATAATGCTTCTTGCAGCTATAAGGCGGTGATTAATCAGTTTAACCTGACAGATCTTAAGACAAGTCTTCAAACTGATAACCTCACAAAAATTCCGGCAGACTACCAACAATATCTTGATATAATCTTAGTAATATGGAGTCTAGTCCTCCACTTCTTGCAGGTCATTGGCCGTTCTGCATAAGCTGGTCATATGTATGGTATGTGTGTATCCCCATCAAGGTTATTAAATTGATTCTCAAACTTGTGCATAAATTAATTTTCAGAAAAAGAAGAAGGAAAAAAACCCTTATAACATTAATCCTGAGGAGGATCAGAGGACACTGGATTAAATAATGTGATTTTTTTTTTTCCTTTCTGAATTCCTTCATAAAAATTCATTCATCAGTATTTTCCTTTGTCTTTGCACTGCTTTTAGTGGATTCACTCCTGCCTTGCTCTGAAGGTTACCTAAACACTTCTGTATAGCATGATGGATGAACACCCCTCTGTGTGACCAGTTGTCCTATTCATGCTTGTCCATCCCATGGTAAGGACCTTCTGTTTGCTCTCATGATTGTCCTGTGCCCAGCCATAGGACTCCAGATCTTCCTCTGTGCTTGTCCCATCATTTGACCCATTCTCATATGACTGGAGACCTGCATTTTGGTCATGTCGTGCTGTAAATAAAGACACACAGTGAAAGATGGTGCTGTCCCCCTGCAGAAGCCCATGAGACCTGCACAGCCAGAGAAAAAATTGGCTCAACTTACTTGTGAGTGAAAAAGTTGGCTCAACTCACCTGTGAGTGCAGAGACTACATGAGCACAGTCACATTCTTCCCTCCTTGGAGACATTCACAGGTCTTGAGCACGGGGAGGTGGAAGAAGCTCAGCTGTCCCCTGCATTTTTCACTCATTGTAGCACTTGAACAGGGAATAGATGGAGCCACAAGTACCACAAACATGGCACAGAAAAGCCAGTCAGGTGCCTTTGCTGCTGGGGAAGGTGGTAACCTACCACTGAATTTAGGTGGGTTTTGATCCTCAAGGATAAAGTGGGAAGAATTCTACCTGAAACTTAATGTGGATGCAGCAGCTTGGAGCAGAAAACTCGTGATGGATTCCCCCCAGAGCAGGAGTCATGGGCAGGGATGAACAGACAGTGATGGGCTTGGTTCAGAGACGTGCTCTGCGTCTACTGTGCTCATTCCCAGTCAGCAAAAAAAGCAGCACTGGATGCAAACAACCACGCAGAGATGTAGATGGAAGCATTTAAAATTAACAACAACCAAAAAAAAAAGTTAAAAATGATGATACACAGAGATTTTCTCCAAAATCTGTCACTGCTTTTCACACAGGAACAAAAATGGAATGGAACCTTTCAAGCATCTTCTTGGCAAGTCCTGTAGATAGCAGTGCAGTTTTCTCTCCAAGGAGGTCACAAAGGCCATGAAAATACACAAGGAGACTTTTCCATAATAAAGTTTCACAGTAGACTACTGGTATAGGAAGCAACATTGGCAAAAATACATCTTGCATGTGTATAGATGAGGTAGAAACCAAGGCCAGTTCTTCCTTAAAGCTTTTTGGATCCTACCCACATACTTCTCATTTTTGCATAAAACCTGTTGAACTGTTGCTGTGACCAGTTTCTTCTTCATTTGAGTCATCCCCTTTCAATACACAAAACAGATGGTTGCTGTTCTTAATGAAAAGAGCTGTGGTTGCATCCTTTTTTGTTAGTAAATGTGGTTTAAATGATTTGGGAAAAAAATATTGACACAATTTTTTATTGAAAAAGTTTTCATCTCTCAATGTTCTTCTTTTATCAAACCCAAGAAATTACTTTCAATTTACCAAAACCTTGCGATTTTCCTGCATAGTAAAATTATCTTCAAGTTTTGAAAACCTATTTTGATGCTTTCCAGTGGTTTTCAATGATAAAATATATGGAGAAATAAAATAATTTCTTTGCTTGTTTGTTTTAAAGTCATAATTTTAAAGCTTTTGAACTGAAAGCAGCTTTAAACCCTTTTTGTAGAAAATACTTTTCATTTTCCTCCAGCCACAGTGTACTTTAATGCACACAACAGCAGAGGCAGATACGTAAGTTATGAAGCTGGGGTGAGTTAAACTCTATTGTGTGGTTGCAACTCTTACACACTAATTTTAATTCTTTTTAGTATTTTACTTGGATGCCTGCAGAGTCTTAGAAAACATCCTCTTGATGAGGATTGCTAGGAATAGATTATAACTCTTGGGGAGCCTCCATCACTGGAAGATCTTATGAAAAGGATTTAATGGACCTCTGACAAGAATAGTTTTGGTTTCCCTGACCCAGTTTTAGGGTACTGGGGTAGGATAGATGATGACTTTGTCTCCCTGACAGCTGTGTTTTCAAAAAGGGTGGTCTTACTGATTGTTTGTAAAAGTTGGTAGGCTCCAATAATTGAGGAGTTGCAAAACTCCTAAAGCTCAGTGGAGCCTGGTAAAGCCCTCAGAAAGAAAACTCACCCTGGTATCAGGGCTGCTGTGGTACATATAGTCATCAGCATCCCAGCTGGTCACTTTGAGGAAGTCTTTGTTTCCTGGATTGCCTGAAAATTTAAAGGCCCCTCTGCAGGAAGAAGTTCTCCTGAACAAAGAGGAGATACGGAGTCAAGGTGCTATAGCTTAATACAGAAACAGGTTATCAGACAAGCCTTGAAGGAGGCCACATCATCTTTTGTCCCCTGCACCTACAGGGCTGCAGTGCACGAGGTGATACTGCCTCCCTTCCCTTTGTCCTCTTTGCAAAGCTTGGTGCCCTCAGTGTGCATAAACTCCCTGAACAGAAAAATGGAACTGACATCTGAATAAGGGGCTTTGATGTTTTGATTTCTATGGGCAGAAGCTTTTTGGGGATGTATCTGACCAAGAGAAGGATTTGTCCTCGTGGTGAGGCAGCAGCATCTTGTCTTGTCTCCCATTATCTTCATACCTTTGTATACAGCCAGGGAAAGTTTAGTTTATATTTCAATTGTACAGTGATTTACCAAACAGTAAGAGGACAGTAAATTTGGAGGTTTTAGATATCACTGTGAGGTGATTTAGAAAAATATTCTCATTGGAAAGTGCTCACTGCATTGACATAGTCTTGAAATTAAGCCCCAAAATTCACTATAATCAAACCTTATCCAAAGATGGACTATATTGCTGCTTTTTCTGAATTTAAGTATTGGAATGACAGTAATAGGTGAGCTTTCCCACTACACACTGAAATATGATGTTTGTCCAAACCTACCCTATTGTGTCCTTCCAGTTCTTCAAATAGGAATTGTTAGGCTTTTTGTCATTATCTGTTGCTGATATGATGACCTGTTCCTTCCCTTTTTTAAACTTTGATTATTGAAAGTTTACAATAAAACATTGGTGTTCTAGATGGAATAAGTATATAAGCAGTAATATCTCAATTTCTACAAATGCTCAAACTGTGTTTGGAAAACGATTTACAGACCCAAAGGAAATAAGTTAGTCAGTAAACACAGACTTCTTTGTTGGCTACTGGGAGAGGGAGGAAATTGTTCTTCCTACAAGAGAAAGGCTTCAGAAGTCCATATGTGCTTGTATATGGCAGAGCAATGCTGCTTCAGAAACTTACCTTGTTGTACTGCTATGTCCCCTACAGACTGAAATACTTTGGTATAGCTGACAAATTGAGCATGATATCAGGGTTTCTTGTTGAAGTGTTATCACCATTTGTATACAGAGAGGCAGTACACATGGCATATACATGAAAAAAAATTGTGGGACTGCTTTTTTAACTGGTGCAGAAAAATATTAGTTAGCTTGGAAACCACTTAAAGTGTATTTTGAATTGAGAATGATGGGGTTTAATGTTTTTAAAATGTACTTTAGTCAAATTCTAAGGTAGGCAGTTTGTTCTTATATGTGCATGCAGGGTTTCTCTCAGCAAATCTTTTTGAAAGGTATAAACACTTAAAGAGGTACAGCTCAACATTGTTGTAATTATAGTAATTTTTGGTTATTTGTGGCCTGAGGTATAATTTAGAGAGATTCAAAGACCAACCATGCTTAGTAGTCACCATGTCTAATGTGTTCAGCTCTGCAGTTCTGAGCCAAGAATGAGTGGTATGTGCATACCAGAGCAAATGGGAAAAAAAGGTCTGTGAGTATTCATTGAAATTCAGAAGTCAGTTTTAATTCAAGGATGTTCATGGAATGTTCCCATTCACTTCCTAAAATCAGATTTTGGGCATTTGTGCAAGGAACCAACGAGCACCCAATTTTGTCCTGGGTTTTCATTGTAAGTTAATTTTAAATTGATAGCATGGGTTTATGAAAAATACTGAAAGCATGAAATATTAATAATATTTTCAAGCTGGATTTGGTTGGTTAGGTGATGTCATGACACTCTTCCAGTTCCCCCTTGGATACTTTCACCCGTGTGCAAATCAAACTATATAGACAAATTTGGAGTAATACAGTTCTTAGGGCTGGGACACCAGAAGTATGCTAAGGAAAACAGGTAGCTTTAAATTTAAAGAAATCAGGAATCAAAAGATTATATTTGATCCTGTTTTTTTTCCCCTCACTGGTTTGATTCAAGGATGATGGTCTTGCCACAAGTAGAGCTGCATAGGTCTGGGCAAGGAGAGTGTGATTCAGACTGGCTGCATACACACAGAGGATGCTCCCATGGCATAAAAGTTCAGGTTCCTCTAAGTCTAAAAGGATGGTTTTTTAAACTATTGCCTCGGCAGAGACAAGATTTTGTGTTTATCCTTAGTAAACAGATCAGTCAGGAGCTGCAGTGGTGGAAGGAATTGCTGAACCTCAGCTATGGTTTCTAGAATTCTGAAGTAATAGTATTAATTCCTGTATTACAAATACCCATATAGATGCTATATAATAGAATTATAGAAGGATTTGAGCTAGAAGGGACCTTAAAGACCATTTCCTTCCAAGCCCCCTGCCATGGGCAGGGTCACCTCCCACTAGCCCAGGTTGCTCCAAGCCCTGTCCCACCTGGCCTTGGACACTTCCAGGGATGAGGCAGCCACAGGTTCTCTGTTGAGGACAAAAAGGATGAACTGAGCTCGGTGGGTGAGCTATACCTGACAAACGTTCTCTGTGGGAGGGAAAAGGTGCTCTATTAAAGAAAGAAATAAAGATATCATTTCAGAAGGAAAATGCGAAGAAATTAATTTTTCAAGGTGTTCGTTTAAAATTTGAAAGTTTTTGACACGTAAAGGGCTTAGTAGGTCCATGAAATAGTGTAATCTTTTGGTTATGCTCCTACCATCCATGTCAGTCTATTTATATATCTGCCTAGGGTTAAGATCAAGGGCATTTTTCAAAAACTTTCTTAAATTCCTGGATTGCAATTCAAGTGAAAATCAAAGATATGTAAGAACATCTTGTGACTTGAAAAGTTTTCCCTGCTTGATGTTAAAAATGCTGATGGAGATCTTGCTTCCTTCCAGTGCTTCCCAGTGATCTGGATTACTCAATTCTCAGTAATTGGTAGAGAAGATTTATTTTAAAATAATATATGAAATTTCAGATGCCTAGTTCAATACATTTTTCCAAAGATCTAGTAATTAGTTGTAGAGAACAGGGAAATAAATTTAAATATTTGGTTTTTAAGCATAGAAATGTGGGGCAATGAGGTTTAATGAATGAAACTGCAACTTCAGATGAGAAGAGAACCACTATCAGAGTAAACAAAAGAGTCGCAAACCATCACATGAGAATTTTATATCCTACAGTTTTCAAGTTGTTCCTCAAGTAATAGTAATTTATAATCCTGATAATTCTAATAATATGCTGAGACTGAGGTCTGAGGTTTCTGTGAATGTCTAACTATGAGGTGAGGATTTTTTGCCCATGTTTAGGAATAATGCATGTGAATGTGTGTGCACACTCCTGTTGTGCTCCCTGTATAATGGTGAACATCTGTCTGATGAAATGTCACCAGCTGACTGCATTTTTTATAAGTATATTAAAGCAAATCGTGCAGCACCGTTCTCTGTTAGTTATTTGCATATCTTCAGGTTAGATGTGAAATGAAACCTGGAGTCAGCACACAAAAAAATTTCCTTCCACTGGTAAAATCTGGGGGAGATCGCTAATGGTGATTGCAAAAGCTTTCACTGAAAAGACTGGACAGTTCTTCTCAGCTGCCCTGTCAGTTTCTTCTGAGTTAGAAAAGGAACTTCACTGTGGTTTTCGTCTGGTGCACACATGGAAGACACTCCAGATCCTGCAGAGTCTCTGTTGTAATACAGGGAAACAGTGGCAAATATAACAGCAGCTTGAGTGGAGGATCTAAACCATAGTTTCATATTAATCCATGACAATTGACTAATGAAGTCATCCATACTGGGCAAGGTTACAGGAGACTGGGCTAGAAAGCCAAGAGCTGTGTCGTGCTTTTAGGATGCAGATGTGCCTAAGGCAACAGGCCTGCAATACTCAGAAGCACGTGCAAGCCAAATTGTGGCTCAAAGATTCCCCAGCTAGAGCCCCCAGTGGTTGTGTCTGCCTGTTCAAGAATGATTTGGCATTTGTACAATGTGCAACAACCAACCATTTTATTTCGACAGCCTTTTGGCCAAATTCTGGGCTTGGTTCAGTCCCTGCAACCTGTGACCTTACTGCTGCTGCATGGGTGTAAGGGACTGGAGGATTTATTTTTGTGTGTTGCATTTTAAACAATGGATGTGCTGAAATCCTAGGAAAAGCTTCAGCTATTTGCTGATCCCAGTGAAGTTAGAGACTGACCATTTTGCTCTGTTAGGCTTCCAGATAGAAAAGTAAGAAATGTAGATGATGGTACATTTATAACAAACAACGTGCCCTTTCTGCTCTCTTTCTATTATATTTTTTTATTAATTAATAAATGATGGAGAAATTAAACTCTTCTGCTGTACTTTATGGAAATGACGGGTGCTTCAGGAGAAGTGGCCGGCAACAAGTTGCTTCCCAATTTCTCTACACTGTTGCAGGCTATGCTGATAAATTGCTATAGAATATTGGGTGCAGCAACTTAAAATGTGATAGTAAGAGTAAGCATAGCCTTCTCATCTTCATACTCTAATAGTTTTTGGAGGCCTCTGTAGCAAGGAAATCTACGTCTGGAAAACATGGTTCAGCATTTCTGGTTCTGTCAGACAGATCTTCTGCAGAGTTCATGCTGGGCTTCACTTTTAGCCCTCATACCCTTTGATGAAGGCCAGCACAACTCTTTTTGTGCTTACTTACTCATGACAGTCCTCCCTACAGGTCTTCACCTTTTCCTAGTTTTGGGTAGTTTTAATGCAGTTAAGCATACATTTTGCAAGGAAAATATGTTTTCAGAAATAATATGGCCTCAGAAGCTTTTAATGTTGACACAGGTCTTTGTGATGTATTTCTTCTGCCTCTGCTGCTTCTGATTTCCAACAATGCCTTAGGGAAAAAACACAACCCCGAGCCAGGAGAGTGGGAGCAGCTGCCTGCTTCTCCTCACATCTCTACTATTTAACCTGTAGGAGTCTGGGGTAGGCAGAGCCCATTGCTGGCAGGTATGATGATGGGAATGGTCATTTTGAGGTCAGCATTCAGTCCACTGAAGATTGGGGAAAGTGGCAGCATCCAAGTGAAGAAGGGAGATGTTCCTTGTTTCAGAGGTGCATGTTCTTATTTTCCCAACCTCCCATTCCTTGTACTGCTTAATTAGGTCCAAATGTTCCTTATTTTCCCCTCCTTCTGCTCATCAGGGCTTGAAATATAATGCCATCAAACTGGCAGTGTGTGTCCCCTGCGACCTCCGCGCTTCCTGACGGCTGATGGAGCCTGTTGACCACCTTCAAGTCGCAAACATTTGTCACACACTTACATCTGACTTCCCTGCTCCCCTGCACATGTTTGGTGATCCCCTTGCACATTTCTGGGGTAACCAGGTGTCAGCCTGGCCGCACCAAGGAGAGGAGAAATTGGGGAGAGCAGGTATGTGTTGGCCTTGAGGTAGGAGCCAGCCTTCCCTTTTGGAGTCTGCTTGCTCCTTGCTTTGACTGCTACTGGGCAACCAGCTCTTATGTAGATGAGGAAATGTGCTGCACTTGTGTGAACGATTTGCCATGGCCTGAGGCAGAACCTCTGCCTTTTGATTGGAAGGTGGACCTTCATCTCCCTGTTTATCTTTTGCTGCTGACACAAAAAAGAAACCCTCCCCCAAAACCAAAGTGTCTGAGAGATTGGTTTCTGGTGGCTGGGAGAATGCATTTCAAAGCAGCCCATGTTACACAGCTGGCTTATTGATGTAGCAGCTGCAGAGGAAAGAGGGAGACAGAGGAGGCATGGAGCTGTGAGTTTCCTCCACAAAGGTTCCCTCGGAAGTTAAAAGCATGAACATTTCTTGAGTATTTTTCTGCTGATGTCAGTGTAATCTCTGAGCAGGTTCTGTGCCAATGATTTGGAATTTCCTGGGGAAAAATCGTTGTGTCAAAAGAAAATGTCTGAGCAGCTCTAGAGCTTAGTCAGTATAACATCACCACACATGGGACTGCTCACAATACACCACAGAGCCACACACCTCACTGTGCCCGTTCACTGCCTGGAATTTAAGATCTCTTAGCAACCAAAGGAAGATGGTTGGTGTGTTTGCCCATATTATTTCAAGTCATAAACCTGACATGAAAAGAATTCCTCATTTGCAATTAGTTGTTCCCTTGGGAGGGACCATCTGCAATGTTCCCATGAACTGTTCTGATTCCTGTACAAAGAAATGGGTTAGAAACCTGATAAGCAGAGCTGTGCAGAGCATTATGCTGAGGTAGTCCTGAGTGCCACTCCACAGCAAGGAGACTTTGCACACAGGGTTTTCTGCGTGGCTTCAAGGACATGCTTGCACGCTGTGGTTCTCATTCACATAGGTGTTATCTGCCAAGCCTGTACTAAAGCCCAAATTAAGGCTAACAATCCGATAAAAGAACAATAGTTCTTTTAATGTGATGAGGATGTTTGTAACTGCATAATTAGGTGATAGTTACAGCACAGCTATTTTCTACCCACAGACTACTTCCCTATGGCATTCTACTGATATGGCCACACTGATGTTCTTGCAAATAGCAAAAAACAAATGAATGTTCTGTCTCTCTAGTTTTGATGTATATCTTGCTGTCTACTAATTTATATTTGCGATTGGTAATTCTCTCTCACTCTATAAGATGACCTTGACAGAAAAAGATTTTCCTTCTTCCACAGTGTACAGTTTGTACTGCTTTCTAGGTCCAGATAGAGGCTCATGCTTAATAAATTCCCTACTTGAACCTAAAATAGTGGCATTTTCCCCATTCTGCCCTTATCTCTCCCTCTGCCTGTAGGTTCTGGTGGTTTGGGTTTTTTTTGACTGTAGTGGGTTGTTCTGTGATTCACAGAGTAGCCTGGAGCTGCTGTTCTTGTGTCCTCTTCTGGTTTCATTGTGAGCCCTGGGTATGAGTTCCATGGTGCCTTGCCGATTTCATACCATGAGGTTAAGAAGAAAACCACATGGTATTAAGAGAGCAGTTGTGCCCTTGGATACACATATGTGTTTCTGCCTGGGTTCAGTGGCTTGTTGGTGTCAAATTATGCTGTACTAGGCTGCTGTTCTTGAGCTGTCAAAGAATCATACAATGGTTTGGGTTGGAAAGGTCTTTAAAGACCATCTTGTTCCAAAACCCCTGCCACAGGGACACCTTCCACTAGACCAGGTTGCTCAGTGCTCCATCCAGCCTGGCCTTGGATATTTCCAGGGATGGGACAGCCACAGCTTCTCTGTGCCAGGGCATCACCGCCCTCACAGCCAAGAATTTTTTCCTAATATCTGTTCCAAACCTGATCTCTTACAGTTTGAATCCAATACCCCTTGTCCTGTCACTACATACGCTTGCAAACAGTGTCTCTCCATCTTTCTTGTCAGCTCCCTTCAGGCACTGTAAGGCTGTAATTCAATCAACCCAAAACTTTCTCTTGTCCAGGCTGAACAATCCCCACTCTCAGTCTTTCCTCCCAGCAGAGCTGTTCCATCCCTCTGAGCATCCCGGTGCCTCCTCTGGACTCTCCAGCAGCTCCATGTCCTTGCTGTGCTGGACCCCAGGGCTGGAGGCAGCTCTGCAGGTGGGGTCTCACCTTGTTGGGGGCAGAGGAGCAGAATCCTACCTCCCCTACTGTGGGATGAGTCCAGGACATGGTTGGCTTTCTGGACTTCCAGTGCACAAACAAGACCTGCATGTACAATGCATCTGCAGAAATGTGCCACTGGGTCGAACTACAATTTTGTGGTGTTATTTGGGATTTACATGAGTCACTGAGGTCAGAGAGTAATCTGCTGCAAACCCTGCTAAAAGCATCAGATTTTTCTAGTCATCAGAGTTGCTTCCAATCTGATGTGTCAAGAGGGTCTTTCCAGAAAAACTTTTCTCAGCTTGGCTTTTTTTTGGAAGTAAGGCTTTCCACAACAGCTGTTGTTGATGGTCTCCATCCAGGCACACTCACACCCACCCTCTTTTTTTGTTTTGCTTTATGACCTGATGCTAGTCAACATCTGCAAGTCTCAAAGGTCTATTGATGTCAAATTCTCTTCAATTTTTTCTGTTACTTGGATTATCTGATGAGCACTGTAGTTTTATGAGCCACTAACCCCTCATAAGCAAATCCATGCTCTCTTTTAAATGACCACCATAATTGTGAAGCATTATTTCTATATTTTTTTGGTCATGAGCCCACATATTCTATGTCTTTGGTGAGTATCAACACTCTCAATCTAATCACAGCATCTAGGCTAGAAGATTAACAGTCTTACTTTTTGAAATGACTGAGCTATTTTGCATTAAATAAAGAATAAAAATCAAATAGATTAAATTGAGGCAGATAATCATCAAAGAAAATTATGGAATAATTGGGTTAGGCTTGGCAAAGTTATAAACAGCAAGATTCAATAACACAAGTTAAATGGTATGGGATTGCACTACTTGTGTCTGTTGGATGTCCACACACATGCTGTTGAATGGATATATGGAATGGCATATAACAATAACATATAAAAATGTACTACTTACACACATGTTAAAAGACATAATAATTTCAAGTATTTGCTTTATCAGCACTTTCCAGTTGTAAAAAGCCATTTGTAGCAGTCTAGTCTTCTCAGGGACCATCATTCTGGAAATAATCTGGTAATCTGGTACAAATAACATTATGTTCTTATGCCAAAACATCCCTTGTGCACAAGGATATTTGCATTTTGCAAAGAAATAATGGGGACTCGAGTCTGATTTTCCTTCTTCAAAACTCTTATTGCTCTCTCCTGCTGCTGTGACTGCTTTGGACTGACTCCAAACCACTGACTCTTCTTTCAAATGTACTGTTAATATGCTATTATGTTAAACAGGCTGATAGAGTAAAATGGAAATGAACATGTGCAAAAGTCATTTAGGTCAAATGAAGTAACATGCTTTCAAAATATTAGCCAAAATTTTAGCATAAAACTTTGATGAGGCTGAGAAATCCTCTATTGAGCGGGAGCGTGGAATTAGCCCTTGTACAGACCATGTTTAGAACCTTATGATACTGTTTAATTCTATGGTTCCCCAAGGGCTACTTATAACCGAATTAAAGGGCGTCTTGTGCATGTTCTGGACACTGATTACGGGACCACAGACTGAAGCTGAAGACAGCTCTACAGCCACTAAGTATGCAAGTAGAGACACCCCTTAATTCAATTATATGTACCCTCAGGGATCTCGGTAATTATAATAAGAAGACATTTTGCAATTTGCCAAGGCCAGAGCTAGAGCTGGTGTGGTTTACTTTGGGTTCTTTTATTCTTCTTATTTATATTTTTTTAAAAATTTCGGTTGGGTTTGTTTTGGAGTTTGGTTGTTGTTTGTTTGTTAGCTTTTTGTTTGTGTGCATACGAGGAAGGTATTTTTCATCAGCCTCAGAAGATTTCAGTAATTCACCTGCACCTCCTTTTCCTTGAGGTTCTCACAGAGTTGTGGCTGCCCTGCAGAAATGTCTTGAAATGCCTGTGGTTGCTGGAGTGTTGTACTTGAGAGCATTCACAAGCTTGGGTCTTCCTTCTCTCTGGTTTAAGAGAACACATTCCCCTGGCTGCAGCCGTGCTGGACAGCCCTAACTTTTGAAGTGTGGTGTAGGTTGTCAGCAAGTCTCTGCCAGCCTGGAGATCTTGGCATGCCTTAGCTGAAGTGGCATTCCAGTAGCCTGAATGGTGCCTGAATGGTCTGTCAGACAATAAACACCACAGCATGCAGCTGATATAGGGGAAGGAGGCTTCTGTCCGTATTTCTCTATTTCCCTTCAACAGATTATGTGCTTTGTGAGTAAAAATCAGTACAACTCCTTTGACTTTGGCAGATGTCTGCCAGCGTACACCATCTGAAGATTTGGCTTAGTCAGTAAATCAGGTTTTTGAAACAAATATGTGCATTTTAGTGCAGTGCCTGGGCATACAGATCTCTTTTTTTTTTTCATCCCCAATGTGAAATAGCAGATGTTCCTTTGGACGATTATCACTACCCCTAGGACCAGAGACACTGTCACGCATTTTCGATGGTTACATCTGGTAGACTATTGCATAAACCAGTGTTTGTGCTCTCTTTTCATTGTCAGTGAAGGGCATATATTGGAATGTATGTTCAGTGTTCAGCTGACTCTACATGCAAGTAAACCCGCTTTGCACATAATAATGTAGATTTCATCGGTTTCAGGCCAGTAACTTTGCCTCTTTTTTGGTTCAATGTTAGTAGGGTAAGTTAAAATTATTTTATTTCTATTCCCCAGGCTGGTCTAATAGAAGTGGAATAGTACTCACTGTTATGTGTAGCAGGTTTATGCTAGCTGAGGGTCTGGTCTTACTGGGTTTGGTCTCAGGTATAGGACTGGTACCAGCAGGCCATGTATCCTCTTGGGCTGTCTCTATTTGCCATGAAGTCACCTTGCTCAGACAGCAACTGTTGTCCAGAGCAGAGAAAGTTGGACAAATATATGGATGTGACAATTATTTGCAACTTACAAAAGTGGGGCACTGGGTAACGTTGCCAAGAGCATCTCTTTTACATCTTGATGGGGGACAATCACCTAATTGGTACTGCTTGTTCATTATGTCCAGGTGCTGCCCACCGGTGCTCTTGAGTGTTTATACCTCTAATTGCACATAAACATTAAGGATGAAAGTGAAAATACCTAACTGGGTGCAGAGTTGTGAGAGTCCTGGACACTTTTTTCTGTCATCCTCGATTTCAGTGTGATGACTGAAACCTTAAGGTACTGCTCAACCTAAATTAAATTAGCAAACTAAGAGCTGTGAGAGGGTCTGAAGTACTTGTGTTTTGGAAGCTCGTGCCTAACAGGCTCTGTAGCCCACAGGGCTCTGCAGCAAGCAGCAGAAATCAAACCAATAGTAAAAGCAAGCATGCTGCTCACCAGTATTGCAAGCTTAAATGAAGTTTCTAGACATCTCTCTCTCCTCTAGCTTTCCTCTGACTTGTGCAACATGTAATCTACAAGGGAAAAGGCTTTCCCCAGAAGTAATGTTTGGAGGAATGATAGACTCTTGGTGCTGTCAGAGTTAATGACAGCCCCCAAGGGTGGGATGAATGAAATTCTTGGGGGGAGACAGTCTGTGGAGAATGACCAGAAAATAAACAGTTCAATAAAATTCAGAAAATATCAAGTGCTTTTATAAACCCAAAGCAACTTTCAGCTATTATTGAGAAGTTTTCCCTTTGGCTCTTGAAGGTGAAATAGGTAGTGGCTATAAATGGAAGCAGGTTGGTTGCTCTGGTTCCTGAGCTGTCCCCTCTCATCTGTGCAAGCAGAGAAATCCAACTGTGGAATGCTACCAAAGCACACAGAGGATTTGTGAAGGACCTGGGAAGGTGCAGTGTGAGAAGTGTCAATACATGATTTCCTTGCTCTTCCACCCTGCCTTAGGCAACAGCTACTGATTCCTCTGATGGACACACTATTGGACACAAGTCAGGGGGATTTACAGTCTAATCTAGCATGTCTGCTCTTACACTGCCAAAAAACCTAAGAGAGTGCTTTAAAAATCTTGTCTTTTCAGTGGAACAAATCAGGATTTTTTTTTTTTTTTTGGGGTTGGGGAGGGGGGAAGACTGGAATGGAAAGCATTAGAGCTGTAGCCTGGAGAAATAAAAAGACCAATATGAAGAGCAGGTCCCACCAAAATGCTTTGCAAGCCCTTGGGCAGATTGTGGCTTTTTCTGGCATTCAGTCCAAAAATGCATTTCATCCACTAGGAGTTTATTGTGCCATATGTTCCCTTTGGCATGTCTCTCTTTCTCTGAATAAAATTAACTTCTAAAACTGGCATCTGATAAATTCTGGTGAACACTCCAGGTGCCTCCTCAGTAAGGCCCACCTGGAAAACATCAGGTTGCCATCTTCAAACCCATAGATTTCCTGCTGGCTACTGTTAACCAAAGCAGATCTTTTTCTAACCTCCCATGTAACTTCCCACTGATCACAGGCGTCCTTCCTCACACGGGTGTGGATCTTGATCAAATACACAGCATATGAAAGACACACTAGTTGCATGGTCTTCTGGTGAGAACAAGGCAATGCTCATCCCAAATGAACATCTTATGGCAAGGTAACACTTCTGCAAGACCCTTTACAAATTCAGGAAGATGAAAATAAAAATTCAACCCAAAATGAGGCTTCTCCTGCAGCAGGGCTGTGTTTCTCCTTGCCATGAAAGCAGAGTGGTTTTCTTTGTACCATTATCATTCTTTAGAAAAGACAAGAAAGTTCCCTGTCCTTCTGGAAGGTTCTCAGCAAAACCTGATGACAAGTAGGTGTCTTTCAATGATATTTCAGTGGCTGACTATCCTATAGACCATGAAGCAAGATTTAGTATTGCACATTCAAAGATTTAGCTATTGGAGACAGGATTGCCTCTGCTTCCAATGAAAATAAAAAAAAAAAAAAAAAAAAAAAGGAGAGTCTGTTTCTAGTCCTAGTGGTTGTAAAGAATTCCAAAATTTGACCTCTCCAGGCCTTCACACCAGAAAGCAAATGAGGAATGAAAAAAATGTGCTTAAAATTATTCAGGCCTTCAGGTGGGCTTCCTCATGAATTTTGGATACCTCAAAGATGATGACATATTTTAGTTTTCTAGTTCCCCACTGAGCAGGCATAGCTCAACTCAGTTGCAGGCTGATTACTTGGCAGTTTTCATAGTACTCACTTTGGCAACGAGTGAGGGGTTAGAGACAAGTCACAACTGATAAAACAGGATTTTCACCATCAGCATGGCAATTACTTTGGGAGAATTTGTCTCACAGTGGACTGTACTGAGCTGAACCAGCTTTCTCCTGGTGTGGAATAAGAGGAAGCCCAGAGACAGTTACCTTAGTGCAGCAGATGGGAAATCACCTGCTGAAGCAAGGAAACTCGAGGGCAGAGCAGTGCTTTGGCAAAGTATGTATGTCTCAGGTGAGATACCTTCCACTTAGGACATCATATGGGAAGAAATAACAATGGAGATAATTCTTCACAGGGAGAGGATGGAGAAAGGATGGGAGGGGAGGGAGAGGGGAGGGAGAGGACAGGACAGGACAGGACAGGACAGGACAGGATGACAGGACAGGACAGGACAGGAGAGAAGAAAATTCCCTGTTACTTTGTTTTACAGAATTTGAAGGGCAACCCAGATTTTAAATAGTTCAAATTTCAATGTTATTTTTTCCTATGGCACACTAAGACTGTTTGGCATCCCTGTTGATTAGAGGTCATCCATTCCAGCTTTCTTCTCTGAGGAAACCTATAATATTGGTAATGTGACATCCACACTGTTTCACTGTAATCATAATAGTATGTTAATCCTTATAATTACCATGAATAGCAATGCACGTTTGATCATAATCATTTGTATCTCATGTAATCATTGAAAATTCATGTTATTTTGAGTCTACTGATTGATGTGTCATTTTGGAGCCAGCCATGGACACGGTCTCTTGATATCTACCTAGAAGGCTTCAGATTAGGTACCTCCATGCTGAATGTGAGGTCAGGTCCTAAGATGACAGATGTCAACACAGTTTCACCTAAATTAGTGCAGCTGCCATGCCGTAGTTGGGTGTCTCTTGGTGGCTTGTGGGTTTTGGGGTTTTTTTCTCTTCTTCTTCCCAAAAACACAGAAAAAAAAATTGCAAAGTGCAGAGAAGGACAAAGTGATCTGTGAAAAGCCTGAGGAACAGACAGACTGTGGGAGAGTGTGACGGTTGTGCATTTCCCCGTTATGCATTCTTGATGAATTTTTGAGAGGAGAAAAGTATGTGGGCTTAATGTAAAGAGTGGGCTGGGCACCTGTGTATCCATGGCTCTGCTTGCTGCTGGAAGGTGGTACCAAGTAGCTCTAAGCAAGAATCTGGACACAAGAGACCACCATGAATAAAATCTACTTAGGTTTCACTAAGGAGCATCTGAGATAACCTCTGTTATTTCTCTACATACAGGTTAATGGTAATGCAATTAAAATAGAGTGTGTAAAAATACTGTCCCCCCTCAGAGTAGAAGCAAGAGGCTGACCAATGAACCTGGCATGCAACAGACTCAAATGACTGAACATGAATGGCCTGGAATGTGAAGATTTGCAGATGGTCGGGTCAGGGTTGACAGGAGGTGAAATAAAGTGGATTTTGGCCATCTCAGTGTATCATGCTGGATACTGCTTCTACTTATGTCATGGGAGGAGATCAGAAATGTACAGGCTCTCCAATTGCCTTCCTTCCTCCCATTTATGTCAAAACTGCTCCTGTCCCTTTCAGAAGTACAATTAATCCTTGAAAGTCACCGGAGCAGAAAATTATGCAAATTAATTTTCAAGTTTGAAAAAGGATTAAGAATTGCAAAAGTAAAAGACTAAATTTTGGTCTTGCACATCATGCTTTCTTCTCTCTCTATGTCAGACAAACCCATGACTCTAATTTGGATTATGCCACTGCAAGGGACCTTTTTGGATGAATCTCAGTCTCCTGTACAACAATAACAGCAGATATTCACAGACCTTACACTAGTTGTTTTTATGGAACTATTCCTTTCTGTCATGGGTACTGGGACCTCTCCAAATTAATTTGGTATCTCAGGTAATTTGCAGGCTGGTTTAAAAATGAGTGTCAGAGCAGTGAAGCAAAGCTGTTTCTGCTCCCTTGAAACTGGTGTCTGCTGTGACCATTTTCCCTCTACTGCGAGGTTAAAATCACAACAACATCAGAAATTAGTCATGCCCACTCTCAAAGGCATTTTATTCATGGGAAAGGTCATTTACTATGAATGTAAGTGATGTAAACAGTGGATGGTGACATGTTATGCTTCTTGTCCTTTCTCTCTCCTTTCTTTTTTTCCCCCCTATGACTACCCATTAATTTAATGTATATATATTTTCCCTTTCTCCTTTTTCCTTCCTCCTGGTCTGGTATGTTGCTGCTTGTCTTTGACTTTTAGGAACAAAACAGTACCTGTTTTATTTGTGGATTCCAAGCCTGTTCACAGATTGCTCCGTTCCCCTGCTTGGCAGTCATCATACCATGTTTGTGCTGGTTTTTCACAGTGCTAAACCTCACCTGTCACTTTCATCTGCTAACAAGGTTTCCATAACAAGCGACTGAGTGCTGTGGAAGATGCATATATTTCCTTCTTTCACTGTCATCTCTTCTCCTAACTGCTCATATCAGGTGGAACATTCATCCTGGCTACTTATATCTGTCTCCCCTGCCCCGCTTCTAAATTTCCACCTACCAAACTAGAGCACTTTCACCCACAGTACAGAACCAGGAGTTTGCACTGATGGGTGGTAATGGGATTCACCTGCTTTCAACAGATGTGGTTGTGCATCACCCTGCTGCTCCCAAACAGCCCTTTTAACCCTTTCACATACTCTGTCAGATTCCTAAATACTATCATATGTCTTTGAGCGACTGAGAGGAGAACCATGAAATAAAAATGAAGAGAGAATTAAGCATGGTTGAACACCAGCTTTACTGCCCAGGATGACTTCTTTCCACATTGATGATGTTCAGAAATAACTGGCACTTCAACCTTCTCTGGCTCTTCTTCAGAGAAACTGGATCTCTGTTCAGATCTCTGAACACCCTCCTAGATTATCTCAGGCCATCTTTTTAGAAGGAGTAGCCTTTCCTGAAGGTATCAGGCAAAATATTCAGGAAGTTTGCTGTAGCATATGTATCACGAGTCCTTTTGTCAAGATTTTATCACAGTTAACATCTACATTTGCCCTAAACTGAAATCTCCATTGTAATTTTTCATCATCATGTGATATCATAAACATCAGAAATTCATGGGGTTGAATTCAGAAGTTGGTAGAAGTCATCTGTATAATATTTAGATTTCATTAGGGTGTATATTTTTTAATATTACTGGTGAAAGAAAATCCTGTTCACTGTTCAAATAAGAACAGCAAGTTGAGGGCTTCATTTTGAAGCAAAGAATAAATGATAAACATATAATTTTTGTGTTTCTGCTTCTCTTATTATGATCTATTTGCAAAAACTTTTACTAGATGGGAGATTATGCAAAAAACAGTTTAATGTTTGTGTTATTTGGTAGTGTTTCAGATAAGATATATGTGCATCAGTCATCTTTATATTCATCTGCTTCATACTTAGCTATCACCTCTGCTGAAATTATAGGCAAAACATTGCTGTAACAAAATATTATACTCTGCTCTGCCAGGTCAATATAGTGTTTCCCAATCTGACAAACAGATATCGCAATAACATTTTCCTGTGATATCATACTGATCAGAGATATTTCTGCTTTATTTTGCTTCTACAAGTCCAAAACAATAACCAATTTTACTATAAGAAATATCTGCCTACTTATGAACGCAGAACCAGTTAGTGATACAAAAGGGTCTCCTTCACTTGAGATAAAGAAATGGTAAACCAAACTAATGAATTCTATATTTTCCTGTCAAATAGACTTGAAAAGTCGGACTCCAGCAAGCCTAATACTCTTGTTAGTGCTTCTGTGTACCACAAGTTGGTCTCCTCCAGTTGGGCCAGGTCAGTACAGCTGAGCTGAGGTCTGCAAAGCATTCACTGACTTTGGAAACTTTTTTAAAAAAAGACTAGGAAATCATTGATTAAAAGTTTGGGTTTCCTGAGATGTGAACTCAGCTATGCTTCTTTGAACATCAGCCATCTTGCTGCCTATGGTTGGATTTTATATGCAAGATTTAATTGAGGGTGGAGGATTTGGTTGCTGGGGAAGAGCCAAAGATGCACATTTTGGAAGTTCTTTCAGTTTTGGGGGATGAAATCCAGAGAAGTTAAATCACTCTCTAAAGACATTTGGAGAGAATGCACACCTATACAGTGTGTTTGAATTCAGGAAACTGAATAAATTGTCTTCCTCCTAGCCTAGGAGATATGACTGGAATATTTTTTTTTTTTTTCCTTTTCTCCCAAGTGGTCCCTCTGCTCAAAGTATTGCTTTGTTTTTCTATTTTCTTACTTAATTTTGATTATTTTCATTGATTTGTTTTCAGCTGGCACATTTTTGTTCTAGCTAGGGAGGAAGTATCCAGCCACAGCTTGAAAAGAGGAATATTATAAAGTGCTTTCTAAGGGTGGACTAAAGAATACCAGTCTGGAATTTTTCATGACCATCACTCAGGAGCCAAGGATTGTCTTTGCAGCCTACAGTTGTGATTCAGGTCACACAATGTGAATTTAGATCTACTGATATTACTATATATGTTCTCTTCCAAAGTGAGGCTTTTGCCTCTCTTCAGTCTGTTTCTGGTTATAAGGTGTTCACTTCAAACAGGGAAACAATTTTAGGAAGCTTGCTTTACGTATGCATTTGTGTGATAGCAAGCAAACAATCTTGTGGATCAGGAAGGGAAGAAAAGGTATTTTATAAGAAAGAGTCATTATTGTTGAGTTTTTCTCTGAAAGGGTGGTAGCCATTCAAATAATATAAAATGAAGATGTCTTGTAATGTTCTCCCAAATTATATCTATTTTCTGTTTCCCTGCTTCTGTTCTTTTCTTCATCTTCTGTTTCTCCTAGCTGAAAAGTCTCAGTTGCTTCCTTTTCTCCCCATACCACTGCTGATCGAGTTTTC
>JAWWEW010000088.1:6617113-6650212 GCA_035583185.1 Anabacerthia variegaticeps | reverse complement strand
CTCTGTCTGTCCTAAAGCCATAAAGAGCTTTCTGTCCGACAGGGTAAGCTATGTCCCATTATCCTTTTGAAGTTGCTGATGATGGGCATTCTTTCTTAGTGATTCCTTTATCATTTTGGATAGAGCCTACTGCGATGCAGCTGCGCCCTGAAATCCACGTGTTAAAAAAATAGTGTGGTGTTCATTATCAGCTCGGTGAACTCTCAAGACATTGCTGAGACAGACAGTGATAGGGTAGGCTTGTTTGGCAGTGTTAATGCACCTGCTGAAGCAGGAATGCCATGCAAGAAGAAAAGAGTTCAGTTGTTCAGAATGGGGAGAAAATGTTGGAGCAGATAAATGATGAGATGGCATCTGTGTGGAAGCAGATGAAGATGGGAGAACCCAAGAGGATAATTAAAGTGCTGAAACAGGAGCCAGATGTCAATAGAGTCAGCTTCCCTGGTCATTTGAATGCTGATTCTGTAGTCTGTGTTGATGGGAAAGACTTGTTAGGCAGCCTGTTTGTGAAGTTCAGGATTGCCCATCTTAATCGCTTGTTAGGGGTACTTGACACTTCCCACTGCAGGTACTGTCAGCCGAAGGAAAAATAAAATTTGAGGAACCGGTTAGAACAAGCCAAAGTTTCTCTTTTTTCATTGAAAGCCCTTCTGCTGCTCTCCTACCTGAGGTGAAACAATCTGCCCAAAACATCTAGATCTCCTGTTTTAAAGCAGCAAGGCACAGCAGGAGCTCTGCTCCTCACTCCTGCTGCCTGTGGCACAGGAAGGAAGGCAGAAAGGAATGAAAGCAGGAAGGTTGTTGTCTGGCTCTTGCAGACCCTGATCAGTGCCCACTGGAGCCAGTGGTTTTGTGTCAGATGAAAGGGACAGGAGTGCTTGTGGGGATTTACTCACACACACCCTGGGGCAGGCAGAGTCAGAGCCCACCTGCTTCACACACAGCTCAGTCCAGCCCTTGCTGTTTAAAGTGCCTGTGTGCAACTACTGCATTTTCCAATGAGAAAACAACCCCCAGCTCTCACAAAACCAGCCTGTGGGGGACGAAAGAGTGTTTACTCTCTGTGGCACTCAGGACCTCAGTCCTGACCATGCAAGACATAGCTCAACATCAGTGTGAAGGAAGTTTGGACAGATAAGGTGCTTCACAGGAGGCCTCTATTTCAGACAACTCCTTGTTTGCCATTCCTGTACCGTCCTTGTGTTTATCTAACATTAACATTTGCGATTATTAAATTAAATCCCATCTATAAATAAGGTGCCACCCAATGGCCCTGATAGGGCAGAGCAGATACAAGGACTGCAGTTCCAGACTGTGTCCCTCACTTCAGTAGTCGCAACACAAACATACAAAGCAAAGTCATAACTTTTGCACCTAGTGGGCATCCATCAGTTTTGTAAAAATAAGTAGTTTGTGCATAGATTAGAGGATAATTTTCATGTATTTCAGGACAAGTGGCTTTGTACCCTGCAGTGAGTTGTTTTACATGCCTCTGTCCCTCTTCATTGCCTCTTCCAAACATTTTGCCCCTGGCCTTGGAAGGCAAACCACCCAGGGGCAAGATAGTTTATCACTTACATGGGATTCAAAGATTCTTTCATAAAGACCAGGGAACAAACTCTTATTTCAGCTGTAGTGGTATGGATTTGGACCACAAAGATTCTGGTGATCAAGAATTTAATCTGAATTTGGGCTGGTAGTAATAAAATGATACGTACCTAGCAGGAGGGATTCTATGGCTCATGCCCTCAGCTGATGTAAACTGGAATAACCTCACAGAAGCTGGTGGAGATTTTTTACATCTGCTAAAGATCTGACCATTCAAGCCAGCAGTTTCTTGTCCACTTTGCACTGATGTTTGCTTTGGCGTTGCTGTGGGACAAGAATGCACATACCATCTGCTTCCATGTGCAAGATGAAGCAGAGGACAGTCCTCTGGCTCACCCACCTTGCACAGCAGCCTGGGCTGTATCAGGAAAGTGCACATGAGGGACAGGTCACTGGAAAACAGGCAAAGGTCTCAACCAGCCTGAACTGGTGCAGTGTTGATTTCAGGACAGCTGGAGGAGGATTTATGTCCTTCAAGAATCAGACTGGACTACTGTCTGAATGTTCCTGTGTCAACAAAGAGTGACTCCCAGCTGGGGTATGCTTCACTTATTTCTCTTCAGCAAGGGAGCATGACTTTTCTGGTAGAGTTGTTCAAGATGAGTGCTTAGGAACAAGGAGAGATTTCCGTTTCCACTGTGGAACTGGAACTACATAGCTAGAGATGAACACTGCTAATAAACAGCCAGGTAAGTTGTAAGCAGGATCCTTGCAAAGACTTTAACAAATTGAAAGATGCAATTCCCAACAAATCCTTAAAAACGTCCCAGAATTATATTTATATGATTGGTCCCATATAATTTTCCAAAAGTTTGAGCATGAGTGAATATAAATTAAGAAGTGCTGAACAGTGTTTTCAGATACACTGAAATTTATCCTCTTTCTGAGGAAAAGGGACTGTGTTACCAGCTCTGCTGAAAAGGTGTAGCTCTGTGTGAATGTTAGAATGTGTACTATTTAAACATTCAGATACATATTTATTTAAAATAAGTGGCATAATCTGCTGATATATTATTCAACTATTCCTTGATTAACATCATCTGTATGGCCCTCACCCACTCTCATGTAGGTCACAGGCAGGACTACAAAAGTGGGATTACATCTGTTTGAAATAGGAGTAAGATCTGAAACACTGCTACTTTGCCTGTTACCCAAACACAACTTGCATCTTGCTGCAGGAGACAGATCTTGCAGCAGCACCACACAGCTTCCCACTGGCATTTTGACATCTTTATGGAGTGCCAATGGATAGACAATACCCCCCCTGTCGTACCCTCCACCAGTGAGCAGCGCTTGATGCTTCAGAAGAAGCTCTGGCAATTTACAAGGACTTCCAAGAAAGTGCCTGAAGTTGTACAATTAACAAGAAATTACTCCCGAGGGAATTCTGTTCCTCTTCTCAGCTGGTGTTCAACTAATCTGTGAAGAATATACACACTCAGCCTATATTTCTTTTTATCTTGGTTTAGTTTTACAGTAATTAAAAATCTTCAGCGAGCCTGAAGAGCTGTATGTATTTATTTTGGGTCTCCATGAGACTGGAACACAGGCTTGCTGCGTGAGCTCTGGCAAGCAGTTCAGCTGTGTGTGCCTTGGTTTCCCTCCTGACTCCCAGCCCGCCTTGTTTATCCATGAGCCTGCTGGATGTCCCCACTGTGTGCCCACGCTGCCCTGGAACAACGGGACCTCAATGTTGTCCGGGTCCTACAGGCCCCATTAGAATACAGATTGCTAATCATTAGTGGAGAAGATTAATGTGCTAAGAGTGTTCTCCAGTCGCAGTGTGCATAGTTTGGGACCGTTTGCTAATCCCTGAGGTAATATTAATTTTAAAAAATCTTAACGTGCAGCATTGTTGGCACTAGTGATTTTATCATGAGTCTCCTGATATTTGGTGTTTCTTGTCAAGATCCACTTCCTGGAAACCCGAGCATCGTGGCTTGTGTTTTGAAACAGGCAAGATTTTAGTGCCTACTGTAACAGTGAGGCTGGGAAACATTCTCCAAGTATGCTCTGGAGACAAGAAAGGCAAAGAAAAAGACCTTAAAACATGTTAATTAAAAAGAAAAACAAGGATTCTGCAAGATTTTTTTCCTTCCCCCCCATGATTTGCATGTCTTGCATTGCTTGCATTGAGCAAAACTGTGTCTTGGAGTGGGACAGGAACCCCCCAGTGGTTTTTGAGAGAAAAAAGACAAAAGTAAACTGATTTTAATATCATAACTAAGGCTAGGTTGGTACTGTCCCTCATTGTACCTATTTTGTTAAACCTTTTGTGCTGTTTCATTTTTAACAGCCTCGAATTTAATATTTTCACTCCATTCTTAATATCTTTGGTGTTTATTTTTTCTTCACTTTATGTCTGTTCTCACTTGGTTTTATTTATTTCTTCAGTCTTGGTGATGTCTTCAGACTTGGTACAGGTTGAATTTACATCAAGGAAAAGCATGAAAGGCATGAAATAGACATCAGTGGTGCAGAGAGCAGATTTCTTTTGCTGTTTTCCACTGTGATCCAAAAAGAGCCTGGAATAGTTAAGGAAGTGTCCTGGACTTATTTACGCTCTGCTGTAAGTGTCACTGGTTGAAGATTTCCCATTACTTGAAGGGAGATGTTCCACAGGCCACCCTGCTGTTTTAGTAACTAATCTATTTCAATACTTCTTACGTAGACAGGCCAACAAATTTCCAAACAACCAGAAAGCTTTGGCAAATAATGCTGAGAGCAGAGTACTGGACTTACACAAAGCAGCCTGTGTTACTCCAGTACCTTCTTTCAGGGCTGGACTCTAATAATAAGGTCAAAAGACAGCTGCTTGCCAAAGAGCAAAATCCTTTCTGGGGGGAGAGGAGAGCCCTGATTTGGACTTGGAGAAGGGAAGGCTCTCCAAGGGGGCTGGGGTCTTATTGTGATGTGTGAGCTCCGAGTAGCTTCTTCCCTCAGAAGATTTTTGATGTGCTTTACAGAAGCAGTGAATGTGACCTGGTTCTTGGTTGTTGTTTTTTTCTTTCACAGGGAGGAAACTGAGGCACAGAGAGGCATCTCACTTTGCTGAAGGTCACTGCAGTCCCACCCTGCTGGTGTCTGCTCCACCACCACAGTGTGGAAAGGTGGGAGTAGTCAGGTGGGCTGCCAGAGTGTTGTGCAACCAGGAGGATGGTAGAGAGGAGAGGAAGAGAAGGAGAAGGGAAAGAGGGGAGAGCAAACCATCACAAAGGATGCCCAGAGGAGGGGTGTGGCATGTTGAGATGTACCTGGGTGGTTTCATGACCCAACTGGGCAGTAGCTGAAGTAGGAGGGAGAGTGGGAGCAGCACCATGCAGAGGTCCAGTCTTTGTCCTCATCTGAGCAAGTTTTGTTGGTGGTTGCAAATGTTTCAGCAAGCACTGATGGAAACATTCTGTGGAAAACCTTCAATCTGTTGGCATGAAGGTCTGTTTTCTTACTCTCAAACCATGTCTTTGAGGGAACAAAACTTCTGTGTTTGGTATTTTTGGTAGGATGTGATTTATTTCCCCTTAATTTTGCTAGCATTTTTCTTCTTTCTTTTCTTTCTGTATTTCTTTTTTTTTCCTTTCCATTTTTTTTTTTAAACTGTTTTCCCTGTCTACTGCCAGACCTTTCAAAGGGAAAGTAAGCTCTGCATTTAGTTTCTTGTTCCTCTGCTCTAGATAACTTATCATTTCAGCCTGTCTGGAAATTTAGAAATCCTTATGCTTGGAACTTTATCATAGACATTTCCGCTGCAGGAAGAGTGATCAGACCAACAACAGCATCTTGAATTCAAGGCAGAGGAAACGGATGACTGCATAGCTTGGGTTTGCTGTTTAGGTATTCAGCACTCAACGTGCTGATTCTCATCTATCTGTCATGTCCTTGGACAAGAACCACAAACTGCACTGAGAAGTCTGAATCACGTGTTATGCTGTCTGACCTATGTGCTGCCTACTCCTCTTTAAGACCTCTGGGAAAAGTGTTCTAGGTTCCTTCTTGCAGGAAAGAGGCACAGCTTTAATTGGAAATGTTCTTTTTACAGCTGTCAGTCCTTGCATGGGATGGAACAGCCGTAGCCACCAGAGCAGTTTGCCTCCTGGCTTGCAAGTGATTTGGGTTTCAAGTGATCAAGCCAATCCTTAGCAAGTGCAGGGTCATCAGCAGTCACAAATGTACAGCGTGACTGAGTGGGAGATGTTTGCTTGTGTTATGAAATGTGTTGGAGTGAGAGTACGCACTGGGGATTTGTTCATTTTAGCAAACCTGGCAGAACCTTCCTGTGACCTAAATAGAATACCTTGCTCTACATAAAGCATGCATCAGGGTATTTCCTGATTTATTCATGAAAGGTTTGCTTTACAAAGGCATTTGGAACTGTGTAATCTCAGAATACATGATACATGTAGCTGGCTGCTCAGTTGGCATTTGCACAAATTGCTTTGATATATGGCTGTAACATATGAAGGCACAGTGAGGCCAATTTAAATACTTGATACTGGAGTAAACTGGTTAAAAGAGTAAATTAGATCTAACCTACAGATTTTCTTGCTACTGCATAGAGAAGGTTGCTCTCCAGAATGAATAATTGATAAAGGGATGGGAGACTACACTCTCGTAAGCAATAAAATCCTCCAATATTAAATGGGCAGGGTTAAGGGCAGATCCATGAGTGGTGTGCACTGGTTTTGCATCTTTCACGTTAAGGACCCTTTGCTGATCTACATCAAATCGAGATCCAACACATTGTGTTAACCAGATCAATATCTGAAGATCTCTGCTGCCTTTTACTTGGAATACTTTGTACCTTCTGTTGCTCTTTCTCACTGGCAAAAAATAAAGTCTAAGGTAATACTTCACCTAGTCTGTGAATTCATTAGAGAATTTCCAATATATGTCTTTAATGATTGGTATATATCTTATTTGTACATCTCTCCTGCTGTAATATACTCAGTAGCAAGGTAGATGGGGATGGTTGCTTGCAAAGAAGCCTTATTTTGGAGCTTTGGAAGAAGCTGGGGTTAGTTTACAATAGAATGAAAGTGACATTTGTAAAGATGGTAAGAGGGGAATGCCATAATCCATTACACTGATGATCCTACAAATGCACTGGCATTCTCCATTGGTGAGTTAATGTTCAAATCCTATCAGCATTACTTGCTAAACTTATTGCAACTTAATGGCAAACTTCCAGGTTTTCATCATGCCAAACATTTTATAATAGATGGGTCTGAACAAATTTTTCAGGAAAAATTCTCCCTGCTAAGCCCACTGCAATAAACAAGGTAAACAGGTGATTCATTTGTGTCCCATGAAATAAACTTTCTCAATTCTCAGTCTCCTGATCTTTTGTTTAAGAAGGGACTTTGTCTTGTGTGGCTTTGGAATAAGCTGAAATAAGACTTGTCTGATTACTTTGGGTTGGGTTTTTTTTGTTTTGTTTTATTTCTATTTTATTTTATTTTGTGGAGGGTTTGGTTGGGTTTTTCGTTTTGGTTTTGGGTTTTTTTTTGCTGTTGTTTTGGAGTTTTTTGTTTCTTTTTTTTGTTTTGTGGTTTGTTATTTTTTAAATCAAACAAACAAACAAGCAAAAAACAAACTGTTTCCTAGGAGGTTACATGATCGAACAGTGGTTTAAAGTTAATACAAGTCAACTGCATTTATTAGTGTTCACCCAGTAAACACAAGGGGCAGCAGAAACCTCGGTTGTCCATCCTCCAGACAGTAGAAAAATATTTTTAAAAAACTTGCTAGTGACACCATTGGCTGCCCAGAACAATAGAGATCTGTCAGACTGATTCTGTACTTCATATCTTTTCATATGACGTACTTTATAATATCAAGTGATGTTTCATCTGTACGCACAGAAGAAATCAAATGAAGCACAATTCTTTCCATATTTTTGCTTTTAATTTTATCAGTTCCAAGCAGTAAGCAATTTGAGGTCTTTCTTCCTCTCTCTTTCTCTCCCCCCTCTCCCCTCCCTTTCTACATTCTTGACTAGAACAGATCTGTTTCTCCACTGGCTCTATAAATCTGGGCATTTTAGAGTTAATCAGGACCTGAAAGGAGCAGGATGACATGAGGTTTGCATTAAAGAGTGGTATGTGGACAAGTGGCAAAGGCATGGATTTTGTGGTAATAAAAACACACTGGGTGATATTTTTGTCAGAGGGCCTCACTTCACTGCCTCCAAAATGCAAAAGCATCAGGAAATCAGATTGCTGTCTCTGAACCATGATTGCAGAAGCAGATCAGTGTGCACCTTACTCCCAACTCACTGAATTGAGTTTTGCTTTCTTCTGGCATATCAAAAAACGTCCATGTGCAATACTGATGATGAAAAAACAGTGTTTAACACACCTTTTGGATTAGCAGGACACCCCTAAATAGAAGTCAAAGTTTTCACTAAATGAGATTATTTGTCTTGCCAATGGTTTGACCTGCCAAAAAAAACTGGAGAAAATTCTAATGCTGTGTCAGTCTGACGTCATGGGAAGATTTTTTTCTCCCATGTGTAAAAACTGTTGTAGTTGTTTACTTGGATTCTATTATTTCTAATTCACTGAAATATCGAAAAGCTCTGCAGACTGAAGCATCTGTTTGTGTAAACCAGTGTCTCTGATGAATCCAGTGGTGGCTGGACAACTATATGAAGATCCTGGAGTTCTGGCCACAACTTTCAAAGTCAGAAGATCTTGCTGCAATTCTCCCAGCTGACCTCCTTTGTAACACATGGCACATGTACAGCACTGCTTGTTCGTGGTAGGGGTAGGGACTGCCTGACTTTCCTTGTTCCTTTGCCCCATGTCCCAGCCTTCTGCAGTGGGAAAAGACTGTCTCTTTGACCCATCCATCCAATTAAAGCCAGTTGTTGACAGTAGCCTTTCTTTTCTTTTTTTTTGGGACAATGTGATTTTATCACACTGCCACTGAACTGCTTCCCTTGTCTGAAGCTGGAACTGGATGCAGAAGAGTCAAAGAGCGGGAGATGAGTAGAAGAGAGACACTGTAATGACAGAATGTTTCACATGCCTTTGAATTTCTAAGGGGATTAGACGCTCCCCTGGTGCTTTGACACGGAGCCTATGGCAGCTGCTTTGGCAAAGCCTGCCAGCAGTTACACAAATATGTTATTTTCCCCTCATTTTCCCAAGGTGCAGAGGACACAACAACCTCTGTTACAGAGCAGCAACAAAGAGCACTTGGAGCTGCCAGAGCCTGTACACTTGTGCTCCACAGTCCCTCACATGCAGGACCACCTTGGAGAACTTGTGCATCCATTTATGTTGTAGTCAGATACTACCACTTCTGTTGTTGGAGCTTAATTCTGCAGTACACACTGAAAGAAGTGCCAGTCACACAAGTCAGCCTTCACCCCCAGCCTCCATACCTCCTGAAAGAGCTTCTCTGGGTCAGCCCTTTTCCCAAGCATCAGCTGAAACAAAATCCTCTAGTTGCTGTAATTCTATCTGCCCCACATACTCCAGAGAGTTCTTTGCACAGCAGAAGTCCTTTTCCTGAAAGCAGGACAGGGACAGCAGGTGTTGTGCTGGTGTCCCTTCAGTGGAATCTGATTACCGTTTTGGTTGCTTTTCTCTGTCTATTTGATATGGTTGTTTAAGAAGCCGTGGCTGATGGTGCATTTTTAAGCCAAGGACTGACAGAAATCAGGTGTCTTCACTTTATAAAAGAAACATTAACCCACCGGTGGAGATCTGCCTGCAGCATCATTGGCAAACATGAAACTTGAGCTTTTCAGAAAATGATTGAAGTTATTTTCTCATTTTAAAGCAGATACAAGGTTTAAACATTGAAGGATAATGCTACTGGAGATGCAGCAAAGAAAGGACTCCCTGAATAAGAAAGAACAAGCAATGGGAGAAAAGGAGGTGCTCCCTCGTGGTTGCAGAAATGGGCAAGGAAAATTACCACAAGGAAGAAGCATCAGTATTCATAGCTGCAGTGAGAGTTGAAATGATGGTCAGGGCCTGTCAGTCCCAATACCGCATCCTTGATTCACATGCACTGATTCAGACATTAATTTGGACCTCAGATGTGCATGTCTGACTCCCAGTGAGCCCTCCTGGAGGGCAGAGTGTGGTCTCCTGAACAACAGACAGGCGGGTGAGGGTATAAAGCCCCCAGAAAGAGTGAGCTCTGCGGTGGTGAATGCAAAACCTGCCTCGCTGGCACTGGCAGGAGGCAATGGCACAATGGCATCTGTACCCTTGGACAGGACAGGGCTTTCTGGTGTCAGTGCAAGACACACACACACACACACAGACACGCACAGAGGGCTCACTCTAGCACCAGAATGCTGCTGGTGCAAATGGAGACTGTCACTGCCAGAGTGGCTGGGGTTTTTTTGTTGGGGTTCCCCTCCCCCTACACCCACCACCAATCTCCCCCCCCTCCACCTCCTCCCCTCTCTGAAACAACCAGCCAATTTAAGAGCACAGTTCAGAGGGAAGGGATTCTTGTTATGCTCATGAATCTCAAAGATTTCCTAAAGGAAGAACAAAGAGAGAGGCAGAAAGACAGAGAGAGAGCTGGAAAACCAGGAGCAGGCAGCAGACTTGGAAAGAAATGTCCTCCTTCTCCCCAGCCCAGGAATGCAAACAGGAAGCCGCCAGCAGAATGTTTGGAGTGTGTGCAGCTGCAGTTGGGTCTGAAGACACTGAAAGCTGTGCTGAAAGTATTCAGCTTGCCTCTTACAATGGAGGGGAAACACTTGCTTTGACACTGCATTTGATAACCATTTTGTAGCAGGAGTGCAGACCCTTTCATTTGCAGGGAAAGGGAAGACAGCTGTGGCTGTCTTCAGCGAAACTTGCTATTCTATACGTGAGAGAGTGTGCTTGTTAAAGGAGGACAAAAGGGTGCTTACTGAGGTTCTGCAGGTGGCTTTTGGTTATTAACCAGAGGAGCTCAGCTAGTCCAGAATGTGTTGGGCTGCCTAATTCCACTCTAAAGGAATCTCAGTTGTTGCTTGGGATAACCCGTGCCATTTTGGAGACTGCACCATGCATTGCCTGAAACACTAAGCTACTCCCTTGGAAACAGAAGTTTCCTATCTGCTGGATCATTCTTCCATAGCACATGTTTTCCATGTGTGAGTTCTGATTTGGGGAGTTTTGGGGAGAAATCACCTGCAACAATATCTTCTAATTCATATGTAGATCAACTTCTTTGAGGTACCAGGGTAGAAACACTTGAATTATGTAAATGGAGATAATTTCCTATAAATTACCTTTCAAACAGGTTGTATCTGTGTCTTAATTCAAATGGCTTTAAAATTATCTCACCTAGTTTTCCTCCATTGTTCTTGATCAGCAATTGACCTTGAGCTGACTTAGTTCTTAAAATAGATCAAATAAATGTATCACTTCTTTTGATTATAATACAGGTTCTCTTTTAAAAAATGCTTGCTGAAATGAGTGATGCAGGTTCTTTAGTTGCTAACATTTTATTACTACACTTTGAAGCTGCCTGAGATTGTGCACGACAGAAAATCCATATTCCTAATTAACCAATTGTTTTAATATGTATGTCTGAGAGCTCTGTACTAGGACTTGAGTCCTAGTATTGGTTTTATGTATTAATTTGTCTTTTTATGGATGTGATAATCTGGATTATCTCTTTACACTCCTGATGGGTCAAACAGAGAAGTTTGCACTTGCAACTCCACTGGAGATCTTGCTGAAGGCAAGACTTGGGTTGTGAGATGCTCGTGTAAAAGAACCCTGGGAGACAGCATTCCCTTTCCAAGGGCTAATTGCACTATGTGTTTCTTTGTGTCTAGCATGCCTGAATTTTAATAAATGAGAAATTATTGTTCCTTGTTAAGTAAGTAGGTAGAGTAGCTAAATATAGAGTAAGTCAGACTACAGGGAGGCGGGGGGAGGCTCTAGTTTCAATGACTGTGGAGGAGGAACATACAACAGCAGCACTTCTGAAAGCCTACCCAAACTATTCTTTGGGTCTGACTCCTTAAACTCCCAGCATGGTCCTTCCAGAGCTTCACACAACGTGTCCCACCAGAAAACCTGATGTCATGTGCTCCCCTTGCTCTTGTGCTCCCACAGGATTTGTGGGATCACCTTGAGCTCCTGTCCAAGAGCCATGCTCTTCTAGGGGTGGAAGCGAGCTCTTGTGATTCCCAGTCTGTAGCTATGAGCATGAGCTCATCATTTTCACCAGGAATGACTCCAAATTTGGGGGCAGACCTGCAGGAAAAATTCTTAAGAGCCATAAGAAGTCCCAGACTTATGCATGTGGAGAGAAGGATGGAAGCTGGAAAAGGAGGCACAGGAGAAGCTGAATGGGATTGCATTTTAATCAGCCTTTAGGGGAGCTAACTAGGGAAGGGTACTGGACACACAGAATGAGACAAAACTACAAAACACCTTGATAAGAGAAGAAAGCCCTGTGTCAGCACAGTTGCCCACAAGGCAAGAGCTGTCAGATCACTGTTTTCTGACACCTTCTGTCTCTTCAACACCTTTTGTGCTGTTTTTCTCTTCTTGTCAAGGTTTGGCTGACAGAGTGAAAAAAAAGGGTTTTCAGAGCAAATCACAGCCTGAGGAGCTTCCCCAGTTGCAGATTGTTACCCAAGGGAACTCCAGACCTAGATCTCAACCCATTCCTCAGTAAACAGCAAGGGTCTCGTGAGATAGAGATTGCCATTGCCACATCTTATGCAACAGCACAGATGTTGATTCATAGCTCCTATCTGTGCTCCAGTGCAAAGCTCACCCGTCAGCAGCTAGATGTTTGGAGAAGGGAATTTGTCTGGGGCTCTCGGTAACCACAGCCATGAGCTATCATCGTTGCAATATAGATTAAGAAAAAGTGCTTGCAATTACTGTATGGAAAACAACAAACTTTGCCCATTTGGATGGTGAACTGGGAAAGGTGATAAAGACAAGCTGGTTTTAACACCTGAATTATTATTTTGAGGCCATTTGATTTTTAAAACAAGTAGTACCACACTCTACAAAACTGATGAAAACTGCTTTTCTATTTTTCTCATCTGTGTGGATTGTCTTATGATCAACATGCAATTTTTCCTTGTAGGGGCACACATCTGGGTCTGTCTTTTGCCTTGTGACCTATTTTCTTTAAACGTGAGAGAATGTAATATCTGCAAAACCTTTACCCCTCCCCCTGACAATGTGATTGAAATCGATTGACTGATTCAAAAGCAATTAGGTGGGGCTGACAGACAGACAGCACACAAGTTTTCTTCTGGAAGAAATGAGGCAAAAAAACTCCATGGCCCTTTGAGATATCCTAAGGCCAGTATCAATAAAATTATATTTCACATGTGAAGTAGGGCTTGCATGCCTGATATCTTGCCCTTTTTATCCCCGAAATCTATCAGGTGGTCTAATAAAAGATATTGCCTCGTCTGACAAACCTTTCCTCTCTCTCTCATTAAAATGGGGCATACAAAATCTCTTGTCCCCTGGGAGTATTTACAGTGTGTATCCCTATTTTCTGTAACAGAAGTTTTATTTTCCTCTGGTTTGCTCTGGTTTCAGTGAAGTACCTTGCTGCCCTAAGTGCTAGAACTACCAGGGATATGCCATGTGCTATTTGTTATTCTCAGCCTCATCAACAGCACTCTATTTCCCACAAGGTGGTGGGCAACACTGGATTTTCTTGGAGTGGGGGGATCATTTCCTCTCTTTCTTCTCCTTATAAACAAACATAATCTGAGCCTGGCTTGCCATCTTGGAAGGCTTCCAGAATAAGGTGGTGTGTACTGCTCTGTTTGGGATAAGAATGTTTCACGGGTCGACAGCAACTGCAGGAGCAGCATCTGAAACAGAGGGCCACAATAATTCCCTCCATGGCAGGAGCCACTGGGTGATGTTCCCTGACCTGTGTTGTGCAGGAAGTCAGACTGGATGATCAGACCAGTCCCTTCCGGCCTCAAAATCTATGAATCTATGTTCTTATTGCACATCTGAGAATGTGCAACCAAAGTTGAAAGTGGTGATTTATTGAATGCTAGCTACAGGCAGCTTCTTGTTTCTGAGTAAGCAACTGCTTTTAAAAGGGTCCCTGTAGCTCAGTGGGGTACAGACAGCTGTCAGCTCTTTTTTGGGGAAAGTACTCGCCAGTCTCTTTCTGCACATTTAAATTTACAGCTCTCTGCAAGTGCTGTTTTACAATAAGGATTGACCCTTTCTGGAGATGACTTTGTGGGTGATTTATAGATACGTCCCCAGTAAGACTGCCTAGGGATGAGGCCAAAGTGGGTGAGATCCATCTTTTCTCTCCTTGCTTATAGATCGACTCATATATGAAAGGATCTTGGTTTGGCGGTGTGAGTTTTGTTGTTGCATCCTGCTGTGGACTGTTTGAACCTTAGTGAAACAGACGATGTGTCAACAGCTCTTACAAGGCTTGTCTTCAGCCTGTTGTTTCATTTGCTTCCAAGGACGTCACATGCAGAGCAGAAGATTCCTGCAGCTGCTGTGAATCACTTTAAAGATACCAAGCTCCAACATCTTGGAAAAAGGGAACCCCAGGAGGACCCTCAGATGGCTGGAAGGAGCATGATACCTCTCAGCTGTTCTCTGAGAGCTGTGGTCCTTTGAAACACAGGGGAAGGGAGGGCAGAGAAATGCCTTGGTGCGTTGATGGACCAGCAGCAGTACCAAAGGCTGAGGGACTGGGAGAAGTGGTTCCAGGGGCAGAAAGAATTTTAACTCCAGAACAGTGACAGGATTTCAAACAGCATCTGTTGGCTGTGTTGTGGACTTCAAAGAACTGGAAGACACACTGGTCAGGTTTGGTGCCACAAAGAGTATCAGAAGTCTTTGCAAACCAAATAATGGAAGGAGGAACCACCATTTATAACATATTTCTCTCCTAAATTTGGAGTCTGTGGTAAGATACTGCTTTTAGTTGTGGAAATCTAGGACTGCATTGCTATTATTTTTATATAAAATATTTGGTGGCAGCAGACAAATGCCAATGACTGAAGAGCTCTGCATATTCAAGAGTGTTAGGCTTTAGTTCTCGAAACTTCTCTTAAATCAATTATGGCAATACTGCCTTTATTAAAACAGTAAAATCCACCCTAACAACGAAACTGTCACTTTGAATTAGAAGAGCAACCCATTTACTTGTAAAGCATGTAAATATTAAGACAACCATATTTCTAGGTATATACATTATCTTTATTTACAGTACTTTCTTAATTGAGAGGATTAACTGAGTAGAGATTGCACTCTAAATGGTCCCACAATTATTAAAATGCATGTTTACATTTGCCTAAATTGTGCAAAAGTAATTTAGAAGATGAATTTCAAGAAATATTGAGGAAATCTGCATACAGAGAATGTAATTATTATTGATATTTGCATAACTTCACTTTCCACTTTCATGCGCTATTACAAACCACACAGAACATGACTAAAGAAATTATTAGAGAGACTGCTGTAGTACAAATATGGATTCATCAATAAATGTTCAGGCTTCCAGGCGAAAAACAAACGACATGGCTGTGGAGAAGAAATATTACGTTTTATTTAGATAGTTATTTGGAATGGGATCTGCACAGATAAATCTATACTCAGAATATAGCAGTCTGTTGTGACAAAGATGAATGTTGTTGAAAAGAACAAGTAAAACACAGAAAAAAATTGCAAATGCCAATGGAAGCCAGTACAAGGGCTAGGAGTTATGCTAGGCAGATGTGCTCCAGGTGTGGGAGGTCAGAGCTGGCCAACAGTAAGCTAAGCTTTCTCTCTAACACTGGTAAAGAGGGCTTTATTCAGAGGTGCTTGTATACCAGGGTTAAGGAAGGTAGAAGTAGACTCCAAGTGCAATAGGAAAAATATACATCAGGTCTTTCTTCCTTGCTTGGAAACAAGGAGATCCCGGTGATACCTGAGTTCACAGATATTGATGCACAACTGTGTGTCTCCTGCAGCCAAAGAACTGCTCTGTGCCCCATGAAAAACACCAGCTGCCATCCAAGGGCAGGTGGAACACGGAATTCTGTGCATATCTAAAGAAAAAGAAAAAAAAAAGTGAGCTGGGAGTACAACAAACCAAGAATGAAATGACAAAAACTATTAGTGGAGTGCTCTGGAAGCAGTACCTATGCCCTATATTAGATTTCCAAAATAGGCCAGTGATTAGTGACTGAATTATCCTTCAGCTTCTGCAAATCGGGACACTTTAAATGTTGCATGGAGAGGGCATCCAAATTCAGCAGATGCTTTTGGGAACCTTGGTGGACACATTCCTACCTGAGCTGCAAGAAAGGGGTGAGAATCCCACCAGACCTTGCAGTGTAGCTGATATGAGCCCATACACAGAGAAGGATTGTGTGTGTGTGTGTTTGTGTTTGTGTGCTGCATCTAGTGAGACAAGCAATAGAAAAGAGGAGCCTTGTCAAGATTATCTGTCATGAGATAGGAGAAACCCATGTATCACTCATCCTGAAGGCTGTTCACCAAGGAGCAAAAGAACCTCACACTCCCCTGACAATGAAAATAATGAAGTCAGATTATCCAAGGAAACTGTGAGTTTGCCTTACCCACAAACCTCAGCCCCAGGGAGGGAAGAAGAATTATCAGAAAGGTCACTCTGAGCAGTCAGAGTCAAGGACAGAGCTGAACAGCCACTGAAACCCACAAGGAGCAAACACAGAGCTCACAAGGAGGTAGAAAGCAGTAAGAGTTCAAGGGAAATAAATAAAAACATGGAAAAAATTAACACTGCTGAAGAAGCATAGGAGACATGTCTCTCCATGTTGTGAAGACCTACAATAGCATGCTGATAGGATCCCCAGAGAGAGCACATCATCTATAACTATGCAGCACTGCACATGCTGGTACTACTAATAAAAGAGAATGGTTCAGATCACAGAAATTAATTAGTTTAGAACTGCAACCACCAGGAAGAGAGCATGCACTCAGCAGCATCCCAAAGTGTGTTCTTATTAACGATTCTCTGTCTGGTGTGCTGTTGACAGAATTCTGTCTGTCTCAACAAAACTCTGGAAGCAGCTTTAAACTTCAGGCCCCCATCAAACAGCAAGCGGTCTCCCGGCAGCGTGCCTGCATGGAAGCTAGTAAATCCAGCAAATAAGGACTCGACAGCATCTCCTGCTGTCACGAGGAAAACTTTAGCTGCTGTACTGGAAATGTCCCTTCTCCTTGAGGGGCCATCTCTTTGCATGCACTTACCATGCCTGAAAAGCAGAGTTGTGCTGCTAGATCTCCAGGCACTGAGAGTCCTGCCCTCCTAATGAAATCCATCTGGGGAGGGGAAGGGGCAGAGCGACTTGTGAGTCTCCAGCACCCTGCAGGATGGAGCCATGCTCCTCACAGGCTTCCTCGCCGTGGAGAGCATGCTTTTCCTGTGCCGAGAGGCAGAACAAAGGCTTTGCATGCGTTTTCCTGCTTACCCTTCATGCAAGAAGGGGCTCAGCTCTCCGAGGTCCGGAGCTCATTTAGAGGCACCTCGGTAGTTCAGAGTTCCCATGTCCGATACTTCATCAGCCACAATTTACTGCAGTGCGATGTGATATACAGCAGGGCCATTTCATCTCCCAGAACTTTAGAGAGGGGGTCTGTGTTTTAGCATCTACCAGTTTTATCTCTGCCATCTGAATCTCATTTCCAGGATAACCAAGGGTCCTTCTAATTACTGCTCTGCTGAATGTATATTGCTCCAAGCCCTTGTGATTTGGCTGAAAATTGGGGAAATGTGAACTGATGTTATTAGTCATTTCTTCAGGGGAAACCCACTGACACACAGTGAAAAGTCATAATAAAGTTGTATCAATCTGACTACCTATCTGGCTACCTTGTAGAATTATAAAGTTTAAAGAATATGCCTGAATTTCTTAGAAATTTTAGCACAGCAAGCACCATTGTTAAGACCTTGATGGTGGCTGGCAGCATGTTCTTATTCAGAAACCAGAGAGGACAACGGTGTTTTGTACAGCTAACCATGGCTTGTCTCTGTGCCAGAACACACATTATGGGTCACGATGAAGGGCCTCTGATGCTCCAGGCATTTGCTGCTGTAGTTCAGTGACCACAAAATACATGGGGTCTGCTCCAGCTCTGCCTATGATTTACCATGTGACTTTGGACACAGTATGTCCCCTGCCTCAGTTTCCACGACTAACATGTAACATTTTAAAATCATTTATCCATGACAATGAAACTAGAAAGAACACAGCATTGATTACTTTTTTGCCTCTCCCCACTGGACAGGAGGACTGTGATTTATCTATTACATTGGATTACGTATCTGTGCAGCACTCAATGTCTTGTAAAATACTCATTAATGTCCTTGGAAAGCCCCCATGAGGTTGGTAAGCAATATGGCTCTCACTTTGCATTTGAATCACAGTGATATGAAAGACAAAAGGACACATTTTAAAAGAAATCTTTTATCTTTGTATCTACCTTTATTTGCATTAACCTGTTTTTTTTCAAAAGCTGGCCAGATGGAGATCCACAACTTCCACGGACAATCCTCCTCAGTCCTTAACTATTCTTACCATGAGAAAGCTTCCCTTGATGTCTGCCTGACCTAAATCTTCCTCACTGCATTTTAAGTCTTTGGGCGTGGAGAAGCATTTGTATCTTTTCTTTCTGCAGCAACTCAGCTGTATGGAAGGATTACCTCTGTGAGTCACCACAGTTTTCTCTTTTCAGAGCAATCCTGCTTCATTCGGTCTTTCTGTCTTAGACTTGTTTTTTTAAAATTTTCAGTTTTGCTGCCATTTCTCCAGGTGGATTTATGTCTCTCTTCAAGTGTAATGTCCAAAGCCAGACACATCATTTCTGATAAAGGCATTGGCCGTCTTGGCCACCTGGGCACACCTGGGCATATGTTCAGCTTCTGTCAACCAGCAGCTCCAGGTCCTTTTCTGCCTGGCACTCTTTAAGCACTTTCCCCCAGCCTGGAGCACTGCAGGATGCTGTTGTGATCCAAGGGCAGGACCTACCACTAGATCTTGTTGTACCTCATACAATGGCCTTGGCACATCGATCCAGCCTGTCCAGATCCCTGTGCAGAGCCTTCCTGCCCTCCAGCAGATCAACACTCCTGCCCAGCTTGGTGTAATCACCAAACAGACTGAGGGTGCCCTCCATCTCCTCACCCCACTGTGGATGAAGGTGCTAATCAGGACTGGCCCCAGCACTGGGTCCTGGTGCACACCCCTGGTGAGCAGCCCCAGCTGGATGTCACTCCACTCCCCACCACTCTCTGGGCCCAGCCATCCAGGCAGTTTTTTACCCAGAGAACAGGGCACTCATTCCAGCCATGAGCAGCCAGTTTCTGCAGCAGAATGCTGTGGGAAACAGTGTCAAAGCCTTTTCTGAAGTCCAGGCAGACACTTCCACAGCCTTTCCCTCATCCACTGATGGGTCACTTTGTCACAGGAGGAGATCAGGTTGGTCAAGCAGGACCTGCCTTTCCTAAACCCAGGCTGGCTGGGCTTGATCCCTTGGTTGTCCTGCATGTACTCTGAGATGGCACTAAAGATGATCTGCTCCATGACCTTCCCTGGCACTGAGAGTAGGCTTACAATTCCTGTAGTTCTCCAAATCCTTCTTTCAGATCACCTTGTAGATGTGTATCGCATTTGCCAACTTCCAGTAGTGGGACCTCCTTGTGTTGCCAGGGCTCTTGGTAAATGACTGAAAGAGTCTTGGTGAGCTCTTCCAGCTGCTCCTTCAGTGGAATCCCTTGGCTAGATGCCATCTGGCCCCATAGACTTGTGTGTGACTAACAGGTAGCAGGTCACTAACCACTTCCCCTTGGATTATGGGGAGCTTCATTCTGCTCCACGCACCTACATTCCAACTCATGGTACCTGGTCAACAACTAGTTTTACTACTAAAGACTAATGCAAAGAAGGCATTAAGTGCCTTGTCCTTTTCCTCACCCTTTGTCACTGTTTTCCCCTGCATTCAATAAAGAACGGAGTTTCTCCGTAGTCCTCCTTTCACTGATGGTGTATTTTTAGAAACATTTTTGTTGTCTTTTACACCAGTAGTCAGATTAAGTTCTAGTTGGTCTTTGGCTCTTCTAATTTTCTTTCTGCATAACCTCACAACATTCGTATTGTCCTTCTGAGGGACCTGACCCTTCTTCCAAAGGTCACCAAACTCTCCTTTTAATTTCCTTAGTCCCAGACACAGCTCTCTGTTCATCCAGTCCTGTCTTTCCCACTGGTTCATCTTTCAGAACATGGGGAAAGCCTGTTCTTGAGGCTTTGGAATTTCCTTCTCGAAGAAGTCGAGTGTTCCAAGTTTCCTTTGTTCTTCAGAATGGTCTCCCAAAGGACTCTCTCAGCCAGTCTCCTAAACAGGCCAAAGTCTGGAAGTCCAAGGTGGCAGTTCTGCTAACCCTCTCCTTACTTCTCTAGGAATCAAAACTGATCTTTCCATGATCACTGAGATCAGGACCCAGTGGCCTCCAACCATCCTATCACCCACCAGTCCTGAACAACATATCCAGCACGCACCTTCCCTCATTGCTGTGTCAGGAAGTTCTCTGCCACACACTCCAGGAACCTCCTAGGCTGTTTCCTCTCTGCTGTGTTGTATTTCCAGCAGTCATCTGGTAGCTGAAGTCTCCTGAGGGCTAATGACTGCTTCCAGCTCCTAATGGAATATTTCATCTACTTCTCCATCCTGGCTGGGCAGTCTGTAATAGACTCTCACCATTACATCTGCCTTGCTGGGTCTCTCCCTAATACCTGTGCATAAAATGTCAAACTTACTGATTTCCAGGTCCTCCTGTTTGTTCCCCACACTACATGCATTGGTGTAGGTGCACTTCAGTTGATCTATTGATGCTGCTAACTCTTTTGCTGGGGTAAATCCTTAATTCCTATGTGACCATTTCCAGGTGCTGCCATGGTTTCTAACATATCAATAACTCTTCTGCCTTTGCTGCTTCATGGTTCTCCATCCCCTGCTCTTACTGAGACAACAGAAAATGGACTTGACTAGCACAGCAAGACTCCTCTGGAGACACAAGCCAGCAGAATCTTGTTCTTTAGACTTTAAAAATCATTGATAATTATTATTTAGGCACGATTTCCAACTACTTTTTATCTAGAGGAATTCAATTTCATTTAGATATTCTTAGATTATTTATTAGAATGTCTTCCTAACTAAAGGCAAAAGCCTTACTAAATTTGAGTTAGATGAGACCTACTCTCTCCATTCTCACAAGGTCTGTTTCTATGCCAGAGAAAGAAATAAGGTTGTTTTGACATGATCTGCTCTTCAACCCATGTTGGCTGCTGCTCATCTGTTATCCCTACAGTGCTTAAGGATAATTTTATCTGGGACAAGTGCTCAAAATATTAGCACAACACCTAGTATGAATGGAGGTTAAACTGACTGGGCTACAACTCCAGCTCCCTCTTCTCATTTTTAGAGCTACATGTGGTATTTGCTCTATCTGAGTTTTCTAGGACATAGCCCTTTCTTCTGACTTCTCTGAGAAATCCACTAACAGCTCTAAAATTGCTTCCAGCCTGTCCTTTTAAGTACTGGGGCATAAAGTTCATCAGGTGGAGATGATCTGATAAAACTAACTTATTGGATGGTTCTTCTCCTTTTTGAGCCTGACACTACCTCTTTGTTGAAAGCATTCATTAGATTTGCCACCTGGTTGCAGTTGACCTCTTTACCGAAGGGTGAAGCAGAAAGACATCAAATAGTTCTACCTTTATGGCATCATCTGCCAATATCTTTCTCTCCCCGTTGAGCAGCAGACCAAGACCTCCCTTTTGTTGGGATTTTGTTTGAGGTTTGGGTTTGTTTTGGTTTGTGTTTTGGTTTTTTTTCTTCATTGAGAAACGTTGTCATTTTAGTTATTCTTCTGTCTAACTTCCATCACTATTTTTTTTCTGTGTTTTTTTGGTCCGGTTTGTTCATTATATTCTTTTGTATTTGTCTTTGCAACTAGACCTACTTTTCGCCTCCAGCATGAATTTTTCCATGTTCTTCAGCAAAATGCAGCAGTTGTGATATAAGCAGGTTTGTCTCTCCTGCATTTTCTCTTCCTCCTCAATTTTGGAATAAGTTTTTCTTGTGGTGTTAGTATCGTCTGGTCTCCTTTTTTCTGTGAGCTTATCACCCATGGGATATCACCCACCCTTTGCATTTACTGATGGTTTTCTTCTCGAATTCCTTTGGGGTTTGTTTGGTGTTCTTTGTACTCTTTCTCAAGGATACAATTACAATTCTTCCCTTCTTAGCAAAGAATAAAATGCACTGGTTTTAACAATGAGACTAATTTGTCATGGAACAGACCAACCCTTGTCATGATCAGAAATTTCCGTCTTTTTCAAAACAATGTTTTAATGGAGTGATTTAGGCCAAATACAGAAAGTGTTAGATGGTGCATCCTCACCTTTAAAACTCTGTATTTGTGACAAGTTTACAGAGGTATTTGCTGGTTGTTTCACAGCAGTAGAACCAAATCCCTGCTGCAGTGTCAGGACCGTGGATTCATCCATCATAACTCTCTAAATTACATCTTTGGCACTCAAGAGAGTGTTGGCTTCCCTGCATTTGAAGGAAGTTGCTAGATCCCCGAACAATCACCCAAAAGCAAGCAGTCCAGAGACTGAAAGGGAAGTATGATGGTCTGATACGTCAAGAGTCTCCTTTGGAACCTGATGCAGCAAAACCCATCAGAGGTAATTCAGAACTCACTTTAAAATTTGCAGGTAAAGCATGGATTCTGGAGTGAGGTGAATCTCCAAATCCCTTTTAAAACCTTTACAAAGAACACAATTGATGGTTTGTTAAACCTGTACTGTATGTTTAATATATCTGTTCTGTTGTTTGAGTAGAGAAAAGCCATGTCCTTCATTTTATGGGCTTGTATGAATCCATGTCTTTGTTTTTCCTTTCTTATCTTTATTAAAATCGAAATAGACAGCACTAATCCCTCAAATAAATTATAATTTATTTCTTCGTGTTCAAAGTATGAGGATTCCATGGTTTCTCTTGTACTGATAAATTCAATGATTTTAATTAAAAATGGAATGGTTTAAACATAAGACATAATTAAATAGATGCCTGCTATAGTTACCACATTGGTATGCTCCCTTTCACTGGTTTGAGCACACATTTCCTCCACTGAAGTCAGTTACTGCCCATACAAATTGATTTCTATACCTCTTCCTACATTCTGTGAGTGTCTGCAGAATCTGGGCCTATGTCCCCTTTCTGATCTCATGCTGATGTAATTCTGCTGATTTTCAATGGAATTACATCGGTGTTAAATCGCCAGCTTTATTTGGGTTGTTCACTGAGATCCATGTAGAATGGGTCATTTAAAAGGTCATGCATTCTTCTTGTATGAAAACAGTAAGTGCTTTTGGGGGAAAAAAAAGTCCTTTTTTTTTTTTTTAACTTCCACATTTTATGGGTCTAAAACTAGTTTGTGAGTACTACAAGAATGATTATTGCTCACAAGAACTGCTACTAGACAAACTAAGTTTCTTCTGTGAATTTTTGAAACCCTGTGTGTTGCCAGGCATTCATTCTTCCAAATATGGGAGAAGATTTGAGGTATTTGTAGAAGAGAGAACATTCCAAAATGCTCATCACTTGCCTCCATTTCTGTGGAGCAAAGATGAAATTCTCACGAGCTTCAGTGGGACCTGGCAGACTGTGCTGCCTCTTCTAATCATTGTGACTGAAGGAACACATAATTGTGGTGCAAGGGATGATATACATCAGCTTGTACACTTCCAGGCTTCTCTTGATGAGAGCAACTTGGACCATTGCATCCACCTTAGTGTTGCTGCCACCATTTTTGAGGGTGTAATGTTGGCTTAAAGTTGTCTAAGTAGCACTGATTTTCCTTAAAGGAAGCTACACTATGCTACACATATACAACAATGGGGCTGTATTTTTGCAGGAGATTTTGCTGGGGTGACCCCTGGTGCCAGAGTCCCAAGAAGATACAGGACCTTTTCTGTATCTCAGTAATCTGGGAATGCATGCATGTGAAAAAAAATCTCAAACCCACAATTTTGAAGTTTCTGCTAAGAATTAATGCTCAATGTCCAGTGTTGTTTTAAAAATAAGACATTTTGGTAGGTCTTCCAAGACTGGGAATGGGCAGAGCAGACTGCTGTGCTTTCTAATGCCTCAGAAGCATGTTGTGTAAGAGAAACCTTCTTTCCTCCACTTGTGTTGCTGCTGTTGTTGACTTAACTACTCTTACAACACAGCTTCAGGTTTTGCTTCATTTTTCTCCTTATGTGTCCTACTCCTGGGCTAAACTTGGCAGACTACACTGATTTAGTGTTAGGAAAAAACAACCCCAAGACTAAACAACACATCCAAGCTAAGCAGAAGAATGCCTGGAAAGCAATGAATAATCTCTGCATCACCTTAACACCAGGGACTAAAATGTAGGTAAAGGGGACATTATGTTATGCTGGGCTGAGACTGCACAATCCTCATATCCACTTTTGCTGCATCCTATCCTCACTGCAGACTGTCAACATAAGAAGGTCAATGTGCTTAGATAAGAAAACTTGTGCTCTCCAATGTTCTTAGGTTTCCTCAGGGACTGTATCTACCACACAATGTCAGTGGAACTTGGGGACTGTGTAGATTTGCATCAGGGGCGTATGTAAACAAGTCAACTGTATGCCCTGAAGTGACCAGAATGAGAAAAATTGTGTCAGTGGAGCCAAAAAATGACTTAGTGACTCAATCTTGCTTAGTTGTAGGTGGACACAGTTCACTGAGATATATGGTGTATTTATCAGCAGAGCATCTGGACTTTCCTATTTGTGTTCACAGATTTTTGTTTGTTTATTTGACGACAGTGCTGCTGATCTCACACATTGAAAGTGGACCAGCAAGCAATGAACAGAAGAATCATGCTTTCATAGGGAAACAAACACAAATAAGGAGAGTAAAAGCTGGCCGGGCTTTGGCCGAATCATTTCTACCTCGCAGAATGACTCCTCCCAGGAACACAGCAGGCCCCTACAAGTATGGCTTGGTGCTCTCAGGAAGGGCATTTGCCTGACCTGAGTCTGTGGAGCATCTTCAGCTGTCTGGCTCCTCAAAGGTGAGGAGAAGCCTCTGCCTCTCAGGGCAGAATGCCTGGCTGACCAGAGGTGAGGCTGATCCTCAGGTGAGGTGTCAGCTCCATGTCCTTGGATCAAGGAAGTGCTCGAGGGAGCACCCTGGGAACAGCGTGGCAGGTCTGATGTGGGTTTCACAGAGGTCATCTGCCTCTTCGTTTTGCTGCTCAGGGAGAGATCACTTTCTGCTGTAGAGTTCAGACTCTTTGTGGTGATCACAGGATCAAAGGTTGGAAGGAATCTCAGGAGGTCATCTAGTGCAATATGCTGCTCTGATGTCCCAGAGACCTGATCAGAGAGTTTAAACCCATTTTTCTAAGTACAAGAAGGCAGTTTTGGTGCTCTACAGATGAATTTGAAGTTCACAGAATTGGCTAATTTAAAGGATTTTCCAATGCACCTATTTTCACGATACTTGACCACTCATTATATATCTAGATATACAGGTATTTATCTAACTCATTGTTAGAATACCACTGTGCTTTAGACATTTTTCTTCACCATGCCCTCTGGAAAGAAATTTCGCTGTTACAATTCCCTGCTATTAAATACTAAATTAAGTTAATCTGGATCTGCATGCCACCCACTCCCTGCTTTAGTGCTTTCAGAAGCTCATGTTGTCACAGTGTCTGTACTGAGCTGATTGTGGTCTGTTCCATAAAGGTATGTAGGTGACTTCTTTGCACCACTTCAGCTGTTCTTCTAAAGCATTTAGATGGAGAACTAACAATCACTTTCCATGCAAATACCTCACTCGAGGAGACCATGATGAAACTCCTTTGATTAAGACAGCAAGGAATTTCTCTGGCATATGTACATAATTTGGATTTTACTCTTGGATGGGTTTTTTGCTTCTGCTGAGCTTGAAAGTTCATTAGAGCGAGGATTGTCTCTTTCAAGTATATTAGCACAGTGAAACCATGCTTTATGAATGCAAACAGACATACTGTCTTGCATGGCATGCCCCAGTGTGCTGCTCAGTATATCTGATTGCAAGGTGATTGCTTGCTGGATTGATAATCTGACTTTAAGGACATGGCAAAACATGAGCTTCATGTTGTTGACCTCTGTGAGGATTTTTTTATTGTTGCAAATTTAATCTTAAATATCTCTGGGCTACTCAAAAAGGTTTAGGTAACAATGTAGACTTCAATCAGTTCCTACCCTGCTTCTTTTAGGATGTGCCATAAAGCTCCTAACAATCACTGTGTTCTCTGTTTTAAACAAAAGCTGTATTCAGTAGTTCTTAGACAGTGATCTTGACAGTCCTGATCCTTTGATATTAAAGAATGTGCCACAACTCCTTCTTCTCCTCTTCTTCTGCTTCTTCTTCCTCTTTCTTTCTTTTTCTTTTTTTTTTTTTTCTCCTTTTGTCTTGGATTGCATTTTCTCTCTTGATTAAACTTGATGTTTTCTGCTTATGTTCATTTTCTGACCTCTCCTAGCTTCTGATCATGTCCCTGCTGAGTCTATGCCTCTATTATCATACTGTCTGTAATGCTGTGGACACCTGCTAAGACTGAAAAAAAAGCACCATTTTTCAGCTGAAACAATTCCCTAGCAGACTGTGATTCCAGGAGTTAAGCCATGGAATTTGATTTTTTCCCACTGGGTGTTTAAAGTGCTCAGCACAAGTAACTTGCTGTCTAAGCTAACCTGTCAAGACTGAGGCATGTCAGCTGACATTTGAGCAGCTTTATCTCCAACTGGTTTGTTAGGTTTAAAATAATGCTGTCTTTCTTCAAAATTGTAGGATACAGGCAGACCCAGTTTTGATCATATTCCTTACAGAATCATAGAATGGTTTGGTTGGAAAGGGATCTTAGAGATCATCTGGTTCCAGAACTCCTCAGGCAGGGACACCTTCCATGAGACCCTTCCTAAAATGTGTATCTGGGTTGTCTCTCACTGGAGGTTGAATGGAACATCTTGGAAATTATTTAGTTATGGTTAAAGTACTGATTTAGGTTAGGTAGGAGGATTAAATAGTCTCTCAGGATTCTGCCAAGTCCTATTTTCTCTTTTAGCCATGGGAAGGGGTAGCCCACTTTCACATTATTTGAATGTTTTTCAGTTTCTTCAATGCCTGTTTATCAAAGAACTTGCATCTGTGTGTACATAAAATGTGTTTCCCCAGTTTCATTTATGCTCATTTGATCTTTGAATGTATGTGATAGTCATATTCTTACTGTCTCATTTGTCACTGTTTACATTCAGCTGTCCAAAATCAGTTCTCTTTCAAAAGTTAGTCCTATGGGTAAAATATGGAGCCAAGTTTTCAAGGGTTTTTCTTTTGATTAATTATTAGCAATTTTCCATTCCCAACATTTCTACAAATCATTTAGGCGAACTACACAGGGTAAAATGTCCTAAGCATTTGGGCACAGCACTTTGACATGGAAGGCACAACTGTAACTGCAAGATTTGCTCAAGCAAAAGAATTGTGACATTAAATTTCAGGATTTCTATCACCAGGTTATCTAAGACAAATGAAGAGAAGTGTGTTAAGAAATATGCTTGTGTCTCTGCTGCAAGTTCATTTTCAGTGTGGAAAAAAAAGTTGACCTATTTATTCATGTTTTATACCTCAAATAATCTGCATCCTGAGTCAAAAAGAAAAAAAAAAAAAAGAAAAAGAAAAATCCCACCAAAGAAACCCCCAAGTATTCCAAATCTGAAAATGTGCCCCACAGTTTGTCACTTCACAAGATCATTGTGCAACAAGCATGTCCCATTGTTTAAGTTCCTGGTGGTGTTACTGATGGAACTGCTGGATTTGTTTGTAAGCCAACCATGGAAAATTCTTGCACTGGATGCTCTCAACTTTCATGGCATTTGCTGTACCAAGCGTAAAGAAGTAGAAGGGAGAAAGAGAGAAAGGAGAAAAAACTGTATTAGTTTACATGAAAGTCTAGTGATCAAAATACCAGATTTTCCAGGCTCTACACATTGTGTCCAGTGTTCCAGCTCATGAAAGGGTTTTAAGTGCAGTGAAATAAGACCTTCTAAAGCAGAAGAGAAGACATCCATAATTCAATTTTCTATAAAGTATTGTGCTACCCTATTGATATTGGTGCTGTATAATGATTTCATTATATTTTGATTTCAAAAGATGGACTTATTTCCTAGAAAATGGAAGTATCTAGAATATCACTTGCAGCTGCAAGGCCAGTTCTTCTTTCTTTCACCCCTAAACCAAACTGATTTTCCTCTTGATTGTCAGTTTCAGTGCAATTTTCTTCATTATTTTTTTTGTTTAGAATTTCTTTGCCTTCACTATCTTATTACCTTTGGGGAAATCATTTTATAGTGGAAGATGGCACATGGAGATTGGACTAAATAGAGAAAAATCATCAATGAAATGCGAAAATATGGAATAAAACTATAACTATGAAGCATTGTAGCATCTTTTTCTCAAAGCTAGGCAACATTAGGCATAAAAGCAGTGCTTTTCTGCTTTTGTGAGGTTATTCTTGCTTTATATTTTTCCTTAAAAAATACTGAGAATGAAAGCCATAGAAACACAGTTATCTGCAAACCTGTAAGCAGTGATGGCTTACAATATGTTTAACAATTTGGTAAAAGTTTACCCTGCTAGGTACTACATAGTCTCATAGAGGAACTAAAGAGTGAAACTGAACAAATCCATAGTGAGCTCTTCACTGAAGATAGTCTATCAATTTTTAAAAATATTGTTATCACTGAATATTTCCATATGTCTTATCTACACAGAATTCTTGAAAGGATATTTATAGATGTCCTCTGAGATAGGGGACATGTCAGATTGACATTAAATACCCTGTTGCAAAAGCTCAGTGGTTAAAATATATTGAAGCAGGTGGCAGAGCTCTTACTATACTAAAGAAAACATGGTATTTTTCTTTCTGCTTTAAAAGGAGTAGGGAAGATCCTGATTTCCCCATTGATACTCTTTCTAAGGTTAACAATTCCTCTGTCCCTTGGAAGCCTGAATTACGTCATTTATTAGATATTATCATCACTAATTTGAGATCATAATTAAGCAGTGTGCTTTCAGATCTGACCTAAAACATTTGGAATCCATATGGGAGGGCTTGTCTTGCCTCTCAGTGCTGTATAAAAGCCAACACAAGCTTTCTTAGGCAGAACAACTGAAGCCTGGGGATGTAACACACCAGTTTTCACTCCTTGGAGGTGCTCAACTCACCACAAAGATGCTGCCCACTTCTCATCTGTGCTAGCCTGTCCTTTGCTGGATTCATGGATCTTCTCTGTCTGTGTTAACTGTTACGGGCCCCAAAAGGTGTATTTGCTAAAAATAACAGTGGGGACTGGAGAAAATTGAATGTTCTACATTTTGTCCTGTCTTCTAGATCTCCTTTTTTCTTATTATTACTAACATTATTCTGTATTTTTGCTTATAAATAGAAGGTTTCAGTAAAATAAAAGCTGCTTATCACTTTGAATTGGGTTTTTGTTTGCTTGTTTTTATTTTTTTCCCTTGGGGAAAATAATTCTTTTCCTTCTTTCCTTCTTTCCTTCTCTCCTTATTTCCTTCTTTCCTTCTTTTCTTTTCTCTCTTCCTTCTCTTCTTCTTTCTTTTTCTTTCTCTCTTTCTTTTTCTTTTTCCCCCTTCTTCCCTCCTTCCTTCCTTCCTTTTGACAGCTACATAAAAATAACTGAAATATTAATAAAAAGGGATGTAAAACATTTTTCTATCTTAAAAAAAAAAACAAAAGAGAGAACTGTCTTTCAGTTTCCAAACCTGTGGGGTAAAAATTCGGATGAAATTTCAGAAGAAATTTAAGCATGCAATTTTGCATGTTTAAATTTTACTTTACATGGCCAACTACATGTTCCTTGCTAAACAAAATTTTGGCTTTCCCTCTGTAAATAGTTCAGTTTTGCACAGAGTTGCTCAATATAATATGAGTAAATGAGACACCTGCACATTTGTAATATGTGATAAAGCAAGATGGTGAATAAAACCCAGTAGTCGAAGGTCTCTCACCTGTGAGCGTCAAAGGTAACCTGCTTTACTTTTGGTCCTTTCATCAGCTGCCTTTACAAATCAGGTGGAAAACTGCCACCCTGACACACTGGCATTTTTGCAAAGATAGATAACTGTGGGTGCATGGCAGTGGGAATCGTGGTCGCACAGTTTCTTTATGTACATGTGTTTTACTGAGGTATCAGAGTGGATGGACGTGTTGAAATAAAAATACAAAGCATGATTAGATTAAATTTGCTTCTATCATGAGCCCCAGTCCTGCCATTATCACATTGCAGAAGGATGCTGCTTTATCAGTCTCTAGTAAAATGTGAGCAGTTATTTTGTGTCTCTCCCCCACTGCCTACATTTTAATTTTCCATATTCCCCTTGCATATTCAAATGCACATGGTGGCTTTTTCCACTGAACAGCCTGATCTGCTAGTCCACGCAGCATCCCTTGATATTGTGGCTGAATATTATCTCCAGCCTCGCTCATTGTCTCTATTTGGAGATGAGAACGATGATTTCATGCAACTTAAAGGTGTTCCACCAGGGATATATTTGCTCCAACAAGCTGTGGGTATGATGACAGCCTAACCCTCTGTGTTGCAGTAGGCCTCCCCCTGGATGAATCCTGTTCTCTGGATTGGCAATTTTCCTTCTTTGGCACAAAGAGCTGGCATACGGGATTCACTATCGTGCTGATAATTCAGTAAACAGCGAAATTAAATCTTCTGACAGTCTCCTACAGGAATTTCATTAACTGTAGGCCCAATTATAGAACTTCATTGCAACTACGGCACAGGGATGCTATTTAGCTGCCTTATGGAAAATATGTTCTCCACTTCCTTTGCTGGTAGGATGGCCTGTTCTCCATAGGTTTACATGTGCTTTCCATCTCTTGGCAGGGGATGTTTGTTTTTCCCAGGGCTTTGAACTCACAAGTGCTTTTGAGCAGATAACAAGAACTGAATATTTATCCTCCATATGTGTTGTGGAAGGACACAGTTCACCATCATCCTACACTGAAGTGTGTGCAGGAAGTTTAGATATGTTTGACTACCTAATAGTAAGTGATGTTTTGCAAACCATGACTAGTTGGATCATGTTTTGCAAACCATGACTAGTTGGATCATGTTTTGCAAATCATGACTAGTTGGATACACGTGAAACAGTTTGAGAAACTTTAGATCCACCAAAAGGAAAAGTCCAGCTATGAAGGATCACTTGAAAACTTAACCAATAAAGTGAAAAATGTGAAAGAAAGATAGGAAAGTCAGGAAGGAGTTTCATAGCTCTGCTAAAATGCTTCAACCTCTTAACCAGCCCAGACAGATAGCCATAAAGCTGTCAGGCCCCTAAACTGAGTACTCATCTGTAGAGGGGTGTCACAGGCTGCCAGAGGAAATAGAGACTGGGAGAGATGTAAGGTGATCTGTGTTATATCTGCCTTGTGTTTGGGCTTCAAGACCTCTGCTGCAACTCCTAGTTGTGTCAAATGCCAACAGAATGTGTACTGAGGTCACCAACACTGTTTGCAAGCTGGGATCACCTGATAATCAGCTCCTTTCAGGAGAGCTACACAGAGGTGAACAGTTAAATCCTTATGGATATTGATCCATCTCTTATGCCTGGTGGTGAAAAAGCTATGAAACAATAAGGAAATGGGTAGTTTTGTGAGGCAGAAGTAGAATCCAAGGCAGGATATTTCTTATGGCCTGAAAAGGCAGGGTGTTGTCAATGGTGGGTTTGGAGAGGCTACACTGTACATGATATCAGAATACTCAGGAAATGTTCTGAGACACATTTTAAGGTTGGAGAGAAGAGAGCAATCCATGTGGTTAATCTGGGAATAATCCACATGGAGGCTGTGGTTTACAATACAAAAATTGCCAAGAATAAGCTTATAGAATCTGAAAACTGTGGCAGTGGAGACAGTAGGCTCACCTCTGAGAGGGGACTGCATAGTGAAGGGCATGTATTTAAGTAGCTGAGAAGAAAGAGGTAAGAGCAAACAATATAATAACCCTTTATGATACCACCAATTACTGCAGGGGAAGAGTCAAGGAAACAGTAAATGAGATTCTCACTAGCCTGAGGTATAAGAGGAATAATGGCTGTATCAGGAAAAGAACCAGCTTTGTTGAGAACTGAACACATATAAAGGAAAATAAAAATTTAGGAAAGCCCCTTTGGAGAAAAAAAATTACAAAATAATAATAAAAATTATATAATATCTCCTTTCAAATACACTTGCAGAAATGAGCAGTGATTTAAACTCATTTCTTTCAGACCTACGGATGAATGTCTTTGCAGCATTTGTGGTTCTTCAGCCTGATGCTGCTTTGAACATGCTGTTTGGGGTGAACTGTGTTTCTCCCTCTGCAGGCACTGCCTTCAAAGACCAGAAAGGTCTAAGAGTCTAGAGAGGAGCAGAGGCAAGCTGCCCTGTGTTATAGGGCAACACTTCATGTGTCCCATGAAACAAGACATCTGACCATTCCCTATTGTGGGATCTTACCAAGCAGCCCTTTGTTGAAGCACTAGCTGGCCTTGTGTTTCACCTCTTCTGGCAGAGGACATGGCAATATGGTGTGGGAGTTGCAAGTCAGCCTGGTGTTTTTCAAGGGGTGAGGTCTTCAGTTCCCTTCTGACTTCAAGACTGCAAAGATGCCAAGAAAGAATCTAAATGCTTAAAATGAATACATGATTTTGTTGTGCTAGTAAGGTTATGTTTGTGTGGGTCCAGAGGCACAAAACTGAGCCTTGCTACAGGCTTGTGCTGAGAACTTTTCTGAACTGCAATACAAACCCTCTAATTTCACCTGTGGAGTCCAAAGCAGGCAAACGTGACTGTGAAGGTATCAGTCCCTTGGGCAGTGGGACTCAAAGACCTTCTTCAGCTGTGTGGTTGAGTGGGCCAAGGATGTTCCAGAGTGCCTTTGATACCTTTCTCCTACAGCCTCCTCTAACTGTAATGTCATCAAGGAACAAGGGAAATATTTTGTGCATTGTTCTGTCACTGGCTACACCCTGAAATTACTGCATTGTGCTGGACTTGTTTCAGTGCCAGGGCTCAATTGCTGACCTGGATTCACAAGGTACTTTTTGTCCAAGACCTGTGTCAAAGCAACAGAGTGAACAGGCATTTTGTCTCCAGCATAGCAGGACGAATCCACACAGGTAATCAGAGAGGGTCACCAAGTTGTTTCTCATGTTTTCTCTACCAAGCCTGACTAGTCCCTTTCAAACCTAGCTGAAAGCCAGGTTTTCTGTCTGAGTCTGAAATTTTTAGTTAAAAAAGGTTCATATTCCAAAGGACAAATCAAATTACATGTATTTTTTAAAAAAATAATACCCCCCTAAAAAATCCCCAAAACTAAAATAAATATATTTT
>JAWWEW010000088.1:6579566-6609809 GCA_035583185.1 Anabacerthia variegaticeps | reverse complement strand
CGTAGGAAGGCAAAGAAAATGTCAGGCATAGCATGGACTGAATGACATATGTGAGACCCAAAAAGTCACATTTGGCAGGGCTGGAGCCTGGACCGGAGTCTTGGATTCTTGCTCACAGCTTGCTGAGCTACTTTTATACTCCAGCGTGAAGGTGAACCACACTAAAAACACCCATATCACAAGTTCTGGAGTCTTCTTCCCAATGAGGAAGGTGCTAGGCCATTGTTTATATTACTAAGCGCTGTAACCTTGCAGTCCCCAGTGAATGCCATATATGGAATCACAAGATGCTCTGCTCAGCTTATAGTCAGCTTTAAAGAAGAGCCTTAGTGAGCACACTTGCTTTTTTTGGTTGAGACATTCAAAAGAAGCCCACAGAGCTACTCGAGAAAGAGGGATGATCTCAAGAAAGAGAAGGATGGGCACTACAGCTCAACAGAAGTTCAGAAGGCTTTGTGTAGGCTCACTGTGTGCAGGTCTGAGGCAGCCTCTGCTCTCCCTTAGGAAGTGCAGTGGGCCAGTGGCCACAGCAGGCACTGCCAGCTGAGATGTGCACAGGCTGTAAAAACATCTTTAAAGCACCTCATTCTTTGCCATTAAAAAAAAACCAACAAAAACATTCAAGATGCAAAAAGGCATGCATTTGTGAAGGACCCTTACCAAGTATTTATTTACCACATAAAATTGGTAAAAGGCTGCTTCTTTTTTTTATTTTATTTTTATTTTGCTCCCCCTCTCTCCCCACTCCCTGTAGCAGACATTGTGTATCAATTGGTTATTCTTCTCACCTTTTCCTTTTCCCTCATATTTTTAGGGGGGTTTGGGGGGGGGTGGTGATGAAGGAGGGGGAGTTGTTGCTATTGTTGTAAGGAAGATTCTGGAATCTGTGAACACAAAGTATTAGTATTTTAAATAATGAGAAAAAATTCCACATGGAAAGCTCATCTGGCTGTGGCAGTTTGTGACTGAATGAGAGAAAAGTGCCCTAGAAGCTATTCATTAGGAATTCACTGGAAGCTCTCAAACAAGCCTGGCAGAAGCTGAAATTGAAGTGGTCTCTGACCTAATTTTCTTCTGCATGAAACATCTGCATCAAGGCACTCTTTGATGTATTCCACTTGGCTCTGTCTACAGTATTGTATCACATGGCTTCAGCGTTGCCTCAGTTTTAAAAGACATTTCCAGCCTGTAGAAGGTAATGTGATGTTACTGTTACCCAAACTAATCACTCAATGCGCTCCCGAAATAGAAACAATAGAGGTTCAGACAACGGTGTCTGCTTTGCAGTCGTTGTTGCTGCCTAAGCTCACGGTTTAAAAAACCCCAGATCTGTGATATTCATCTCATGTAATTCATCAACACCAGGAAGGGGAGGGAGAGGGGGGAACTGTGAGCCTTCTGTGTAATAGTATGTCAGAGGACACAATGCTTTACATGTGTGAGCTTTGCATTCTTCACTGCTCCAGCCATGCAGTTAGTTTAGCACATTGAAAACAAAAACAGGGAAATGTTGGAGGACGTTATCATAAAACCTCAACAGAAGGAGCTCCTGGTTTTCATTTTGCTGTTTGTTCTCTGCTGATTGACACCCAAAGCTCACGGTGAAAGAAATGTGAGCATGTTTGTGTAGATGCGTGGATGATGTGTGATGTATTTTGAATATATATTTTTTCCCCCTCCTTTCCTTGTCTGCACCACAGTACACATTTCAGATCCTCTCTCAAGCTCTTCTCCAAGTGGTGTATAAAACACAGCCACACAAAGATATCTCTAAATATGTACACAGGCATTTACACATATCTACACAGATAAATGATATAAGAAATTTTTAGGGTCACTTCCTTACTTTGAGTGAATAGATCTTAGGCTTCTCCAGAAAGGTTTTCTGCTCAGTCTTACCTAATGGCATACTGCTGTTTCCCCAACCTTGCTTGTATTATGTGAATAACTGTGGTGTCTTTTGTATTCCACCCCCTGAAGAAGAATCCTTTGAAATTCTAAATGACTGAGCTGCAGATTTTAATGTCTGTCTCTTAGAAATAGCCAAGCATTACCCACTCATGGAGCAAGATGCAGCAAGCCTTTTGAAAGTTATTCAGACTGCTTCCTCAGCCTCATGAGTGTGTGCATGTGTGTATACATGTGCTGTTTAATTCTCTGAATGTATGGCAGGAATACATTACTTCCCTGTGAATCACTTTCTCTCTCCTCCTGTCCATCTACTCCACCCCCCAAATCTCTCCTACTTTTTGTTGACATGGGAGAAACAAAGCTAGCTGACTAGGGAGCTTGTGCAGGTCTTGTGGGTACAGCGTGAGATGAGTTGGTAGCTTCTCAGTATGGTTCCTTGCAGAGATCAGAAGGAAAAAGCAGCCCTACTGCTACTAATTAGATGCCTCCAGGGTAATCACAGCAGAAAAGTCACAGCCCAGAAGCCTCAAAATAGCCTGCTCCCTGGGGTCGTTTTCCCAAGTTTGGGCTGACACATACCAGGAAGGCAGAGTGGAAGGAAACAGACCCACTCCTGTCTGACTTCACAGCTGGCAGATACCTGTGCCCTCTCTCTGGTGCTTCTCCTTTAAGCCCATGTTTCTTTGCCTCACTGATGTGTGGAGGACTTCTATCTGGTAGCAATGGGTATAATTAATTCCTTATACAAACAGCTGCTCCATCCTGTTGAAGTAATGCGTTTTGCTGTGCTAGGGGCTGTGACCACTATGACAGCCAGCTCCAGCTCTGGAGGACTTTCCTAGGAGTGCACTGTCCCGAGACAACAGGGGCAGGCAGGGAGAGGTGGAGGGATGCACCCAAGGTCACACTGCAATAGCCAGGAAGCAAACTCCACCTCATCTTCTGACGGGCAAACTGCGGCACTTTGAGGTGGGAACACCCTGTCTCATCTTCTGCAGAGAAGCACCAGGCCAGCCCTCAGTGCCTGTTGCCAGCAATAAATCTCCTTGAACTAATTTTGTAAAGGACAAAACCAACGCTGTGCAAAAAAAAAAAAAGGTCCTTTGCACGTCTGTTTTTTCTGGAAGGGCAGAGAGGAGCAGGGAACCCCTCTCCCACCATGTTCACATCTTATAGCTCAAAGTGCTATTTCAGGGAACATATTTAAATAAGAAAAGGCAAGCTCTTCCACTGAGCACTGAGGTTGATTTACACTTCTGCATGGACGTGGCTGGCTGTGGATGGTGCCTGGCAGAAGCTTATCATGCCCACTCTAAAAATAACAATCTCCAGTGGGCAAGATCTGCTCACTCAGACCCAGCCTTGGTTCTCAAACAGTGGTATGACATTCAAAAGTGTTTGAGAGACTCTTTGGCAGGTCTCCGATGCTGAAAAATCCAGAAAGGTCATGGCAAAAGGGCTTGAGGCTCCTGGCCTGGGAGAAACCAGTTTGTTCCCCAAGTCTGGGACATGCTGAGGGATGCTGGTTTTACTTTTCTTTATTTTTTCTTTCGTCACAAATCACTCATTTCCAACCCCTCATCTGTCCCTGACCCCTGCCTTTTCTCTGGGTGTTATGGTGGTGTAAGAGACCTGTTTGGCGTGGGGGATAATCATACCTTCCAAGTGCTCCCCATCCAGCCTCTCGTCCTTAATTAAAGCCACTGTTGTTTGTAGCTGGTTGACCTGAGCTCTGGAGACCCCTGTTTTGCAGAAAGCTTCAGCCTCTTCACCAGCGTGATGCTTCCTCTTTATCCACCCCCTTACATCTGAACCCTGGAAGACAAGCTGGGTTTTGTCTATTCATTTGGCAGATGGTTAGATTCAGATCTTACAGGAACATAATGCTAGAAATGGAGTGTGTGTATGTTTGTGTTTGTCTGCGGTGGGGGAAAGATCCCAGATCATTTTCTTCCTCTGTGGTCTTATAACTGCTAGCAGTTTCACACAATCTCTTGTAGGTAGCAGGAATAAAAAAGCTGCCTCCCCCCTCTCTTTTTAATTTCTCCCCCAAGTCTGTGCTGTATATACCAGCAGTGTGGTCTAGGCCAATGCTGAACATTTGTGCCTTGGACAATAGCACAGCCTGGCCTGACTATTATCAGCTGCTGTTTTCTGGTTAGCTTTCCTTTTATTCAAGTGCACAATGCAAGCCTTTATCACCCTTCAGTCATAGTGACTCTTGAGGAATACATCTGGTTTTCTCTTTCAGCAGCTCTGAAAAGGTCAGTCTGTTCATTTCTTATTCGCAGGACACCACATTTTTTTCTGAGCTGGAAAGACAGGCCTACACCTTTTCATTCCGTCTCGTACATAATTAGACATGGTGTCGCTCTAGAAACCTACCCTTGAAATCCTCCTGAGTAACTCTTTCAGAGACAGAGGAGACGCGGCAAGGGAGCGAGTGAGCGGGGGGACCACTTCCATCCGGTCTTAAATCTCTTTGTGTGGTCACAAAAGCGCTTCCACAGCATTGCCAGCCTGGTTTTTTCCTCTTCTTCTCCTTCTTCTCCCTCTCCTTTTCTTTCCCCCAACCCCCCTTTCCCTTCCTAACAGTGGTGATCTCTTTATGAGCACCCTGTGCGTGGCAGAGGCTCTCACAGAAACAAAGTCCTCAGATTATTTGAGCAAGGAAGGTTGCAGTCGCTTTCCCTTCCGCAACATCCCACATTCTTCAGGCAGGCTGTAACACAATAACAAGTGTGCCCAAGAGGACAGAGCTTGCAGCAGCTGGTGTCTGACAAATTATCCCACTCCAGACAGGCAAATGGTGACTTGAGCTCCAGCCATCCAAGAGATGTGTGCTTTGGTTTCTTCCTCCACGCTGGTAAGGGTGAGCCAAATCCTCTTGGGGTGGAAATGAGTGCCATGTCCTTGGAGCCAGAGGGTCTCACCTCTGCTGGAGGTCGTTTTCCCCTCCCAGATGCTGTTTGTGCAATTCAGTGTGAGAAGCATCAGGCAAGGCTGTCACACCTGCCTGGACAATGGCAGCTTCTCTGTGCTGAGAAGGAGAAGCCTGAGAACTTGGACAGGCCTGTGCTTCTCCTGAGGACTGACTGCCAATGCCACCTTATTTTCTTTGTGCCCATGCTATTTTCGAGTGTGTTCACAGTGATGCAGTTGCAACCTATCAGTGGAGTTTCCCCAGGATGAAATCATCTCCTCTTTTGTCCTTCACAGACACTGCAGGACCCATATAGTTGGTGCAGGGCTCTTTCCAAAGAAAGGACAATGCTTAAATCTCACAGGGATCCCTCTGGGAATCACAGTCACCAGTTTGAGGCTTTTTGCTGTTAGCAATTCCTGCCTCCAAGCCAGATGTGGGTATACCTCATGTCCAAACCACCACCAGCTTACTGTGGTGCTCCAAGGAAGCCAGGAGAGCAGGAGGGGGAAAATGCACAACACAGAGGAGCATCAAAGTGGCTGGTGCTGGTTGGTGCAGACATATCCCATTTCTACTCCAGCAGTTCCAGGGAGCTGCTAAGTCTCTTCCTGCACAGCTGAGCCCGGACACATTGCCTTGTCCAAAGAAGCACAGTGAAAGGAGAAAAATGAGCTTAAAAGAGGAAAATTAATTTGCTACTGCACTGCCCTAGTCCATGAGCTAGACAAGAGACTGGAAACAGGCCCTCCTCCTCCTGCATCTATTTATTAAGTCACTGGACCATATCTTCTCTAATGGACAGCCCCTCTAGTTTGCTTTGCATAGAGGACTTGATGTACTGCTCTCACAGTATGGCAGATGTATTTAAGCATCTACCTTTCTTATTTAAGTGAGTTTTGTGGTTTAAAGCAATGGATGGGATAAAGACAGAGGGGAATTTAGTTTCTGGTATTAAATTTCTTGATTGGTTTAGAGCTATATGTATTTTATATATATATATATATATATTTATATTTCAAATTAAACCCTTCTGAGACTTTTCATGATTTACAGTCCTTTAGCAGTGAATAATGGCTCTAGGACACAGAAGGAACATTTGAAATCTTTATTAAATTTTCTATATGATAGCTTCTCCTACTAATACAGTCAGACTTTGGGGTTTATCACAGTTTCTATCAAGAATCCTGATTTTCAGGGGTTTAGAACAATGAGGTCTTAAAACCTGCCCACAGCTAAAATACATTTTTGGTCTTATCACACCAGGCTTACAGTAAATTGGAATAGAAATTAGAAAAGTGCAAGAGCAGTTATGTCATTTCTGGTTACTTCTTGTAGAAAGTCATAAAAGTTCAGAGACTTCGCCTGCTGTAAAAGATAATGTTCCTTTCATCTCAGCATTGCCTATCTGACAATTTATGTTTTTTTCATGATGCTGAATTATCACTGCCTGCACATGAGAAACCACAACATGGAAAGAAAGATCTGGACCCTGGCTGAAAGCTTGAGGTGTAATCATCCTCACCATGCCCTTCTGTCCTAAGGATGGAAAACAGGTCTTCCTCAAAAAGGTGACTCCCTCTTTAACATCCTATGGCAGTAAGTTTCATAAGATTCACACAGAATACAGCAATTTAACTGTTTTCTGTGTGTTCTTCTTTTACAAACACTGATTTCTATTGATTTGTGTTTATTTGTGTTTTCAGGACAAAGCAAGCCATGGCAATTCCCTGTTACAATATATAAAACTATACTAACATTTTTTTCCCTTCTTTTTTTTTTCTTTTATACTTTTTTCTTTGGTTTGTGTGGGGTATTTTTTGTTATTTTGGTGGTGGTGGTTTTGGTTTGGGCTTTTGTTTGTTGTTTAGTTGGTTTTTGTTGGGCTTTTTATTATTATTTTTAGTTTTTTGAACCAATGGAGTTGTCTGTCTCCAGGTGCAGCTGTAACAGAAATAACAATGAATGTATCAAATTGCAAGTATGAGACACACTAGTAGAAGCTGATTTAACCATCCACTGTTAAAAGAAATAGATTATCAATAGAATATTGGCATAATAATTTAAACTTTTATTTAAAAAAAACACAGGATATGCTGATAATTTTGCATCAGAATTGTTTTCAGTTTGGAAGACCTTGCTGATACCAACATGAAGGACATCATTAAACTATTATTTTTTTTAAATTAACTGTTTTTATAGTGGTCAAATATGTAAGACCAAAAAGAATTCCCATAAGGAAGGGTAGCTTTCCTGTGGCTCTGATAGTCTCAGGACATAAGCAAAAGGGAGTTTATATTTTCTAATTAACTTTTCTGTCAGAGATGGTCTAACAAAGGCATATCTGATTTGGCTCAGAGAAGTCATTCTTAGCTTTGAAGTATTTCAAACATAAAGAAAAGTTTTAAGAGTGGAAATATTTTCTGCTTTTTCCAACTGCACCTGGCTTGTCTATTTAAACATATGACTACAACTGGCAGATGTTTTCTACAGCAAGGTCAGCTTGATATTTCTGGAACACTACTTGAAAAAAACTTCATTTCATTTGTGATTTCCAGACTTCATTTCAGCTGGAGATGGGTGACATCAAATCCTCTAGCATTTCTTAGCAAGTGCAAAGCTCCAGCTTTCCACCAGGTCTCCTACAAAGAGGGACAAGATTATTCAGGCATAGGCACTCTAGTTCAGCCTTAAATAGCTATAAGCCTTTCTGGCTTGGGAGATGCCAGAGCAAGCCTGTTTGTGACTGAGTCATCAGCTACAAGCCAGAGTTGTGCATTTTTCTGCAGCATTTTCTATATTTTGGAGAACCCTCTCTATCTCTGAGAAGCCTTGGAGTGTTTTTGAGCATCCTTGCTCCCAACATATCTACCTAGGAAAGGCAAGAAGTTCTCACAGGAGAACTGCCTCTCCACATCTGTGTGTCTGTCTGTCTCAATGTGGTGGGGAAATGCATATAAAGGTGGGTATATGCATTTACATGTACAGTGTGTAAATAGGACACCCCTTGACTAGCTGTGCACTTTTCATCTTCCTGAAACTTAGACTGACTTCAAGCAGGGATAGTGAAATCCTTCCTTTCCTGGAGGTCAAATTATCTCTTTGCTCCTGCTTCTGGTGGACTTTCCATTTGCACATCCCCCAAGAGAAGTCCAGAGTTATACTTCCCACCTCCCGCCTGTTCCTCCCCTCAAAATAATATGTGCATGAACACATGACATGAGGTTACAGGCTACATCCAGCACACCAGCTGTAAATCCCACAACCTGACATGTCAGCATCAAAAGGCTTTTCAGTTGTTTTAGCTTGTTTTTCTTCCCAGTCTACAAATCCTGGTGAGCCTGATGCCCAAGTATTTTATTTTCTTATTTTTCCTCTCCAGAATTATTCATGTGTTACCATTATAAATGCTGCTGGGATGCTAATTAAATGCTATTTAGAGCTAGAGATTATTAAGACTTTTTGTATCATTTTTTGTTTTAAACACCAACCGTTTTCAAGTGTGTTCACAATCAGATAGATATCTTCAGAATCTGATTCAGATGAAATGGCAACAAAAGAATTATCTATAGAGTATTTTTTGAATAATTCATCATTCCATAAATGTTGAAAATCATCTCCTATGTTTAGGGATATAATTCGCACCCTTTTATTGGAATCATATATATGCTTAAAAGTGTGCACCCACTGTTGAGCCTACCCACTCAGGTTTGCAGTTCCACCTGGGTGGGCAGATGAATTTTAAAGTCCACATATGTGTGGAGTTTTAGAAAAGGTACCCAGTTTGCTCTGTCTACCAAAGGCAGTCAGGTTCCATATGCCACAAAACCACAGGACAGCCTGACTAGTCTGTGGGAAGGCAAAATATTAGGTCCAGTTCTGGCATGTCCTGGAGACCCTTTCACTGTACAGATTAACAGGACAGCAGAGATTACACTTTGTGGTGTAACATCAATAGAGGCGTGCTACATTTTGGGGCTTAACTCATGCTCTCCTGCATGATCCAGGAGACCATGGTATCAGGACTCCAGGTGAGTTTTTAGCGTTCCTCAGTTACCATACTCAGAATATTAGTGAGGAATTTCACAGTGTTTGGGTCTTTTTTTTCCTTTTTTTTTTTTCCCCTCGGAAAACCTCCATCTCCGTAGCTGCATGACTAAGGATGTTGAAATGAGTCCTAGCTGTTGTGATCATAGAAGGAAGGGCTTCAAAATTCAGGATGTGAATCAAAGGCAGCCAATGTGTTACTTCACTATCACTGAAGGCTTGATTCATGACAATGTACCACTTGATGACAACAGTGGTGGCCTCTTCCACTCATCTGTGTGTATCACCCCTGCGCTGCATCTTGCTACTAGCTGAAATCCTAAAGCTTGTCAGGGCAAGAGATATCTCTTGTGTACACATGTGTGTGGTGCCTAGCAAACAGGAACCCTGCAGAGAGCTCCAGCAGCACTGTTCTGCAGATGTTATTAGCAGTTCACTGTGGCAAAACATAAAGGACTGATTTCGCATCTAGGGATGGGCTCAGATCATGTTTCTGGGCTCAAACACGCCTGGAACTCGAGGGAGTTGAAAATCCAAGCTCAACCATACACAGAATGGGTTTTATACCTGGAAAATCCCAGGCTGATGTTGAAGCATCTCTTCCCTTGCTGGTGTTTCTACAAGGTGCAGGTAACAATTCCACTGTCTGTGAAGACCTCAGCAAGCAGTGACTGTAAACTCAGGGCGTAGGTGTTTTTGTACCCTGATAGTATAAATTAAACACTTCTTGTTCCTTCTCTGCAGTTCCTCATGTGTTAATCCAGCCATACTCTATCAGTCTGTGAGGGGGGCTACTCACTTTCTTAGCACTCAGCATCATTTGTTTTCCTTATTCCTTGTTCCTATCAGAGGGCAAACACTATTGCTGTCACTTAGAAAAATAGGATTTTGCCTGCTGTGCTTGAGAAATCTTCAGCACCAGTCTGATTGTATAGGTTCCAGGAACTCCTGTTGTAAGGCTGGGATTCAGCCGACTGATCTATAGCTGCAAAGGTTCACTGCTTTACTGCACCGGCATAAAATGGAAATGTTGTAACATTCCCATCTGTGAAAACTTGCCAAAACAGTTTAGTGTTTCAAAAGCCGCGTACTGAACGAAGACAAGATCTCGCTACAAGCTGTGGGAGCTGGGAGAGTTTATGAAGCAGAAAGTATGGGCTAAGGGAGAGATCAGACCAGTGATAGTTTACTGGCCTTGCAATTCTTTTAAGAGGCACTAATGGTAGTGGACTGCTACAGTCGAAGTAGACCCAGACTCATTTAAGGCAGTAGCATGAAATTGGTTGCAATAAAATTATGCATTAAATGTGCATTATGTTTAATAAGACTGTATTGCACTCCCAATGTTTACTCTGTGCCCATTGAGGCCGATCCAATTTTCTAAAGTTCTCCAATTGGTTCGCTATCAGGTTTTCAGCCAGAAGGTCAAATTTCACTTGCTGTTAGTACATGTCTCCATTACTTTGCTAAGGCATTTACACTCCATATTCATTACCTCTTCTTCTTTTTTATCTATCTCCTGTAACTTGACTGCTCCAAAATGCTCCCTGTAGGTGGCATGTTTGACACAAATGAGATCAGTCTTTAATAAATGTCGACTCAAGAACATACACACGTGTGAACACACACTTGCACAAAGATGCAAAGGGAAAGAGCAGAGAAGGCTATTTCCAGACCCACGTTGGAGGTAATTTTATGTTGCTCCACTCAAGGTGCATAAGTGACCTCTGTGAAATCATGGGTTTCAGATATGAAACTGGGAATGTAAGTAGAGAGGCTGGAATATATGTTTAGAACAGTGTGTGATCATGACTATACCAAACTGGGAGCTGGATTGTTTTAATCAGAGGCAATGATAGTTTTAGTGTTCCAAAAACACATTATTTCCCAACATCTCAGCAAACTCTGTCAGCACTGAGCTCAATGTGGGTAACACAGGCGAGGAACCAGCAGGCGTACTTTCTTAGGGCTTTGTGTTTCTTCGTAAATGCTTTAGCAGGGAAAATACAAGCCTTCTTGTATTCTGTTCTCTTCTGTCAGGAGATCATGTTGAGAGAATTCAGCGTGTCTAACAAGTTTCAGCCAATAACATGGCATTCATCACTCCAAAATGGACTGTCCCTGTTAGCTAAGCTGGCTGGGTTGCCCAGAAGGAGCCATTGTCTGGGACACTCGGTACTCTGCCTTGGCAGTGTGGTCTATGCCTAGCCTTCAGCTTGATTAGGTGGGGAAAATGCAGTGGAGGCCCTAAAAAAAGTCTTGCCAAAGCCTCAGATAATGGAGCATTTGAATTAGCTAGCTGCAAGGTATCTCCACCCTGCCGTCACCCTCCGCTCTGTCTCCAGGCTGATGCAGATGTACCCAAGTTTGCTTTAAAACTATGTGCTGGCAAACTGCTAGCTCTGCACACCCAAAACCTGCTCGAGGGTCTGTTGGGAAGCCTGCAGGTCATGCTGGAGCCTGGGGGCCAGCCTGAGTGCAATGCCTGAGCCACCACAGGAGCACAAACCCATAGCACTGGCTGCTTTTCATGAAGCATCTTCTCCAGAGTATGGCTGGACACCAACAGGGCTGCTCCACACCAGTTGGAAACATCTCACCTGTGTCTCCAGAGGGAAGCCCTGCTAAAGGGAGGTGCTGCATCACCTCAAAACACATGCGGGCAAAGGCAGAGCACAGGGCATGGCCAACCTCCTCCACCACTTTCATCCCCTTAGGTACAGACAGTATGAAAATTTATACAGAGGGAGAGATATTTTGGTGTTACTCTTCTGTAAGCTATAGAGTTATTATGTGGAAGCAGCAGTTTTTAGGTTCAGGGCCATCACTTCCTGCTGGGGGAAATATTGATACTCTTTTTTGAGCTTGCAATGCCTTATTTTCATAAGCTATTGAGAATCTGACCTATTTTATAAAACCACTTTGGGTGTTGTGAGATGGATACCAAAACCTGTGATCTCCCAAAGTCATTACTTTCAAAAACCCTCAAAGAAATTTTGCTACTGACCTCTGAAAAAGGGAATAAAGTGTTTCTTGAACAACATCTCTCTTCAGACATGTGATGATCCTGATAGGACTTTTACAAGGTTTTACATGTGCAGCTGTGGACATCAGCCCTCCTGTAGTGCTGTCACCTGGGGTTCTGACTCCTCACTGGTAGGTGGGGAGGAGCAAGAGGCTGAGCAGGAGATAAACCTGCCCCCTCAGTCTCTGCAGCATGTCTTCAGCCCATACGTGACACAAGGGGGTCCTCAATGCCTTCAGATGGCCCAGAATAACCTTTGGCAGAGGGCTGGGGCAAACAGCTGAAGCAGCCGCTGCCTTAAGCTAAATCCATCTGCAGGCATGACTCACAGCCCTAAATCTATGTGCTTCTACCTCCCCACCTGCTTTGCACTTGTCCTTTCATTTTTCTTCAAACACTGAGCAGTGGGCCTGTTTTCTTCTGGGTGTCTGTCCAGGCTCTCCTGCAGCACCCATCTCATCTTGGTTGAGATATCACATTGCTGCAGAAGATGGTGCTGCTGTTAACTGACCCCATGCGAGTCCCAGAGGTCTCACCATGGAGGGATGAGCTCAGAGAGCCCCAAGGAAGAAAAGGGACAGCTGTCCCTTTGGCTGCATCAAGAATCCTGTAGGAGATGCATTCTGTGGCACCTCTCAAGAGTCTTCCCACTATCAGACAATCAAAGGGTCTTGGCTTCACTGATTATTTCCTCAGTGGACGTTGTGTTTTCCCTTCGGATGGAGTTATCTACTTTGTCCTAGATGTTTGTATTTGCTACTTCTAACTTGAGGCTGAGGGGTTGAGGAAGGACTAAACTTTATTAGTGTCTGCTAGTCCAAGACTTACAAAAAAGAGGTAAACTTCTGATTTTTGTAAATTAGATTAAATTTCTGAGAACAGCAACAGTTATCTGGTTTCCATGAGTAGGAAAGAACAACCTAATCCTCTTCCCTCTGAAATCAGCAGATGGAATCTCACTGAACCCAGTCTGCAATGTGTCAGGTTACAAATTAATACTTTTTATTCTGGTGTTAAATTTCATTATTATTTTTATGTTTATTATTACAGTCCTTGAGGGTTTTTTCTTTCCTTTGTCTTTTTTTTTTTTCTCTTTTTGATTTGCTTTTGCACCCTTGTGCTCTACCAGAACAGTGGGCTATGAAACATGTTTGTATGATGATAGATGCTATTTTATTCCATGACTTACATGTAATTTCATAATTTACATATAATTGGTAGGCCAATGTAGTCATGAAAGCACAGTTGATATATACTTTTGATTAGAACTCCCTTGTCAAATAATAGTTGCTCACATACACACACACACACATACACACACACAAAATAAGGTAAAAGATTCTGGCCTTCTTTATATCAAATGCTGATTTGGATCTTAATGATTTATGGCTCTTTAAATATTATATTAAATTTGCCACAATCATGCTAGTCAACCTTAAATTCTTCCACGGTCCTGTGCAGAAGAAAGTGAACCTTAACTCCATGGAAAAAAAAATTGTTGTGACTTGCATGGAGCCAGATTTACTGTAGGAACCCACAATGTCCTTCAGTGCAACCATCAAAGCAGAGGGAGTAAGACACCAAGACATACAGCCTTCAGTTCAAAGGACAATAAAGCCCTGTTTCAGCACAGCACAAGCACAGTCATTTCAACCTGAGTCAATGTGAGGCTGTAATCCAGGAAGGTGCTTACACACATGCCTGCCTGTAAATAAATGCTTAATCCCATTGGAATCAACTGGGCCCCAGCTCAGCTTGAGCTTTCTTTGCTGTGCTGAACTTAAACGTACGCAGTGAAGGGAAAATTGCTTACAGCACCCTCATCTTTAACAAGCGTGATGGAAAAAGTTTGCAGTGAAATCAGCAGGATTTCAGCTAATGTGATTAAGTGCCCTTTGGAATCCAGACTTCTGCAAACCCAGGCCCATGGATGCTTTTCAAAGCCTGCTGAGGGCAGTGGGTGCTGGACCAGACCCTGAATGCAACTGGGTTTTCTCACACTTCTGCAACTTCAAAAAAAAAAAAAAAAAAAAGGACTGAAAAGATTTGAGAGGGAGAGAAAGGGTAATCAAGGATGTGTTTTATTGCTTCACCACCTTTCAGAAAAACAGCTAGTGAATGAAACAAATGAGGTTATGAGAAAGTAGCTGGTTCCAAACTGATTGTTTTATTTCTCTCCTCCAAACAACCTGCAGGCTGCTAGCTTTGGTTTCTGCTCTCCCCAGAACTAACTGAGATCAGCAGGCTGAGGATCATGTGAAGAGCAAGGATTATGCAGGAATAAGCTGTTCTCTCATTCCTTCCAGCCCTGCTCTTTTCTGTGTTCCTGTTGAAATTTAAGGTTCCTTCTCTTTTGTGTTTGAAGGGGTTTGCCTGATTAAAACTAAACAGAAACTGGAGGACTAGATGTTGTCTGTGGCTCATACCCATATTTTCTATAAACCTCTGGCAAGGAATTGAAGAGTTCTCCAAACTGACAGTGCACACAATGTCCAAATCTAATTTGAACTGCATGGTGCAGCTTCAGCTTTCAATCACACAGCACTTCCTCCAAAACACTGTCTGCAGCTACATTTCCAAATTGGGACATTTTTGAAATTGCTCATCACGCAGCTCCCTCAATAGACCAACATATGTTTCAGCAGAATCAACAGGCTGACTAACTCCAGGCCACTGAGAATTTTATGTATCAGAGAGCGCGTGTCGCACATGAATCAAAGTGCATGTCATGCTTTGGGACTCGGTTTGTGTACATCTAGAAACAATTTCCAGTGTGGTTATTAATTATTGAGATGCTGTAAACAAGTCACCCTTCCTCACACATCTTGTTTCAGCCCTATGAAGCAACAGAGAGCTCATGCCAAATGACATAGTCAACCCAGAAAGGCTCACCCACCTGCTTCGCTCCAAGCACTGTGAATGATCTTATTGTGCTTGATGGCACATGCTTGTTAAAATTAAGGATGTTGTCAGATTTTGTGGGATTGACATGTAAAACACTTGGAGAAGCAGGGGTGGGGGCGGGAGGGTAAAGAAGACCAGTCATCTGCATGGTATAAAGGAGAGGAGTTCCAAAGGTCTGGGGATCTGTTCCCATTTCCAGCTGAGGTTTGGCCCTGTGGCCTTTGCTCAGTGTCTCAGCAATGAGGACATCACTCGTGACTGACCTCTGGGAAGTGCTCAGAGACAAAGGCTGGTGGGCACTATAAAAAAGGCTATAAATAATAAATAAAAAGTTCCACACTCCTGACAAAAACATTCTGTCCTTTATCTTTTACTGCATCAGAGATGCACAATTTAGCGACTACACAAGAACACAGAAGTAAAAATTTGGTTTAAACATGGATTTGGAGAATGGTATGTTGTAAACAGGGAGCTAAGGAAAAGGAGACCTGTGAACTGAAGACTTTTTCTGAGATGGAAACCTACAGATTCTTCATCACAAAAGCACATAGCAAGTTGATTTTCTTCATGAAAGGCTTTCTTTTGCCTTCAGTTAGGAGTGAATTTTAAGGAGGAATTCAGGTTTTGTTCATTTTTCTGTTGACAAGTGGCCCCCAGAACAACTGGCAAGTAGTAGGGATGGTGATTTTTCATTTCACTTTCTTCTGGAGGGACATCTATAGATGTGATGTCTGTCACAGATGGGCCATCAAAGATTGCATCATGAGGAGCATCTCCTCTGCCAGACAGACCTTCTGTCTGAATAGAGCTGACTGCCTTCATCTCCCACACACTAAAATAAAATGTTTTGAGGTTTTGGGGTTTTTTTATTATAAAAGGAGATACATTGGGAGAGTGAATTAATAGCTGTACTTGATGGGCTGTGCTAATATCTGCAGGAATGCATACTGGCTTCAATTTAGAGGTGATTTCTACTCTCTTAGAGGGCAATAATGCTTGAACTGAGTTCTGAGTTTGCAACTGCTGAAAGTTCAAGAAGTTTGCTTGATTTGGAGACTTGAGTCTAGTTTTTTGATTGGAATTTTGTTGTTATATTTTCATTTCCTCTCTGTATATGGGTGGTCCTTCTGTCACTTTAAAATACAGTGGTTCATCTAAGCTGTGCATTACAGCTCTCAGAAGGCGGAAATTGGGAATCTCAAGTCTTGGTTTGGATTCTGTGGTGTCTCAACAAACTCCAACTACATTAGGAAGTCATTCCTTTTATTAGAGCTGCAGGACTTAATGTTCTAAATACGCACACTAGTATTCATACATGTGTAGAGTAAAATGTGGGGGGAAAACACTTCACTGAGAGACTTGAGGACTGTATTCCTCCAGTTGTGCTGCTGTCATTCCGTAGTACTTAGGAAACATCTGTTATCACTTCATGACTCAGTTTCCCTATCTGAAAATTACAAGGCTTATATCTTTCTTCTTCTGGAGAAAGTTTAAAGCAGTGCCATGGAAAAGCTACTATAGTTATTATATATGTAACACATATAAATAAAGGAAAAGTTAGTGATGTGCCCCAAAACGTTGCTTAATCTAGTGACCTGTATGCTCCAACTTGCCAAGTTTGATATCCCTCAAACTTTTGCTCATCTGACTTTTGTTTCTAGAAATTATCCTTCTGACTCTATCATGTAAAGGTGGAGACAGAAAATTCCAGGAGTAGGGCTCATCACATTGGATGAGCTCATCTTCCTGAGGTGTTTATCCAACGTTTCTTTTTGGTTAGGAAAATTTCTGAGCTGTGCTTAAGAATGTCACCTCCCTCTCTTTGGGTAGCCTTCTAGTGTTTGGCTTTTACAACTGGCCTGTTATTTCAGGTCGGCTGAGCAATGCAGAGCAGGTCTTGCTGTTGGTGTGGTGGAGATGGGTGTGAAGAAATGTTTGCTAATGATGGAAAACAGAATGCCTGTGAAAGCAAACACTTATTGTTTTCCATGTTCTCAGTAGAGGAAGATGAGAGTGCCTGGAACTGTGCAGTGACTTGGAGTCCTGGGGCTTTGGTCTGAGGAACCTGGCTGGGGTTTGGCTTCCCCAGTGTTCCAGTTGGCAAAATACTGTAGCCACACACAGGGGAATATGTACCCAGCACACAGTCCTTCACATTATGGATATAAATATGATTCTTGGAATTTACCAAACAATAGGCAAGAACAGTATTCCCAACAGGCTGGAGGGGAGCAGTTAAATATGAAGGAAACACCTGCAGAAGTGGGTATCCATTGTTTCCTTTTGATGTTTATCACTGTGCCTAAATCTGGAAAGAATAGGCTTCTGGCCTTCAGAAACAATTTCCTTCCTAGCCTTTATTGCTTGGAGGAATCTGTCCTTCTCCAGCATTCCTGTTTTGGAGATGGTGAAAATTATCTCTCTTGCCTGGGTGAAATTTCATCTGTGACTCCTCTCAAGACTGAGCAGGAAACTTTTATGGACCAGGTCATTCAAAGTGAAGAGCTGTGGTGAGTGACACTTGTGAGGTGCCTCTCATGGTAGCAAATGCCAGTACACCAGGACAGCATCGCAGCATCAGCACCAGGAGGAAGGTGTGTAGGTGGATGAGGATTGGGACCATGCTGAGGCTGCCATGTGAAGATTTCCAGACCAGGGGTCTGACAGGCACAGCCCCGTCCTCCAGCATTTCTTTAGCACTCTGACAGATGAAAACCACAAGGAAACAAAGGGACAGACCGATCCTCATGCATTTTTGATGAGTGGAAGGGCCTGACCCCTGCATTGTGCGAGGTCATGGGCAGGCCCTCCCTTTGCCTTGTCACCTCTGGAGACAGAAAGCATGTCTCCAAAGCCAGCCACTTCTTCAAGCCCCTAAATTCTCACACAGCTTCAGGAGCCCAGCTCTGAACACTACCCCTTCTGGCCAGTCCCACTGCTGCTCTGCCTGCCTGAGATTTGTCTTCCCTTTATAGCACCTTTTATTATTCTTCTGACAGGCCCTGAATAGTGACGATGAGGAGGCAGGGGCAGCCGTCCAGTGGTGCTGTTTAATTGTACGGTTGGTTTTTCTCAAGCTGCCAGCTGGTCCTGACACTGCTTGTTTTCTTCCCCCTCAGGAGGCATTCTTTTGGTGGAAGCTACCTCGCTGACATTTAACTGGAGCAGCAAGTGCTGCTGACCCGCCTTCTCCTCCACTTCCACAGAGGTTATGCTGCCAGCTTTCCCTCTGACTGTGCCCCACCACTTCTCACCCTGTTCCTCTGCATTCACAGCAACCTACATGTTTTTAGATCCTCTTCCTTTCTCTTGCTTGTCCAAAGTCTTTCTTCTTTCCATTCCTCTGCTTATGTTTCCTCAGGCTTTAAATATTCTGGAAGGAAAGCCTTGACTCTCTTCTCCTTTATGCTGATGGAAACAGGAGCAAGGGAGAAAATGGCTGTAAACTGGACAGAATATCTCAGCAAGGCTCTGCACGTGCCTCTAGTCCTCTCCCTTCTGTGCTTTCAGCCCCCATATGGTTCATTTAGGCTGCCCCAAACCACTGAAGATGACAACCATATGCACAATGCATGGCTGACAGATCTCAGCTCACTCTGCCTACACTGCAAATTAGAGGATGAACCCACGCCATTGCAGTCATCCCATGGTCATTTTTGCCTTGCACTGTGACCCCAACAGGGATTATTATCTTGGCCACAGGGCTGTGTGCATACTTTCTTAATGGCTCACAGGCCTCACAAAGTGTGGGCAGTGCAAGCCTGTGACTGTTTGCAGTATTCTTTGTGGATATGCCCAAAGTAATGTCTTTATCCACACAGGAATCACAACAGCACATAGGTTTGGTAGTCAGCCATCTCCCACTGGCCATCACAGCACACATGTGCCCCCAGGCCTTTGAAATTCCTCCTGTACTGCTGTTTAACATGGTGGAAAGGTGATGACATGACCAGGAGGGCACCAGTCACACCCACAGAACAAGAGTGACTGTCTGAGAGAGGGGATGTGGCTGAGAGGCAGGGTAAGAGAATCGTAGCTGGTGCGTGTCAGGTGTGTGACAAATGCCATGTTGCTGCTGTAGCTTTTCCATCTGGCCTTCTCTCCCGGCCCCCCACATCACCACTGGACAGTTGCTTCCAGTAACCAGAAGTGGGTTTATCGATAAGTAGAAACCAATAAATTGAAATCAGAAGAAAGACATAATCTCTCAGTCCCTTTCAAGATCATTACTGCTATAATCAATGTGTATGGCATTCACATACTACAGTGAATTAGTGTAACACATTATAGGTTGGCTATATTCCATATGATATATTATAATGTTTTTTTCATGTAATATCCTTTCTTTTTTTTTCCCCCCCCCACTGCATGTTCTGGTCCCAGTTACCACAGTGCACAGTGATGACAACAGGTTTACTGTTGTCACCTTTGATTAACATAGTTTAACAGTCGTCAGGAAGCATCAGCCAGAGCAGGTCAAAATGTGCCTCAGATCCCCAGGTTTATTTACAGTAGGAGTATAAATCCATATGAGATGGCATGAGACTGCCATTTCATTCAGACTATTAAAACCACCTGAAAACTAAATCCATCTTCCTGCTGCTGTGGCAAATCAGTCTGAGAAGTCTTCAAGGTTCCCTCTCTTCAACAGGGCATCAAGAATGTATTCATGCAGCTACATTTGAGTTTGCAATGCACAGCAAGGCAACTAGGAAAACACATTAAACCGTCACACCTGGAAGAATAGGTTGGTCAACAACACGATTCTGTAAGTATTTTTGAATTTGTTCTAAATGATATGCAACTTTTTCCCAGCATTTGTCATGTCTACTCATGGAGTAAATACCAGCATGCAACTGTGGAATTTGCACATGTTTATGCAGCCAGCAGAGTAGGAATCCTTGATAATTTCAACTGCTGGTGTTTTTAAGTACATACTTAAAATTGCCCAAATCTCTTCACATGGGCTGTGGCTTACCAAAGTATCCCTTTGATGTTATTTATATCGCAGTATCACCAGGAGACCCCAACCACAGCTGATTCCCACTGAGTTCATCCCTGGATTTATTATAAGAGAATCCAGCACCAAGACCTTCATCTAAGGACACAGCTGGGAAAGCTGCTGAGATGTGCCTTGCTCCTGACTCTCCATTTAACATTGGCCATGGAGTGTTGACTTCCTCCTGAGAACTGAGGTGGCAGAGGGTTCAGTTTCTAAGCATTTTCCTTGGACTTTCAGTTTGTGTAAGTTTTGTTGTACTAGAGCAGTTTTCTTTCCTTCTCTCTGTCTGTCTGACTCTTCTGAGAAGACTTTTAAGTTACCAATCAGTCCAGCCATGGCTGTGCTTTGCAGCCATGTGGATCAGGAGCACTCCCTGGCCTTCTGCTTTTCTAGCACTAAAATAAAACTCTTGGGACGCAATAAAGGGAAGATGACACAGTTCAGGGGTTATTTTGCAAGCTGTTTTTGTGGTCCGTCCTCAGCCAGACTCAGAGAGCCTGACTCAGTTCTCATTATACCTCACTCCTTCGAAGATGCATTGTGTCTAGAAGAGGACACCTTTTGTCTCGACCGAGGTCAACATTTTACTCAAGGATGTTGCTTGTGAGGAAAGTAAGGGACACGGAGGTTACTATAAATTGTCTTGATAGAGACTGGAACATTAGTCAGGATTATGATCTTCTGGTGCAAGCTCTGTAAAAATAGCTCGACAGTTCTCATTTAACCTATTTGATCTGAAACTTGCTACCTAACTTGGCTTATTCTCTTTCACCTCTTTTCTACATACACTTCATCTCCTCTACAGTTTTCAGCAGACAAAATCACCCTTTCCTGTTCCTACCACTATTCCAGAAAACCTCTCAAATGGATATAGTTATGCTGACAGTGAACAGCTTTTATTGGCTTAGCCTTCATCGTTTGAAGAAGCAGCAAGACTAACAGGATAACTCTTCCTGTTGCTGTTTGTGCTTGGAATGACAATGGCACAGGGTCTGTAGCCTGGACAAATCCAAAGACCAGTGGTCAGAAATGGACTGTAGCTCAAAACAACCAGCTGGAAAAAGTCACGTAGTGCCAGGTGGGAACCATTTATAAATTACACACTTAACATCCATCAGAAAGATTCATATGTCTTGATGCTGATGATTGGTTAAGTTTCTCTTTGTTTGTAATCACACTAACATTGGTTTGGCACTCTACCTACAGGAGGTCTAAAGGTTCTAGAAGGATCCATCTACTTTCATCCTTCACGTTTTTGCACATTACAACAGTACTTTGTGTTAATTTTTGAGCAATTTTGTCCTCATTTTTAAATGTTTGCTAACCCTTGTACCTTATTCCTCCCTGGCCCATTCTTTTAGAACAAAATATAAGCCTTTTTGTTCACTCAGCTTTTCATGACCAGGGACACAATTATGATTTTTTCACAACATAACAGTGATTGTGTAAAAACTCTTTATTAGTCTTTATTAATCCACCAGTTAGGTAGTTTTAAGCAAGCCTCAGCTGGCCTCATAATAATTACAATGAAACAGCAGGCCTTGCAAATCACATAAGACTTGCAATTAGGATTCTTGAGAGATGCAAGCTGGTATTCCTCTGTTGGCTTCTTGGGTAGTTCCCCGGATTTATCAGGTTTTATGATCATATACGCAAGCTGTGATTATGTTTTAAAAAATAAATTGAAGGAATTAAAATTCAAAATGTTGAAAACCCTGGAAATAAATACTAGAAACGATGAATGTTCTGGCTCGACTTGCAGCAAGCACTTAGGTTTTCCTTCTGCCACTTAAGCAGTGCACAGTTTAGAAATCTGTGTATGAATCTTATGTGTCTTAGTCTCCTGCTTTACAACAAAATGATACTTGGACATCTTCCAGATCTTAGAGAGCTCAGCAGTTTTGTGAAGGATAAGTCAAGCTAAGGGAAATTTGGTAGGGGCTGGAAGCTAGATAGGAAAGGAGACAACAGTTGTTGAGCCTCTCTTAAATTGTAAAGCACAATGCAGACATACACAACAACTGTGCTTTTGGGTTGTGTTCACAGGTAAATGGGCCTGACACAAAGGTGGGCTGCTTTTCTGAAATCCCTTTAAGATTGTGGTGAGTGGTTTGCTGCTGGGTGACAGCAAAGACAGAGTGATTACACGGCCCTCAAAATGCTGAGGGAGGTTTCCAGAACAAGATTTCCTCAGAAGAGCCATCCTACCTGCCGTATGAACATGCCTAGAGGCAACCAACCACAGCTATTTTGGGATTTAGACCTGTTAGAATTCAACAGTGAAACCACTTTTCTGTGTTTTAGTCACTTGTCATGGTGACTTTTGTAGGTTATGACAAAATAGGAACATATATTAATGGAAACAAAGAACTTCCATTCTTTTTTCAAATATAGATTTTTTTTCCTCCTCAGGCAGCAGTTTCTACCTGATTACAATACTCACCAGTTTGTAAGTATTTCATTTAATAAAAATCCCCAAAAACCTTTCTTGAAAGTTGTTTTAACTGAGATTTATAAAATTTATTGCTCAATGAAACTTAGTTTACAAGGTATGTGACTGGGACTCATTCTTTAAATCCCAATTAAAATACATACATAGTTTGGTATTTTTTAATTATCTAAATGTAAAACAAAATGGAGAGTTTATAAGTTTCAGATCCATTTTTGAGGCTTTATAACTTTGATCTAAAGATGAAATTGCACTCCTACCATTTTTTTTAAACAAAAAAAACCAAACAAAACCAAGGGAAATGGTGTGATTTTAAAACTGATTATGGCAGGTATGCAGTAAATTTTGTCCACACATTTTATAAGGATTTTTACTGGCACAGATCCTAGTCATGGCACCATATCAAAATCTATAATCGGTCCACAGGCGCTGATCCCCTCCCCTAATGATACTTCACTCAGAAGACTACTGGTAGTCTGTGGCTTCCAGGGCTGGACTCTGCTGTCATGCCCAATGGTGCAAATCCACAGACAGTTTAATTAAAACCTGCAGATGGTTGTCTTCCGCCAAAAAAACAAAAACATGCAAAGCCACTGTCCTTGCTTTCCCCTGGCTGCTGTCCCTCGGTGGAATGGACTTTGGTGGTACAGTGGGGCACAGGGAACCCTGTGTTTCTGCATCTCTTCACTGTAAAAGACAGAAAATAGCCTTTGAATGGAGGACTTCACACACTGAATACCAGAGGTGAGGCTGGCAGATGTGACGGATCCAGAGCTGAGCATCAGATGCATGTGAGACACCGGCAGCTTTGGGATTAAGCCAGAGCAGTGTGGGTGAGAGGGAATTAAAATGAAGAGCTGTCTGCTGGACCAAGCACAGGCTCTCCCAGCAGACAAGCAATGAGCACCAGGAGGAAACGCAGCTCGTTCAAGAGTTTTTAACAGTCAGTTCCCAAACTGGCTGTAATTTTAACAGCCAGTTTAACTAGGTTGGGTTGAGCTTTTCCCAAATAACCCTGTTCAAAGAGAGCTTAAGAAATCCCTTTGCCTGCCCATGATGAGATGAGAAACACATTTCTCAAAGAAGCTTTTACAGTGACACAAATGAGACCCAATACTACAATTACTGTCTCAAACCAAGCAGGTATCCTTCTGTTTGTAGGGTGCATTTCCCAGCCTCTTATTCAGCTACATCTGAGGTATGCTCTTGTATCAAGAATTCAGCAGTTTTAACTTTCATTCTGATCACATGCCTTTCATCAGGGGGGAATTTATGGAAAAGAAACACAATTTCAGCCAAGACTATGGGATGCATTTGCATCTGCATTCACTCATGCATTTGCATGGAGTATTTACTCACCCATTTTGCAAAGGACACCGTATTGCACCATAATCCTGTTTTTCCTGGAGAGCAGATCCACTTTGCCAAGTCCTGTTTGGAGTAAACCAGGATCTCCAGAGCATTGTTCAGAGTTTTGGCTTCAAATTAAGTGTCTGAGTGCCCACAACCCCCTGTGGGCTAGACTGTCCTCTCCTTATTCAACTTCATTCTCACAAATTGGCACACCCATTTAAGTCAGGGGAGTCTGGAGGTGAGCAGATTATTAGTGTTTGGGTCTTTGCTGTAGACCCACAGCAAAGATTGGAGAAAAAGGCATTTGGTAGAGATGCTTGTCTACAAGTGGGACCAGGATGCTGGAAGACTTTGTTCCAGCTTTTCTCGCAGTATGGACAAAGGGCATAAAACTCACAGCCACCTCACCTTCTGGTGGTCCCTAGCTTTGTGCCTAACCTCATGACCTCAGAAGTTTTCAGTTCTCTGGAATGTGACTTGGTTTTCCAGCAGATCTAAAACCTGGTGCCATAGCCTGCAAGTAAATCACCCTCCCAAATCTCCTTGGCCTATGTAAAATAAGCACTTCCAACTGCATGTTTAATAATGCCAGGTTCTCAGTACAAACTGAGAACAGCCAGAGAATTCAGCCTAAAGGTGACCGACTTATTTCTCTGTGTTACCCTGCTCCTCCTCTTTTTCTCACAACAGCCAAGTGTTAGCACATTACATCATCAAGCCTTTGAATTCCCCTGCTCTTGTCATGTTTAAACTCAATTGTCTAACACTCGCCTTTTACTCTGTTGCCTCTAAGCTCTTGCAGTCAGCAAACCTACTGCTGACAGATGGTGGGGAAAAGTGGGCTGAGCTGGACGGCTTCCAAAAACTATGTCTAGCCACATGATATGTAAAACACAAGCTCTCAGTTGATCTTTTAGAACTATTTTTGTTTTGGGGAGGGTTATTTTCTGTCGGGGATCTTTGTTTGTTTGTTTGGGCCAATGACAGCAGCGTACTTTCTGGCTTCTATGCCCTGCTTTTGGCAGTTTCTGGATTACCAGAGAGGAAATTCTCCAAAGTATTGCAGCTGATAATTGGCCCCTTTTCCTGGAACAGAGATAAAATGGAATAGTTCTATCAGGTTCTTCCCTTCACATGGAGAAACACACAGTAATGCAGCCTTCAGCCCAAAAATAAGGGCGACTGATTGATGAAATTTCTGTCAGCTGATGATTTGACCATTGTAAAGGCAGCATGTAGAGTTGTAGCTTATTAGTTCTTTTTTTTCCCCTAAATATTTCCCTCTGAACAGTGTAATACATCAAGCAGTTTCCAGTAAAACCTCTGAAAAGGCAACATTACTCCAACAGAAGGATATGACTTTCCATCAAGCCTTGAAAAATATTTATGAGATGATCTTGTATTTATTTACTTATTTGTTTGAAAATATTTTTTTCTTTCCCAAGTTAAAATTAAGACATGTATCATGAAATGTCACATCTCATTTTCTTGGAGGACCTAAGGCTAGGAAGAAATGCAAGCATGGTAAATATTATATTTGCTACACTTTCATGTTTTTAAAATATCATCTGAACCCTCAAGATGAACGTATAAAATAACAGAAAAAAACAAAACCTGAATATATTAATAGCACTGTTGGAAATCATCTTGAAAAATTCTGTGATGTCCTTTCAGCCTGCTTTATTTTCCACATGGAACAAGGTGTGAAAAGGACAATCCCACTTTTAGTTGTTCATATGTATAGGCAGCTGGATTGCCTCCATGCCAATGGAGACCACAGGTAAATGCATATATTGGAAACCAGTTCAAGGAGAACATTGGTTCCTAAACAGAAATGTAATGGGCAAATCATTGTGTTACAACACTAAAGATCTATCTTCTTGTAAAAATGGGCATATAGTGTAGGATTGTGTGCTGCTCTATAATTAATGGTGTCAGGCCACAAAGTGTGGTGCCATGAGTGGTAATAAATGCAATAGATAATGCCAATTTCATGTCTCCTGCCAAATCAGCTGTTTGTCAATGGATGAATAAGCAGGAGAGATTTGGTGTTCTGAAGAAGCACAGTTAAAACTGACTGAAAAATGCAGATGGGGCAAAATATTCACAAAATTCTTTGCCTTTGGGGGACATCTTCCCTCCCCATGTAGACAGAAAATGAGGGGTGGAAAGGTAAGTGCAGCAGGCAAATGTAAAGACCTCATGTGTAGATAACAGGCAGGTACATTCATAGGGAACATCAGCATCTCCAAATGGCAAGCCTGATCTCTAACTTTACCTTGCCGACCTGCAAAAAATCACTAGTATGGTATTACCTTTATTCAATCTCTATTTTAGTAGATCAAAAGGGACTGAGAGAGGCTGGCACCTCACAGCATCGAACACCAAGAACATGATCCTGGAAACTTCTCTGCACTATGCACGCCCAGCAGAAAAGTCCGAATTCCTAACTATGAAATGCCTGCATTACATAAAAGCAAAGCAGATCAGGAAATAATCAGGAAAAAAAAATTTGGAAATACGTATTTCCTTGGGTTTTTTGAAGTGAATGGTTGGAATGGTGTAATTTGTAATTTTGAAAATAGAATTCCAAACACCAAGTTCTTTAGTGAAGTTTTTAATGCTTGAGATTCAAATTATGGTACTTCCATAAAAAGGATTATTAAGTTAACAACATATTTATTTTTTAAAATGTCATGATTTAAAGAGAAAAAGTGAAAGTGTTCAGTAATTTGGAAATAATTTCTAAAAATATTTTCAGAAATATTCTTTTCAGAAAATTCTAAGCCTGTTTGGTCTCCAGAATTGCCCATTCTGTGAATGAAGAATAGGTTTATAACATTCACCACTGTCAGCTACTGACAAAAAGCATGCAAAGAGCATGTTATGAAAAAAGTGCATCATTTCAGGGTTTAAGTGTATGTAGTTCTGTATTGTGTATGCTTTCACATTTAAAGCCTTATGGGCCCTGAGTTGGATCCTGAGAAAAATTCATATTAATTGAGAGCTACATTCAGAGGAATTTCCAAATTCAGAGTAAAAGAAAAAAAAAAAAAAAAGGAAAGAAATGACAATTTGAAGCTGCTTGCAAATTGCTAGTTTAAGTATAGCTGTGGTGAAAGGAAAATCACAAAACTGAATATATATCCCCTGTGTGGTGATAAGTTCTGTGGGATAATTTATAAAGCTGTGCAATAATAGAATGTATTCAGGACTTGCAAATATAAACAGACATGGACATTTAAAAATATTTTTTCTCTTTTTTCCTTATTTTTTTAATGTTTTTTGTTTATTTTGCTTCCTTGGTTTGCAAAAGATGCAGTTTTATAGGTACTGAATTATACATATATGTGTATATATAAAAAACATTGCTTCAATGCCCCATAGCTTTGTTCCTCTCACATAGCTGGGCTAACCTAAAGGACAGTGTGGAAATTGAACTCTGGGCTCCGTTTTCAAGTCCCTCGTGAACAGCAAAGGGAAATGAAGAATTTGCATAATAAAATCACTACCTAGCTCGTGCCATCGGATGGCTTATCATATACCTTCCAGTAGCTCATTTATCAGAAGCAGAGGTGGCTTCTCTTTTCCAGATTACCCTTCTTGAAGTGCCAGGTAAATAGAAGAGAAGGGACTGCTGGGCTTTGTGGGAGCATTGTGCCATCACACCAGGAATGGTTTGCTACAGGTGATGCCGTGTGCTGATGTAAATCAAGGAAGATTCATAGAGAACACTCCTCTGTGACTGCAGGATGAAATCCTTACCCCTTTTTTGGGTATCTTCTTCAGTTCTTGCTGCTGTTATCCTGATGCCGTGGTTTGGGAGGGCAGGGTCTGGTGAAAACAGTTCCTTACAAACATTTGTGTCTGTATCCTTCAACCCTACCAACCACAGAGCACCACACAGAGGGCTGGCAGCAGTACCCTGCTGGACTTTGTTACAGTCTTTATGGACTGCTGCTTTGGCTGTGTATTTGGAGCTGGAGAAGATCCCTCCTGGTGACATTTTGGTTCAACAAATACAAGTTCCACAAATACAAGTTACAGAGTTCTGCAATAAAGCTGAGCTATCAGAGCAATAAAAGAAAGACTGACTTGAGATAAAAACTGGACAAAGGCTCACCTTGCTGTATTTTTCCCATCTTTCTTCCTTTATATGCTTTACTTCCATCAGATTATCATCCAGACCTTCACATTGGCCATGAACACCCTCTGAAGCAGATCAACAGCAGCACTTGACTGTCACATGTGGTGTTGAATGAAACCACCTTGTTTCCTTGTGCCCCACATCATGGGATTCATGATGAATCATGGCATTGCTATGCTTTGCAAAGGTTGTGAAATACAAAGAAAAGGAGGGGTAAAAAGGAAAGGAAAAATAGTTGGTGAGTAGCTAGAACAATAAATGATCCTGTGAGGTATCAGAACAGAAGAGACATGGAAGAAGGGAAGGGTCAGGCAAAGAAACATCCCAGCCAGCACATACACATGTGCATTCTCTTTTTTTTCTTCATAGGCATCTGGCACAGGGTGTCAAATTACTTTTTAGGAGTCTGCCTCTGTGTTTCTCCTCGATATTAGTTGTGCGAGTGGTGAATGCCCTTGATGCAGTGGCTGCCCCTTATCCAAGGTCTGCTCAGTGACCACATACCCTTGGTGTGAGTCTGTTCCCAAAGTGCAGCTTGTAACAAGGCTGGATATCCTATCCTTGATGGGTGGAACCCCACCAGTCTGCAGAAGAGTGTGTGTGAGTGTGAAAAAGGCACCAGGCACTCACTTTTACCACTTTCACAACTGGTCTCCAGTGTCTCAGTCACACCACATGTCTATGGGCCCACTGTAGAAGGAGCTGGCTCAAGAGGACAAGTCTGTGTTGCTCAACACCTGCCCTGATGTTCAAAGCAGTCTTGCTGCCCATTCAAAGCTGTTTCCTCTCAACTCCATCTTCACCAGCACCAGCAAGGACCCAACCTTGTTCATCAGCAAAGGCTGATCTCATCAAATCTTCAGAAGAGGTGTGAATTTACTGCTAGAAAAGGAGCAGTGTAGAGGTCATTGCAATCTGTCCTTCAACATCAGCAAATGACAAAATGAATGTGCATGGTCTCCACACCAGCTGCCCTGGAAACCACAGGAATTAGGACCTGAAGAACCAATGGCCACATTATGACTCAGGGACTGGGAAAAAAATGTATTACCAAAAAAATAGTCTAATATCTGATAAATAAATCAATAAGGGATCCAAGAACAGGGCTAGCTAATAAAAAGTAGGCCCTGATCCAGCAACACTCTTAAGACACTGTAAATGACTTGAAGCACTTGAGGAGGCAAGTACTCAGGAGCTAAAATGCTTTGCTGGAGCAGGATCTTCATACATAATAGGATAACTGGATCTCGAAGATCGTAGTGTGTGTTTTTAGTGTAGGGATAGGTTGGCATGGAAAGTTTTCCATCTGAATTAGGCATTTTATTCCCTCAGCTGGCTGGCTCATAAGCAGTCTGGTCCATGGTGTCTGAAGGAATTACTCTCCAGCAGGAAGCAGAGGGAGATTCAGCAGGATCAGAGATCAGCTGCAGGAGAACAGAAGACGGGAAGACTCATCAGCTTGCACCAGTCAAACTGAAGCTTTCAGCAATGCCAGCAAAACTCCTGCCAAGGAGTGAGGGAGGACTGATCCGTATTGCTGCACAACTGGCCTGGTGTCCCATTTCACAGGGACAGAAAAAGGCGAATTCCTCGAATGGCCTTGCAATTCCTGCAGTATGTTTTTTGATTTCACAGCTGACGGTTCCAACTCTTTGATGGCACACTCGGATCAATAATATTTCATGGGAAGCAAGCAGAAACAAACACACTCTAGTCTAGTCACTGATTGCCAGTGAAACAGCATCTCCCACTGTTTGCCAGCCATGTCCCTGGTGTGCCCGTCAGCAGCTATGTTGCTTGAGGAAACAAAGAGGAAGGCAGGGAGGAAGACACTCCTCAGTATAGTTTACAGCGATTCATGGTTATGAAACTCTCCCTCCAGTGCCAGAAAATCGACTTCAAGCTGGCCCTGCTGGTTACTGAAATGTTGGCAGGGTAATCCTGCTCCCATTGAGAATGAAGAAAGTTTTGCCATAGGCATGGGGAGAAAGATAATAATCTCTTCACAGGGAAAGACATAGCCATAACTTAGGTATGTTTTGTGAAAAACTCCTCTACATGCAGGACCTTCTGCTACCCCCAGGCTAGTGTTTACATGGTGGCTGGCTTCTGTAAAGAAGAGTGGCTGCCATCGCCTGAATCCTTGGGCGTACAGAAATAGGAATATGGGAAGTCTTGAGCTCACAGCAAGATATCCAAAGTCTCTGGGGAGCCACACTGGCTATTAAAGCTTGTCACATAATGGGTGAAAAGCTGGAGGGGGAAAACTTTGGTACAAATCCAATAGCTTTTTCTGAAAGATTCTTTTTTTTTTTCCCCCTACTAGACAGTAAATGGAAAAACAAATTTCAGACTGCTTCAAGCCAGAAAGCTTGATTTGCCTAGAGGAGGAAGATTTTGCTTTTTTTTTGTTTGTTTGTTAGGTTGGTTGGTTTTTTGTTGTTGCTGTTTTGGGGGTTTTTTGATTCCCTTTTTTGGGGGG
>JAWWEW010000088.1:6556658-6569806 GCA_035583185.1 Anabacerthia variegaticeps | reverse complement strand
TTGGTCTTTAATAGTTCTAAATAGACCCAAATAAACTCTCCTGCATCTACTCAACTCAATACTTTCTCTGTATCATTTGTGATTAGCATTAGAATGAGATGAACCTCCTGCAGAATCTTCCATTACTTGTTCCTTCATCCATTTTATTCAAAAGTTATTCACCAGGTTTCTGAAGTCCCTTACCACAGTGCACAATGGTCCTAGCTCTACCAGGATTTTGGTTTTCTTGTACTAGTAGTGTTTGGAAACAGCATCAAGGCAGGATATACTTTTAGTATATGTAGAAGGTTCACTTTGTAGGAGGCAGAAGCAAACTCAATGAACAGAGAAATAATTTGTCCAATCCAGCAAATGTGTTCTAAAAAAAAAAAAAAAAAAAATGTGGAGGTAAGTACAAATTGCACTTAGATTCTACAGAAAAAGTTGAGCTAAAAGAGGAAACATTTTAGGTGGCAGTGAAGGAAGGCAGAACAAGGTCTAATATTATACTTTTTCTTTCCTTAATTCCAAGGAGGTGATAAATAAAATAACTAAACCAACTCCTGCAAGAGATTTTTAGAATTTAGGCTCAGGACTTCTCTTAGTATTTTATGCTGCAAAAAGATGTGCAAACACATCCAGAGGAAACAGAACTTCTTCTCACCTACTGGCTGCCCTTCAGCTGACAGGATTTTGTTTGTTAGACTCAGATGCATATATTTGCCTGTCCTATTTGGAATTTTCTCCAAAAAAATAAATAAAATTAAACACCGGGAGAAACTGCAATATTCAAACAGAGATCTCTGATTTGGCACTTCTCATATTATGGCAAAGGCTGCTGGAGCAAGTAGGACCCAAGGTCTGACATAGGCTCTTGCCTCATGGTCTCAGTTCAAGGCATTGCCCTTCATCTCCCATATAGGTTGAATTGTTTGATGTGTCTGGTTGTGGATACAAGACACTACTCCTTTTTGCTTCTTCCTAACATGGGAGGATTAAAAAAACCCTCAAAAAAAACCCCAAAAAAGCCCAAAACAAACAGACAACAACAAAAAAACCCACAAAAAACCCCAAAAACCAACCAAACAAACAAACAAAAAAAGAAACAAAGAAACAAGAAGAAAGAAACCCCACCCAACTGAAGAATTTAGTAATTCCACTGACACTGATGGTTTATTACAAGACACCTTGTTGTGGACAGCTAATTCCAGTATGAGGCTGCTAGACGGGTGGTTCTAAGATCTTCTCCCATGCAAATAATGCTGAGCTGACATCATGTCAGGTATCTTTTGCATCAACTTCTCCTGCCAGAATGGCCCTGTGAGCTACTTTGCTCAGTCTTATCATGGTCTTAATAGTTTAACTGAGGAGGGACATTATTGCAGTTTTCAGCCCTTCAGGAAGCATGGAGAGGATAAAGCCAGATTTCTTTTGGGGTTGCCCAGCAATAGGGTGAAAGGCAGTGCAATAACCTGAGTTCTCACTACATAGTGAAAGAAAAACAATAAATAAATCACATTTTGGGTAATCCAAACCTGGAAGAGAGCTCAGTATTGTTTGGACATCTCTGCCCTTGATGTTAAAACTTCAACTGCTCAAGACTTGAAGAAAACTGACCCAACTGGCCATTGTAGAATGTTGAACCATCCAATGACCTCCAGAGGTCTCTTCCAACACAAATTATTTTATCAACCTACATCTACTTATTATCTTTCATATTTAGGCTACTAGGGTTCTATAGAACACAATGATATTAAAAATTTGACAACAGACTGCACAAATGAATAAATGAACAGTCTTTTCTCCTATCTTGGCATTAATGAAGTTTTATCTAAGGCTGAGCAACATTAATTCCATTTTACAAAAAATGCAGGCTAAGTGTGGATTTTCTACCAACAAGCTTCAGAAAGGTCTTCTGCAGTTTCATTTTTTTTTCTCCAATTACAAATGCAGAAGCATTAACTCTTTTTATCTTGACTGGCATCACATTTCATAATGGGTCACTATGAAACCAGAATCATTAAAACCAAAGAGAGCCCATTTTCTTGGCATCTGTGGTTTGCAAATCAAATCATGTTCGATGTTGTTTCTCAGTGGCTGTTGGGCATCTTTGAGGTTTTCTGCTTGGCTTTTTTAAAATGCATAGAGTGGATACAGCCATAGTAAATTACTGTTTTTTCCATAATTTTCCATGCACTCTTCTTTAAGTGGGAAAATGGTAGCAGAAGTGAAAGATTGCTCCAGAAATGACAGGGAGGGGTAGGATTTTAAAGACTCAAAACATGCATTTGCTGTCTTAATTTTCCCATTCTGTCATTGCAGATTTTGCTCTCCCTGGTTAATGTTAGTATAACCTGTACTTCAAAGATATGAAACATGCTAATTAATTAACATATCTTTAATTCTTTAAATAGAAAGTAGCCCAGCATTGCCTTTGGAAGTGATTCTCCCTGTATTTACAATGACAAAACACTAAATTACATTTTTAGACTTTTGTGGTGAAATTAATATGACAATTTTGCTAGGTATGTTTTCCAAAACTACTTGTAAAATTGTGGCATGATAAACCCTCAGCCTGCATGGGCTGGGAAATTGTTTGGATGTAACAAATGGTGATAATCTTGTTGCTTTTCTTGTCTCTAGTGAGGCAAAATCAGGACATTGTGGTTGGAGGTCTTGATAAAGCACATTGAAACCAGAGGAAGGACATTTACTGACCTCAGGACTGCATGAGCAGGAGTAAAAATCCTAATTTTGAATTTCTTATCCTCCTATCTGATTCTTGTTTAATCCAGATGTTCCTAAAAGTTAATGTGACCTCAAACTATTCATAAATCTCTTCAATCTTAAAGCTTTGGGGTTTTTTACCCTCTCTTTGACTAGAAGAACAGACAGAAAATAAAGCACAAGCTTTATGACTTTCCATCACCTGAACAGAGAGGTTAACTCTCCTAAATTGCATTAAGCTGGCTGCCCCGTTCTCAAAGACACCTTCTTTTTTCTTTTCTTTATTTTTTTTTAAACTTGGTGGAAGCTGTGCAAAACAACACCAGATCCACCCCCCCCCCCAGCAATTCTGTGGGAACCGGCACTCCAGCCGTGGATAGATTGTAGGAGGAGAATGAGCAGCCTAAAGCCCCAGTCAGACCAAACCAACAGACAAATCCCCAGAGAACAAGCTTTTTCATTCAGGCAAGCTTGAGGAAGGAATATTTATACAAAAGCAAATTTACTTTGCTGGTAGCTGGTTTGTTTATTAACACCACCGAAGATGCAAGTGCCGCGTTTCTCCCAGCCCAGGTTTCCTTTCAGCCTGACCTCCTGTCACATGACTGGAATAGTATAATGTTGAGATGTGTTACCATGGCAATGACAGTGATGATGGCATGTGTTCAGCATAGCCAAATTTGAACCTAATGAGAGCAGATGTGACTTGGAGCTTTCATCCCCAAAGAGCAGACCTGGTTATACCGTTGTGTCTTTTCTTGAGAATCATGGAGAAAGCTCTTAAATACCTCTCTCTGCGATTGTATTAGCTGTGAGCAACAATATGAGAGGATGAAAATAATTTCTGCTTGCTGTAAACATCATCTCATGAAGCTGAACACACCCACATCAGGAGAGCTGGGAAAGAGGACAAGCCATGAGAAAAACAAGAAGTCTTAGCCATCTGCAGTTCCCTTTGCTGATGTGCATTATCTTCCTTAAACATAAGCAGATTCCTGCATGTCACTCTGTGTTATCAGTTTTGGTCTCTACACTTTCCTAAGAAAATAACTACTTCCAGTTGCTGCAGGCCTGTGTGACATGCTATGCAAAGCTGCAAAGCACCATGAATAAATTATGGCTGTCACCAACTTCTCTGTCTAAAAAGGACTGTTACAAAAATAAATTAGCACTGCCCTTGAGCACTCCTAAGAGTAAACATCTCACACATGACTTTGCTAACTGAAAGAGTAAGACCTCCACTTCACCACAGTGAAGCCCTGTACAAACAATGCATTCTCCACGTGAAAGAACAGCCACTGTGATAAACAACCACAGAGAGATAAAAGGTCCTAATGCAAGAAAGCAGCATTCAAACCAAACATTTTAGAGCCAGTTCCAGCCCTGTTAACTTGGACCAGGACCAAGAACTCGGCTGGATCATGATCAGGAGAGAAGTCTAAGGCTCCTTCACAACTACTCTGGTTAATTCCTTCTCTTGTAGCTTCTTTGGGAGAAACTGAACCTGCAAAACTCCCCCTCTACACAGTGTGACATCAAATGGAGATGCTTGAAATAAAGTAGCTCTGAACTTTGCCTATCACTACATATGAGTTGTCTTATATTGCAAGTATTGTGACTTTAGATTCATAAAAAACAACTACAACTTCGGCTTCAGGAACAGTATTTGGAAAAAAAAAAAAAAAGTGACAAACACTGGCATATTTATCTGCATATTTAGGTGGAATAAGCCACCCTACCTTTGTATGTGGAGTCCTCCTGTCTACACCTTTTCTTTCTCCTCAAGGTTTTCAAAAATCCTGGTTCTGATTCAGAATTCCACAGAAACTGTTCATTGCTGTATCTGTGGGAACTTCCTACTAAAACTGCCCAATGGACGTTCCTGGGCAGATAATTCAGAGATTATTTGAGAAGCCAGTTAAATCCTCTTCACATCTCGATGTTGGACCAAAACTAATTAAGTCAAACCTCTAAATTCTTCATGAAAAACTAAGGGACAAACTCTCCATATTTGTTTTTAAACATGAAAAAGAGGTGAGCCATAAGAGGCTACTCCTCAATCCCTGTGTGCATTATGTGGCAGAGGACATGTCTACAAACATGTCACAGCCTGCTCAAAAGGCATATGAAACCCATGTTGTCCTTTCAAGCATCTGCTGCTGCTTCTCCTATCCTCCCTGTAGATCCTTGGCCCTCCTTTCTTAAGAAATTCATCATAAGCTTAACCCAGCTCCCATGTCCAGCCTCTAAACTTTAACTTCAAGAGAGTCAAAGTTCAAGTTCAAGAGAGTAGCAGCAATGGAGAGCAGGTAAGCTGCACTTTCATATCAAAGCCTTGCCTCTCATAGTCTGTTTCCATTATCATAGCTCTGAACCTTCTGGGGAGATGCACCTCTGAATGCTGCTAGTTTAGGAAAGCAGACTTCACAGTGCCCCAGCCGAACATCCTGAAGGGAACCATGCCTGTCTGCTGCTCTTACCCAGAATACGAAGCTCTCACCATCCTCAGGTGGGACACATACTATGCTCAGGCAGAGAGCTCCCAGTCCATGCTCCTGGATGGATGGAGCACCAAGGACAGGAGACAGGACCTGTGAAGAGGTTGCTTTTCAGCACACTGCGGATCAAGCTCTCATCCTTCCTTAGTGCTGACCAAAACCAATGCAACCACACCTCCCCAGTGCACTTCATCCTCCACCAGGCAGCTGGACTGTCCAGCAGGGTTCAGGGTGACAGTGCCCTTTGCCTGGATGTGACACCCCACTGCCAGGGTGGGCACTGAGGTGCGGTGAGTGATGACCCTGCAGCAGGCCAGGCATGTCACCAGCTACAGCTGAAATGTTAGCTGAAGGCTGGGTGAAAGGAATCTGTTTAACAGGTGTGCTAGGAGCCTGGCACACAGACTTGGGCTGGGGCCAGTACCACTGAATGTCTGCTGTGTTGCTTTGCTGGCTGGCTAGAGTTACAGCAGCGTGGAGGGAACCGAATGCAAATGTCTCTTCATCTTCAGCAGCTCCTTGCTTGCTAGAAAATTCTCTCAACGTTCCTGAGTCATCTACTGCCCAGGAGCCACAGCTCTCTTTTCCTCTTGGTTTTGTTTTCTCCACCAAGGACTCATGCATCTGTCCTTTTCCATGGCTTGTTGCTCTGCAGTCCCAGTTTAAACCAGAAAACACAGGGCAGCAGGGAGCAACAGTCCTGAGGTTTGGCTAGCTCCAGACAGCCATCAGAATCTTTCAGATATGACTTTGACTAGTAACAGTGGGTGGATCAATGTCTGTTTATTGGTGAGATAACCTCAGACTAGGGATTTATGCAGCAGGCTCATCTCTCTTGTGCAGTTACTCTCAGGATTGCCAGACCTACCTTAATCCTAGCAAGGAAATTACTCCAATTTCTAGACTGTCATTTCAAAGCTGCCAGGTCAACCTTCTCACCACACAACTAACAGATAACAATTGGAAGAGATCTAAACACGTTAGGCTTGATGGGTTGGGACAGTTTTAGATAGCAAGCTGAGTAAGAGCTTTCTGAGCCAAAGCAGTATCCTCTGCATCCTCATGACTTCAGCCACATGTCAGCCAGCCCTTACATGTGAGTGTGTCTGACTGTGAGCCAGAAAGCTTCCTGATGTTCCCCCAGCTCCCTTCACTGGGTGTTTTGGGTGTGCAGGACCAGGTGACTAAAGAACTGGGAAGCTTTCCTTGATCGGGAGATTCTAAATATACCATTAACATTTTTTTTCTTTTTTTTTAAAAATAAAAATATGGCTCTGTATGCCTGAGACCAGTAGAAGCTTTGCTTCTGATCTTAATGGGATTTTTGGAAGAGCATTTAATAAATTCTATGCTTCCATCCACCAGCAACAACTATAACAGAATTTTTTTTATCAAGTGCTAGCAATGCAAGGGGTGAACAAGGAAATAAGCTACAAAAACATGGGCTGGGTATACAACTGGCCAGGTTGCCTCCAGAAGTCCTGAAATGGGAAACAGTAAGTACCCCAGTCTGCACAAACTTAGTCAAGTGTGGCTGGGCAGAGTGTGATACATTCAGTTCACTGAAAATCTTCGCAGGACCAGAGCTATAATCACCTCAACTTCATGTCCTCTTACTCTCATGCTTACTATCCTGCTTCTTGATTGACCTCCCAGAAGGACGAAGGATAGCAGAACCTACCCAGGAATTGTTCAAATCAAGCAGAGTTTCTCATGACCTGAAAGCAGAAGCAAGCAGAACCAGAAACATAGGTTAGACAGGTAAATGTTCCTAAATGAGCCTCATTCTTTAATTCTTCCAAACAGCAAGCATGCAATCAGGTCAGAGAAAATTGCTAACCTGAAACAATAATTATGATTTGCCTTTTGTGATTTAGCAATTAATTAGCATATGACTAGTGAACATTAGGCTTATACAAGATTGCAAATCTGTAGTCCCAACCCCAGCTGGAGGCTCTGTTAGACTGCACTGCTGACATAAGTCTTAATAAGTGGATTGGTAATCTTTGCTATGGGTTTCTTTCCTGTTCAGAGGGTAAGAAACATCCCATTCCTCTAGGTCTGAACCAGGATTAATTGATTGGTCTCATATGAACCTGAAAGCCATTAAGAGCATGAAGGATGAAAAGCAATTCAAACTGCTTTATTACCATTTTCTAGTAAAGTACCAGTTTAGACTCCGGACCTACTGTGAAGCAGCAGGTTTCCAGATATTGACTGTGCTGGCATGTGCTTCTGGAAAAGAGGAAATGGCTGATTCTTAAAAGCAGAAACATCTGCTCAAGTCATGAGCACACTTTCTGGCTGAGGCCGAACTGCAGGACTGCTAAAGAAGTCCACGTGCTGCCAGCCACACTGGCCAGAACCACAGCAAAATGATGGTGAACTGTGAACCACACCAGCTCCTACTTCACCAAAAAAAATTAATTTTAGGGTGCTCACCACAGTCCTTACCATGCTGGCTTTTACAAATAAAGCACTGAGAGTCTTTTTTTTGCCCCCAGGTAAGGGTGGAGGAGCAGAACTGTTTGTGCAGGAGACTCATCAACTTCAGAGAGGCCAAACTGGCTGAGTTGGCAGTCTGGGCACTGCACTAGGAGAGTCCACATCTTTGCTTATGAGGATTCTATCACACCACATTTTCATTTCTTGGGCTATTGGATCCACTTGTCATCCCACTTACATCACTATGAGGAAACTCCACCAGAGGGTGATGGTGCAAGTATAAGAATTTGGCCCAGTGAATACAACACTGATATCAGGACCCCATTTAACATGCTCTTCTTCTCTGCCCAGAGTTCAGTTTATTTGTCAGAATTCTGAAAATAAATACAGGGAAGTGAGTATTCCAATTCTGGAACACAGCTTTTCTCACAGCAGCAGAGCTGCAAAACCCAGGTTTAAATACAAAGATACTTCTGGTGGTTTAGCACTGCTGGTAAGTGAATATGCCTGGGGAACCTGACTACCATTGGGATGTCCATCTGATGTTCTTAGCAGAAAAATTCTCCCCACCTTTTATCCTGAATTAGGAGGGTGGGCTTTTTCACTCATGTCAGAAAGACAAACATACTTAAAATCAAAAGAATGACAACAAAGTCTGAAGAAAAGGGAGCAGACAGCAAAATTCAACCTTTTACCAAAGAGCAGTGAGTGTAGACTTATCTTCTGAAAAATAACTCAAGCAGAGCATGAGTTGAATTTTGACCTGTGGTTAGTTCTCCACTGAAGATATTAGATTCTTACCATGGGCATTTGCTAAAGTCCATGGAGAATGAGACTCACAGGGATGAATACAGCCCAGAGAGTAGAAAAGTCCACAGCCAACCTGTGGGGCATGTGTTCCAGCTCCTCCTACACCTTTCCTTACAAATTATTTACCCTTCTTTTCTCCTTCACAGCATTATGTGGACATTTCCTGCTTCAGAACTAATACTATAGCGTTTGATTCTACAGTGAGTCCCATAACTCACACCTGCAGTAAGGGGCTCTTTCTTCTTCTTACTTCCATGACTCATGAAACATGTTTCCATCCACACTTCAGCAATGCACCCAAGCACATGCTTAACATTAAGGTCATGCAGGACTTATGTATGTGATTAAAATTAAGCATGCATTTAAATGCTGTGTGGAACTGGGACCTCAATGAGGATGGCTGTTGGATCAACCTGCTATGACCTCTGCTGAGCTGATTATAACTCAGCCTTTGTAGCATTCTATTTTTCCCAAAAAGTCATAGTTTATTCACCGTGTCTTGTAACAGAAATTTAAATGGTCTTGTGGTTTGTTTTTTTTTTCTCTATAATACTATGCAAATGATATTGATTTTTCTAGCCCTGTAAATATTTGAGATGATAGGAAAGACTTCCCACACACCCCTGCCTCCCCCCTGCCCTGTTCTGTAACACCTTTTGTGCACCAAGAAGGCATGTGAAGCATAAAAATACTTTGGGTGCTTTTAAAGTTATGGGGAAAAAATAAAATCAATTTCTGTAAAAATTTCAAGTTTCTGAGAAACCAAGTTTAAGAGAAAAAAGGACAGACATTGGGTTTGTGTCTGCAGCAGAACAAAGAGAAATGGTTAATCATCCACACCACAAAGATTTCTGTCTTGTCCACTTTTGATCATTGAAAAATTTGGAGGCATAAATAATTAGGGAGATTTCCTTTACTTTCTCTTCTGAAGGAACATTGATTTCTTGCTGAAAGCTCAGAGAGGACTCTGGCTAGGTAGGATTGAGAAGCACAAGGAGATTTTTTAGCTTTTGTTTTGCAGATTCATATCTATGGATTATGCTAGTGTGCTACCCAAAAGAAAAAGCAAAACAAAAGCAAAAACAAACGAGCCATGGGATCATCTGCATCACTGCTGTAAACAGATTAGCCCCATGTCATGTGAAAACTCCTTATCACACAACTGGGACTTAACATATGAGGACTCACCCTTTGCTGTGTGATTCTACATGTCCATTCACCCTGATGTTCCCACAGCAAAATATTTTAACAGTGCTTTTTTTTTCAATTTACCTATCACCCATATTATGAACAGAGACAGTTGATCTTCCTTCTGATTTTTAATCCTTCCCCCTTTCTGTCCAGAAGGACTGCTTAACCTAAAACCTTAATCCTTAAGCTTGGAAAGTCTGTAGTCACTTGCCTTCATAACCACGTTAGCTTTATCACTGCATCATCAGAAGTACTATTTTTTTTAGCAGAAAAGTCGATGTGCTAAGCCTCTCCTCCAGCATTACAGCCTTCTGATATTTCACCCTGAGATACAGTCAGTGTCTTTGCCCAGACTCAGAGCTGGGGAACTTTTTAATATTAGGTTATTTTACTGTTCCCAGATAGCCAGGAAATCTTGGCTAATCGAGAACCAAAAAGCTAGTAAAAATTCCATGCCTTACCCCGAAAGAAAAGAAAAAGAGCTGTTTACCTTAAACAATTAAAAATAGGGACAAAACCCCAGCACCGTAAAGTCATCAAAAGCTTTGCCATTCAGGAGACCAGAATTTTACATGGGATTACACTTGGTTCCTGGGTGTTCTTAGCTTTGGCTCTACTCTCTTTGGCTTCCACAGGCTTTGCAATAGCTTCAGACCTTTTTTCCAATTCATATAATTGAGTGTTTGATGTTTCCGTCTTCTTTCCCCGAGAGTGGCTAATAACCTCACCCTTTATTAGACATGGGAAAAAGCACATAAGAAAGAGATGCTGAAAACCAAAATTCATTATTTCTGCCACTCATGGAGGACTTTTTCTTCATTAAACGAGTTATCTTGAGGGCATAAGAGAGCTTTAAATCCTTTTTCACTGGTTCAGACTTCTGTTCTTATATACTTTTACCACTCCATCCAACCATTTCTCCACTTGCAGACCTTGCAATTCATTTTTTAATTTTTTTTTTGGTATTTCCATTCTGTCTCCCACCAACATACTTCTCCCCAGGACTAGTTCTTTTAAAGACATACAGAACTTCTCTATGATACATGAGATGCCTCTGCTTACACAAGATATGCAAAATAAATGCTTCGTGTTTTTATACCCCACTGTCGAAGTGGGTAATGGGAGGTTAAATCAAGCACAGGGATAGTCTTATTGAGCTCTCTGGTATTCATGGTAATGAAATCTGAAACAACTTTTATTTTTTTTCCTGAGTATTTACATTCCAAAACTTAAACATGCTTATAGTATGACTATATATGTAGTAGAACTTCATCACTTTCTTTCACTCATGAAAAAAACAATCTCAGACAATATATTCCACTAGTTTTGAAAAATAATGTTAACTTTTCATTAAAAATAGAGAAAGTTTGGAGTACAGCTAACAAAGACTGACAAGTTCAGACTTAAGTGGTTACCTCATGTGAACAACTTCATCTTGTAGAATTTTTATTTTTTTATTAAAAAGCTGTGAAGGAAAATGATCGTCTAGTAGTTAATATGCGACACCATAAATTCATCAAAAACTGAAGAAGAGCCAATAAAAAGTTCACTACAGGACTTTTTGTGAGAGAGGCAAACCATTTAGACCTTCAGTCCTTAACATCCAGAGTTTCATGCCTAATCAATAGCACAGGTGGCTTGTGTTTCCATCACAAGGATCCCTCAGATTCCTCCTCTGAAAGAGTGCCTGGCTTGTTAGCTGCCTGGTAAAATAAAAATGTAAGGCTCCTCTTGTTAATCTGCATCTCAGCCCAACATAGAGGCACGAGAGGACATGTTCTTCAGTTTTATGGAGTTTAAGAACAAGGACTTTAATCAGAAACATTAACACTCCTGATTAAATTAATAGAAAGGCATCAGAGAGCCTATGTAACGCCTGTAGAAAAGCTGAGGACTACTTTGGCTTAGCTTAACATATACAGCAATTTGTGTGTGTGAGTTGTGGAGATTCTGTAGTGCCAAGACTCTCGCATTTAACTTGTTCCCTTCTTCTTTACTAATATTATTTATTTTAACAGCATCAGGCAAAATCAAGACTCCATCTCACTCGACCATTCATCAGCATTGTCAAGCAAAAGAAAAGAAAGTATACAATTACCTAAGGTATGCAGGATTTGTCATGTTAGGTCAGATTGATCCCATCTCTGACAATGACCAACAGCAGATGCCAGAGGAAGGAATACGAGCACAAAACCCCTAGAGAGAGATCTTTCTCTGGCGCATTCTTCCATATTCTGAAAGCAAAAATAAAAATGAAGATAAGCCTCTACAAACCTGGACATTCTGTGAGAATTTAGCTGTGTACTTGCATGTGCCCCTATGTGTAGTGTTGTGCATGATTGTCTACAAGGGGCTTCCAGTGAATTTACTCCAATTTCATACTTTGTGCAACAGCTGGGCTTACAGGGCAGTAAATCCAGCAAAAAAACATCTGACCTGCTGCAGTCCAGAACAGAGCTTTAAAACTGAAGTAAATGTTTGAATGTGGTGGTAGAGAGCAGTACCTCATCAGGTCATCCACTTCTGCTTCAGCATAGCTCAGGTTTTCAGCCCTGGCCAAGCCTGAGCACCACAACCTCCCCCTACACCTCTGCCAAAACAGATTTCATTGGGAATGAAATAAAACACACACCTAAACAACAAGAGCAAAACCCCCATGAGATCAGCCTACTCACTGTGCAGTGGAAGATCTAAACACCGAGGAATCTGAGGGCCTCTAGGAGAGTTAACACTGGGAGGATGACAGTCACAGTGTTACTAATACTCAACCCTGTGAACTATTTAGCCAAAATAGAACAGGCAATCCCTTCATTTCTGTAGAACAATCCTCACTATATTGAGCTTGGATTGAGGAGCCCGAGGCTTGCCAAAACTTTGACTTTATCAAATGTTCTATAGTAGCTCAGCCAAAATCAACTTACTTTGACTGGTTGAAGAGCTTTCTGTTCCTTTCTACTTGAGGTTCATATATGTGCATCACTTGAGTCTCTGAGCATTTCCAGTGGGGCACTAAGCAAGCCAGCTGAGGTCTGTGGCATGTCTGTTCTCTTATTCTCTTTCAACAAGTTGTTTGGGCTTGCAGGTATTCTGCTTACAGTTCTGTGTGTTTGCATGCATACAGCCTTCACATACACATATGCTTGTGGCTACATATTTGCATGAGACAGAGCAATTTCAAAGAAACAAGAGTTTCCTTTCCAAACAGTGGTGCAGTTTGCAATTGCCCTTATAAGGCTGTTCCTTAGCATGGCCCCGAGCCCTGACAAATTGCTCTGCTCTGTTCAGCAAGTGCTGCCTTTGCAGTGTGGGGATCCAGTCTGCTATAGGCATGAAAGGCATAGTGGGAAACACAGAAAAAGGTGATCGAGACCCCATGGGATGTTGTTCCCAGCTTAAAAAATCCTTTCTGAACTGAGGGATTGATGGATTCTTCTATAAAAAGAGCAAAGCCAGTACACCTAGAAGGAAACACTTTTGTTTTTTTCTCGATTTGTCTAC
>JAWWEW010000088.1:6540779-6555036 GCA_035583185.1 Anabacerthia variegaticeps | reverse complement strand
AACAAAAAAAACCCACACTGAAAACCCAAAGAAACCCACAAAAAAACCAACAACCCAAAAAACAAACAAACAAATGAACAAACAAAACAAAACAAGCCAAACCAAAACACAAAAGGCTTTGTGTTCTGAGGCATTTGATGGCTTGCCCTGTCAGGTGAAACATGTTGCAGAGTTATAGAGAAGGAGCAAGGAGAAGCATCTTTCCCCTGTATATAAATACAGACCAATCTCAAAATCAAGGATGCCCCTCCTTCTCCACTCCACTCCTGAGACAGGTCGTGCTTCCAGGCTGAAGGACAACCCAAACACTGCCTGCGCTGAGGAAGAGGTGGCAGAAGGGGCAGTGGGACTACACCCAGAGTAAAGCACCACTCAGCACAAGAAAGAGTAAATGTTTCAGGCCCTCAAGGTCTGAGTCAAGCCCTGTTGTGGTTGATGGAAAGGCTTCCATTCATTTGACAGGAATAAATTAATGAGTCACAGCATACATTGTTGAGGTGGTAGTGAGTGCGCCGTGCCCTATGACAGGAATGAATCAGGTGCAAGCCCATGATGTATATGAGGTCTTTTTTAGATACTAATCACACTACAGGAAGCCTTTGATCTTCAAGGGAAACCTTTCTTTGCCTTCAGCAACATGGAGCATGCACACAAGAAGACAGGTACGTCCTCTACAAGCAATTGTTTCTGTTGTTACATGGACTTATCTTCTTTTTAGGAACCAAACAGGGGTGAATAAAATGACAGGGCTGAAAAAACTCTGAGTGGAAAGAGCACAGGAGCGCACAGGTCAGGACACTTCGCTGTTTATTAAACACAGCTTCCAGGCTGATCAGATCCGACTAGGATTCATTTTCCCACAAATTGTTTCCTATATTTGGCAATTCAATTTCCAGCAAAGCCTCCTGCGCCCAGCCCAGCAAATTGCAAGGAGACAGGACTTACAGATACTCCTGTGTGTGGGATTCATCAGGACTGCTGAGGTGCCAAAGGCACCAACAGGCACTGATGCTTTGCACACTTGTGCAGAAAGCAGTGCAGCTGCCTCAGCAGTGTGCAGACCAAGGATGGTTTGTGCCACACGTGGTAAAGCAAAGTGCTTACAGACACCAGAGGTAGAATAATCCATGATTATTCCTTTCCTCCTTTATTCACTTACTCTGCCAAATCCACCTGTGCCTTAAATTGAGTAGTCACCTTTTTTGTTTCCTGCCAACGGCATGTTTCTTCAGGCAATACTGGTATTTAAAGGTTCAGTTCAGGTTTTGTGTTGTTTCACCTTTTTTACAATTCTACTTTATCATGGTCATCCAAATTTTGGTTTGTTCTCACTCCTGTTCTACTCCTCATTATTTTGTATCTACTGGTAATTTTCTGGTATTTTTTTGACAACACTTGCCTGAGAAACTTTAGCTCAATGAGTATTAGTCTTCAGTATCTGCCATGTCTATCCAACTTTTTAAGAACTTACTTCACTTCTAGTCCGAAGTATATCTATCTATCCATCCATCCATCCATCCATCCATCCCTCCATCTATCTATCTATCTATCGATCTATCTATCTTTATACTGGAATACAAACACAAATTCTACAAAAATTGCCAAGATCAACTAAATACAAATTTCACATAATTTTTTTCTGCAAATCTCAATGACTGTGGTTCTAAATTTTCCTGAATTCACACACTGGGGAATGACCCTGTTTAATCAGTGATAACAACTTCTAAAGTCTCGAGACAAAAGTGGTGTGAAAATTTTTTCAAACCTCCACTACCGTATTCAGAAAAAAATAATTATAAAATATTTATATATTTCAGTACAACTATTCTTCCATTCAAGCCTCTTCTAGAGAAGACTACGGTTTTTAAAATCTTTTCAGCTACCAGTAAGTTATTGGAACACCATTTATAGATTACTAATGAATTATTTTAAAAAATTTGATCAACTGGAATTAGTTTATCACATACTGCTAGGCACAGACGTGGAAGCACAAAAGAATTATTAAAATTACTTATAACAGTTTTCCGTATACAGTTATACAGTTCTACAAAAATGTTATTGTTATTATTTTTATTTTAAAATTATATTTCTATTTATTATGTTTTATGATTATTTATATTTTTATTATAAAAATTAATTATTAAATTAAAATGTATTGAAATATTAGAGTTTTTTACTTTCTCTTCTGAACAAAACCAAGAAACAATTTCCAATTATCCAGCCTCTCTTGAAATCAAAAGTGTGTTTTCCAGACAACTTTATTCAGTGTTCACTAAACATAACATACTGATTAATGAAAAGAAACCTGAAATAAGAAGTGCTTGAATTAATTGGTGGCCTTTTGTGGTGTGTTTTTCTAAGACTTTAGAATAGGTTTAATTGTGTTTCATTGCATGGCTGAAGTGACCCAATACATCCATGTTTCTCAGGAAGATCAATTGAAAACCATTGCATCTTGTTCTCTCATGTTTCAGAGGAAAGGAGAGGGAATGATTTATGTTCCCAAGGCCACGGAGAAGAGAGTCATTCTGCCAGTGGCAGGGAATGGGATTAATTGGATTTTTGTCCTCACCTGCAAGAGTATTTCTTAATAAAACAAACAAAAAAAATCAACAGTTTTCCCATTTAAAAATGTAAAAGTTTTTTTTTTTTAAACTTTCATAAAGACTTTTATGGGAAAGGAAAAGGTTAGATTGACCTCTAGACACATTTTTCCTCATCTGTATAGCGTTTGGTTCCAACACTGTTCTAGCTCAGTTGTTTGGTCTTCAAGGCCCTTCAAACTTGTGTGTCTGGTGCAATCTTCCTTTTATAATGCATGTTCACAATGCCAAAAACTGCATATAAGCTTGTATTTGCTACTCTGGCTTGGAATCTGACAAAAACAAACAAACAAACAAAAAAAACCAAACACCAAAAAACCCCACAACACATTTTGTATACTGTGTGAGACTTATTAAAACTGAAAATTACAATACCCAAAGAGACCTATCCACCCTGTGTGTGTACTTGCATTTAGGTGTCTTCATAAGATACATCTACCTGCATCACTGCAAATTTGTTGGGTATTTTGGTGGGGTTTATTCATATAATTGAATAATGTGTAAAATAATTTAAAGCAAAAATAATGGGATGCAGAAAACCATGAAATAAAGAGTGCAGAAGAAAGAATGTCATCTTTGCCTTCTATTTTCACAGAGTTAAGCTGACGAAATTGGTGTTTGGTGATTAAACTATGAAAAGAATTGACTAAGAATGATGGTATTTCTTGATTTTGTGAGGTAGCATTAGAGACAGTGGAGTATGTTGGTGCCTTTATATCATACAACTCTCCAGGAGGAGGTACCTCTGTATCTACCTGCATGAAAGTTAATAATGAAGAAGAGGAATTGAGCCATATACCTTCAAATGTGCATTCAAGCTGTCAGTTGCTCAGGTTGTTAATGTTTGGACAAGGTTAGATATCCATGGGCAGAAGAATGGAGGAGGATTTTTGGGCTTGGCACAGCAGGAGCATCCTGGTGGCAGGATGCATGTGGCTTGGCTGCAGCACCTTGGCTGATAGGCAAAAGATCTGGAATCAGATGGGTTCCAATGCTCACATGGCAGGAAGCCTTGAGCAAAATGAAAAAGTTTGGCAGGCTTCATAATCTGTGAGTGGAATGAGACTCCAAAGCATGTTCCAAGGCTCCTGCAACTGGGATCATGGGTCAGGCAAGAAGATTAGTCTAAAGGGCTAGTCTACACAGGAAATGGAGGGGTTATATTGAAATAATGATACTGCTAAAGCTTGGCTGGTCAGTTTCCCAGTGCAGGCAAGTCCTCAGTAAGGCAAAGAAATCCTTGTGAGAGAAGAAAGGCACAAGGTTGGCTAGGCTTATCCATCAGGCTAAACTGTGGCTATCTCAGAGCTGGTTAGTCCAAAGATGGCTTTCCGTCCTGCTTGCTGGGGAAGACCAAGGAAAACAATTTCTGACTAATTTAACATGTTAGCCAGGAAACTGGAGTCCTTCTGGTTGTGAACACTGAGACAAGAGCTGCAGGCTTCACAGGAATGGCAGTGTCCATCTCCTATGACTCACAGTTCCTCTGCTTGTGCTCTTCAACCCTCATGCCCAGCGAATAAAGAACAATTGTTTAACTTGACACCTCAACAGTAAAGGATCACTTCACCTGGTTGTACAAACCTAAACTGCTGTGAACTAGCATTTGACCGGTGCACTTAAGAAGTGTTTGACGGAACAAGACTGCTTTACCCCAGCCCTCCAGCTTAGGGAGTGTAAGATCAAGAGTGAAAAAGACATTTTGAACTCTATGCCTCCTGACCAGGAAACCACACCTGAGCTGGTATGCCAAAGGATTCTTGTTGCCATGAAATTACATGGCAGCCTGATTTTACACTGAAGATATTGAAATCTGTGAGTAACTAGCTATGAAGCCAATTAATCATTCAGTACATTAATCCCAGGGACAATTAAGTAGGTAGGCAAACCAATTAATTTATTGGAGTCCCTATGTTTTTTCCTAGTGTGCCATGGGTTCTTGCACTGGAAACTCCCATTTGTATCTTGAAAGTTGTCAAGAGGGAAAATAGATATCATTGCAGCTCTAGACTTTCTCACCTGGAGGGCACAAGAAACACTTTGAAATTAGGGAATAAAAACTTCAGAGGGCTTCAGTGAAATGATCAAAAGGGAAACAGTTAAACATGTGAACCCAGCTCTAAAGCTGATGTTTAAGTTAGAAGAATGTGAAGAATGACAATTTAAGAACATATTGAGATGAATGAGAAGGTCCAAACCTCTTGGAGTTATTGCTCCAGGCTCTCTGAAAACTCAGAAGTACCTGCATCAGCTGTGTTTGAGGTACATTTATCAGAATTTAATTTGCAGTCACAATTACTAGAAACACATTACACAACATGCAGTCTTGGACCTTGGAGAATGACCGGGCATCAGGGAGAAGCTTCCACAAGCAACAGCACCTGAAGCAAAAATCACCACCTGAGAACACAACATGCAAGCAGCAACAAGTATGATAATCCAGTCCAGAGACAGGGAGCAATCTTCAGTGAAAACTCAACGGAACTGGAGCTAACTGGCTGCAGAATAGATGTGATTAAATCCCCCGAATATGCAATCTACCTACTTTTCCTTCTGAAGAACTGCAAACCTGCTGTTGCCCTCCACATTTTTATCCAAAACATGAATCCTTACTGTTTTCCCTGAAGCTACTAATTTCTTCATGGCTTTTCTGAAAAACTTTGGCTTGGTTACCTTTGTTACAATCAGTGGTCTGATGGAATTCCTGATACCTGCTATGTCCCATTCAATCTGTCCCAAATACTACCGCTAAATGTCAACCTGCATTCCAGCTACATCTCAGTGTTCTCCTAAATCCCCTTCCATAGTTACTACTTACCATCATGTCAAATCTGAATAGCTTTTTTTTTCTTCCATCCTTCCTCCTCCCCTTTTTCTTATTTTTTTAACTCCTCTTTCCATTTTCCTTCCTCTTCCCATCCCCTTCCTATTGATCCTGTTGAACGAGCAGTGTACATATGTCATAACAACCTCTTCTATTCAGCTATTTAAAATCTGTGCATTGTCCCTACATTGGCCGTATTTCCTTTGTTTTCTCTTCCAAGCCTTTCCTTAAGGTGCACTTTCAGAAACTGCCTCACTCATTACTCAGTGTGTGTGTGTGTACATGAAGTTTTCAAGACCCAGAGCAGAAATCATGCTATCATAATGTAACCAACATATCTGCTAAATCTCTGCTCAATCATATCACTTCTCATTACATTCCATGTCAAGTTTTGATGCTCGGCATGTTTTACTATTGGAATAATAAGTACCAGCTTGATTGCGGCAATATCTTTTGAAAGACTATACAGAAAAGAGTACCACCCACTTGCAGTTGTCAGATTTTCAGATAAATTAGTTCATTACTGAGGAAATGATGGCTTTTTTTTTTTCCCCTGCCATCTTCTTTAGAAATTAATTCAAATATTAATATATTGATTGGACAGGTGGCATTTACATAGAGAGTGATATGTATAAATAATTGTTACCTTTCTGAAGATAGAACGGGATGCTGAAATGTTTTTGTAATGTGAGGATCCTTTTCCAAGTGTACTACTATTTATGGACTTCCTTCTGTGTTCTCCTTGGCATCTTTCTTTTGTCCTACCTTCTCCATGTTGACAGGACCCATCCAGTCACCTGGGTTTCCATAAAAGAGCTGGAAAGTCCTGATACTGAAATGGTGCTGGAAAAAAAAGGAAGCAAAATGTACTAAGCCATTTCCACATGTTAGTGCAAAAAACATTGCTTTGTGCAGTCTCCAGACAGATAAGAATGGCCACAGGTTGAGAAATATATTTTGAAATGTACAATGCAGCACTTGCCTCCTTCAATATGAGACTACATTTCATGACAATGTGTCTGCCCACCTTTGATTGGATCAGTCTGTAATGTAATCACTGTAAATATGAACTCACATTACAAATGATGTGTCTTCAGTTCTGGAGAACACAACAGCCAGCTGTGAGGATAAAAGCTGGAAACAATGTCTTCTACATAATTGGCACAACATGAGCATAGGTGAGATGTTACAGAAGAAGGGCTGCTCCTTTGAAATACAGTGTATTAAAATAAATTAATGCAGAGAGAAACTACTCAAAACTGTGTTTAAAAATGAAGGTGGTTCAAGACGGGCTTGAAGACTTAGGAGTCTGAATAACTCTGGAAATATCTGAAGGGGTAGCAGAAAATAAACATAATTTTTAAAAACAAACTTAACACTTTATGAGCTATGAATATACCATAGATAAAACATCAATGAACAGAAACATGTAATTTCAATATGTATCACCTACAAGTAAAAACAGAAATATCTAAACTACTGAAAGGAAATGGTGAAAATTATTAACCCAATTAGATGCAAGAATGAGCCAAGCAGAAGGTTTAAATTAGCAGTTTCTCCATTGGAGTCAATTAAGCCAACCAAATTGCATCAGCTGAGTATTTGACTGATCAAGTAGAGATGTGGAATGGAAAAAAAAAAAATTAAAAAGTGCCATAAATACATGGCTTTAAAAAAATAAAAATCAATCTTTTAATAGAGATAAGTGGAGAGCAGATGGATGAGGAAGACTTTCGTTTTTGTGTTGCTCACAAACTTAAAATCACAAGAAAAATCTTCAGAGGCTTTTGCCGAAACATCTCCAGAGGAGCAGTGGCGAGCTCAGAAAGAGGAAAGGTGTGCCCAAAACAAATGGCATTATTAGAAGAATAGAGCTGCATGCACTCCAGTGGTGTTTGACTTTCCTCAGTGTGCATCCCCACGCTCACAGGGAAAAATGAACTGGGATTGACCCACATGTACAACCAGGACTTCAGCAAAAGCCAAAGAAGAAGCAACTTCATTAGGAAATAAACTGTGAGCTGAAGTAGTTCAAAAGTAGGAGATGAAATACATTGTTTCCTTTTTATATCTTCAAAGACACGCAAGATGGGAAATCAACTGTGCCTGAAATCCTTCCACAGGCAACGAAAATACCTACTGGAGTTGCTTCAAAAAATGAAACTTGGGCTAAATTTGTAATGTATCAATAAAAATGTCATCAAACTGCATATACCAGACAGATTATTCAGCAGTACCAGGCACTTCCCCACAAAGCCAAAGATGGCCTTGATCAATTTTATGGTGTGTCTGGAAAAATTAGATATCAGAAATACTGGCTGGGAAGTGGAACTCAAACCCTTTGGAGGTTGTATATTATACAGGTTGATTAGGACACACCGAATAAAAATTATTTCACTGGCATTTGAGAGCCTAAGTTTTAAAAATACTGGAGTGTTAGAGAGACATATCAAGAGATGCAAGCTGCATTTAGCACTTAAAAAAAAAAAAAGGAGAAAAAAAAAAGAAGGGGAAATGCATTTCTCAAGGGTACACAAGCAAAAATAGATTTGTATTGAATTGCATAAATCTAGTAAAATATATTGGGAGGGAGGGAGGGCCATACACTGAAAAATGACCAGTAAATATATCCAGAAACCATTTGTACCTAACCCATACATTCAAAATCGTTTCACAAATCACTCAGTACCTATCTCTTCTGAAGACAAAATGGAAAAGTTTCTCCCTTGAAGTCCTCTTAGCAGTGAGTATAATGCAATTTTGGGATACCATGTTGCTATTACTAACCAGCAGTTGCCATAGTCCGAAGGTCAGATGTTGTAAAGTGACTGCAGTTTCAATCTCATTGACTCCATCTAAAACCACGCTGAAGGTAAATGAAATCCAGCTGTGTCTTTTTGAAGGACTGAATTTCATAAAACTTAATTTGCACCTATAGCAAAGAATATTTTGCTTCCAAAGATTTCAAAAGTGCAAAATTAATTTGATTAAGCTTCATGGTCACTGCTTTTTAGCAGTTAACAAGTGAAGTCAGGATGTGGCTTTAGTTACTTAGATGTCCTTGTTACAGTAATTACAGATTCTCCCAAAGTTAGTTTGTTGCCTGTCTTCTAGTGATGGATAAAACACCCTTTTGACTAGACTGAATTCTATTATTTTATTAAATCAAACTCATCATCAAAAAGAGATATATAATGACAAATTGCTTACTAAAGATCCAGGGTCATTTGTGATTCATGTTTCAGCTACTAAGGATGTGTTCTGTTTGCTTCCAACCCAGTTAACACTGAAGGAATTTTTTTCATTAACCCTACTGCGAGACCCACTGGGGTCTAAACACATGTTTTTCTGCTGCCTGCACTTTCAGATGTGTTCTTAGGCTGGGGAAGTGTGACCTGTGGTACTCACCAAATCCACCCTGAAGTCTACCATAGCCTTCCAACACCCATTATTAAATTAAATTAAAAGGTTTTAGGGCAGGACTGGCCCTCTTTGTAGAGTGATTTATTGGATCCTGGACCAAGTGAAGAGTTCCTGAGGAAACCTGGGGACAGATATAAAACACAACCATGAGTTTGCCCAAACATCTGACTGCTGAAGATTCAGTTTTTTCAAAGGAGCAAAATCTGTATTTCTAATAATTGCAACTTTTACACCTACCAGGTAAAGAAGTGACTTCTAATACCCAATATGGTCCTCACCAGCATATTTCTCTTAAGTATTCCCAGTAAAATAAAAATTTATCTTTCTATGGGTCTTCAACATGTGTACTACATTCTAAGATGTCCTTGAAGACAGTGATCTCACAGTGAAGAGCTTGTTCTTGGAGATTTGAGTCTGAGCTCTGCCAGAAAAGAAAACATTTCAAATTTTGTTAGCAGTCTGAGAGTTTTACATTTTAACAGAAGAATTTTCTGAAGGGTTCTTACGAGCCTAGATTTGGACTATTTACATGTAAACCTCCTTGAATCCACTGTTTTATATAAGAGTACTTGCTCAAAGAAAACTTTGCTAATGAGATATCTCTTGTCTTTCATAGATGAGAGTAGGACTTCAATGCTTCCAACCAACCAGTTTCTCCTCAAAGTCCTTTCACAATAAGGAAAACTCTGGAGGCTAAAAAAATTTGTGAGTTGCCAGGGTAAAGGTCAGATCAGCACATTACTAAGCTTTTTAGATAGGAAAGTGAAAGTCTCTCAATAGCTGCAGAACATAATATTCTACAGACAGACTGATACTCAGTTCTTCAGGGAGATGATACAATACTTGCCTCTTGCATAAGGATGCAAAACCTTGGCTCTGGTAGGATAAAGCAGTCATGAAGAAGAGGAAAATAAACAGGCAATTTATACAAACTTGTAGGAAAAGGAAAAAAAATTCTTCCAAATCTAGAGGGGAAAAAAGGAAGGCACTTCTAGTTCCATGAGTGGACATTAACAACACTGACTCACTATTGATTATGTATAGATTGTTCTTCCAGTGTCTTATTTTCCACATTGTTTTCCTGGTGTCTCCTGCTCACTAAGGCTGTGTTCACTGTCCTTGCTAAATGTGCCAGTTTGCCATCTTGAGGAGCTAATTAGAGCCCATGGAGAAACGCGTTTATCTGGGGGAAAAAGAAAAGCCAAATTGGAGTCATCTTGAGTTTTCAACACTGTCTGCTCACCCCTCTGCCTGTGGCCTTGCCACCAGGGGCTCACTGGGCAGCCCCCATGGGCTTCCAGTGGCTGCAGGACTGGCCATGCAAACCTGAATCACTGAGCAGCAAAAAACCCTGTCTTGGGGATGAAGCACTTGGGATCAGGCTCAGGCTCATCAGATTTTCTGGGTGAGGAAAGATGCCAGCCCGAGAGGCTGGACAGAAGGTGGGTTTGTTGTTTTTGTTTCTTTTCTCCTCACACCAGGCTTTCCTTTCCCTGGCTACATGGTGGAACATCAACCAACTACCCCAGGATCGATGAGGAAGGATTCAGTTTTTTAATTAAAACCAAGAACATCCCCTTCCTGTGGCTTCAGCCAGCGCGACGGTGGGACACCGCCGCTGCTGGGAAGAGGGACAGAAGCTGAAATCGTCTTTAGCCCCCCGCCCCCGGGGGGAGGGGGATTGCTGAGCCCCGCCGTGGGCTCCATCCCGCACCAGGCTGCCTCGGCAGAGACCCCCGCTACTCCGGTTGCAGCCCGAAGTCCCCCCCGCGCCCCAAATGCCAGCACCCAGAGAGGAGCAAAGTGTCTTCATCCCTCTTAATGGGACAGCTAACCCGCCGGGGTAATTAGGACCAGGGGGCTGTCAGCACGGCTAACCTCTTTATTGCTGGGCACGGCGCTGGGGAGAGCCGGGGGTGCTCCCCCCGCACGCCCACCTCCCGCGGAGGGTCCTGCACCCCCCTCGCCCCCAGTGGCTTCGGCATCCAGAGGTGTCGGTTCCTGCCCGAAACCAGCGGTCCTAGGGCTCCGGGGAGGCTTCCCCCTCTCTTTTCCCTGGTGGCAGCTCCTTCACAGCCCAGCGTGTCCACCTCGCTGTTGGCTTTCCCCGGCGGCGCTCGGAGCGCGGTGGGGATGGCAGAAATCCTGCGGGAGGAAGTTATGGACCACCCGATCCCTGGGGAGAAGCCTCCCGCCCCGTGCCCCCCCAGCGCTGCCCTCCAGAGCCGGGGTTCTTCTGGATGCTCCGATCTCCTCCCGGCGACCCCGGGGGGGTGTCCGGACCCCCGCTCTGCCCGCCGAACCACGGGGGTCTCCTACGGGACCCGCAGGAGGGACCCCCCTCCTCCGCCAAACGAGGGGAAGGGGGGAGATAGGGCGGGAAAACACTTCCAGACTATCTCCATGAAGATACAGTTTCTTTCTTTCTGGTCAGAAGTAACGTGTTTTGTGGTTGTGGTTACTGTCTCTCTCTTTTTTTCCTTTTTTTTCCTTTTCCCCCCTTTGTTTTTCTTTGTTTTGTTTAGTTTTTTGTTTGGTTGTTAGGTTGTTTGGTTGTTTGGTTTTTTTTAATTTAAAATGTAATGCTGAGAGACAAAGAGGTAAATTATTTGCCTCAGCGTTGATGGTACGTCAAAGATTGCAAAGCCCAGTCGCTCTATTCCTGAGATGAGGATGATTTATAGAAAATTGTAGGCAGAACACATGCACATTCTGGCAGCCGTAGAGACAGTCCCTCCCTTTTCCTTAATGTTCTTTTATCAGCTTCTTAGGAGGTGTCCGCTTCGTTTGTCTGCATGAAACCAGTAGTCTTAGTAGGAATCCTCAGTTTTGGTGTTTTTTCCCCTTTTCCTTAAGAAGGATTCTCTAAATCCAACAGTGCTCCTTCTGCCCAGATATTATCCTTCCTCCCATTTCTCACAGCACTTGTTTGGGGTGAGAAGGAGGGGGGGGAGCGGAAAGAGGGGAGAGGAGGAGGGAGAAGATCTTTCTCCTGTTTAGTCATTAACTTGCACGGCTCAAAGAAAGAGAAGATTTAATGGGAGAGATCCTGCCTGTGTGCTTTGTACTCACGGCATTCTTGCGGATGGGAAGATCGGAGGGTGCACGGGTTTAATATTTGACTACTACCTGGGCGCCCGATTTTTGGTGGTGGTTGCTTTTTTTTTTCCCTTTTTTTTTTTTTCCCTTTCTTTTTCTGTTGCTATTATTTCTGCATTTGGTCTTCAGCTGAGCTGGGAGAGACAATGAAGTTCTAACATGCCTGACCTCCCCCAGATCCAGCAAAATCTGAACTCAATTTTTGAGGAGATCACCTCAGGTTCACCACTCACTCAGAACTTCCTCGGAGCAGGGGAGGATTTCCCCCTTCACCCGAACCGGAGTTTCATGGTTCTAGTCTCTCTTCCACCCATGCAAACTGCAGAGCTTGAGGGCTGGAGAAACCCCACTGATGTTCCAATACCAGTCATGCCCTTGCGCTCAAATTGATTTTGCCTCACTCCCGTGTATTGATTTACTGAGTCCGTATGTAACCCCTAATTCCTCCCTCCACCCCAATCCCCCCTTTCCCCGCTAGACATAACCCTAAAAATAATCAGACCTGGTGCTGTAGAAAGATTGGGGGGAGGGGGGAAGGGGGGCTGAGGTGGGGGGTGTCGAGCAAAAGAAGTAGCTCAGGACAATGCTTAATAGAAACGAGACTAAATAAAAATGCAGGCTACAGCCGCTTTGTCTTTGTCTGCTTGCCTTCATCACCCAGATACCTTTCTTTGTGAGCCTTGATCGTTAGTTTCCACGGTTTTAAATAATCAGTCACAAAGAAGCAGACAACTAGGTGTTGGAAGACATAAAAGTTATTTTAAGTGGAATTATTTATTTTATTTTGCAACCAAAAACGTTTCACCAATGTAGGAAGTGATTTTGGTGATCGGTAGTACAAGCTCTCTTTTCTCCCAAATGCTTGTGAGAAATAAAAAACCTGGAGATGACTGTCTTTATTTCCAGGAGTAGACTTCAAAATACGTGCCAGAAATGGACAATTTGAGTGTCCTTTCTCCACATCAAATGCGAGCTGGAAGGGGGATTAAAAACCAACCACGTGGTAGATCTGGTTTTATACTTTGCAACCTCCAGCTCCATTTATGTTCTTTACCCTGCTCAGGGAAGATTAGCCTCTAGATGGATGTGTCTGAGGGATCACCTCGGGGGCAGATCTGCATGCAGAAACCGGTTTTTGCCATGGCTGGAAGAGAGCTATGACCCAGCAGAGCGCTCCATCCGAGCGGCTCCCCCAGCATCGCAGGAGCTGCTGAGCGCTCCTGCACAGGAAGCTTTGTGAAGGCAACAGCTTGGAAGGGGAAGATCTTCAGATCTTTCCCCCTTCTTCTCCTCCTCCCTGGCCTGTGAGTGATTCAGTGTCCCAAACCTTAACTTTTTGTTACCACCTTCCTCCTCTTAATCTCCTTCATCTTCAACACCTCCTCCTCTATCACTACCATCTTCTCCTCCATCTGTCTGCCTCCTGGATCTCTCTCTCGCTTGCTTGCTTTCCCCCCTCCTCTTCCACCTCCCTCCTCTTTCTTCTTGCCTTTTCCTCCTCTCTTTTCTTCTCTTTTCTTTCTCTTTTTCCTCCTCTTCCCCTACACGTTGTTGTTGTTGTTAGAAAGGATTCTTGCACCCCCTGGTGCTCTTGCGTTTTGTGTGGTAGGAGAGGAGATTGTCTTCTTTCTCTCTCTCCCTCTGGTTGCTCATTATTCAGAGAGAGACACAGAGGGTGAGAGAGAGAGAGAGAGAGAGAGACGGATATCTCAGGTCATCTGCAGCTGCAGCAAACCAGTGAAGGAGAGAGAGAGAGGGAGAGGGAGAGAGAGAGAGGGGGGGAAAAGCAGGGAAAGATGGCGATCCTCCATTGCTGAGACCTGGCAAGGAGCACATGAGACTCACAAAACAACTTCCACAACAATAACAAGAAGAGCTAGGCAGAGAGGAAGAGGAGAGGAGAGGAGGCAGCAGCAAGAGCAGCAGTGCCGGGACGCTCCTGTAAGTTCTTGCAATTAAAACCCATCTCTGGTTTGGCATTGGAGAGATCATCTCTCGTTTGTGTGTGTGTGTGTGTGTCTATTTTGTTTGGTCTTTTCTGCTTGTCTTTCTTTCCACCACCTTCCTCTGAAATCCATTCATTCGGTCAACGGAGGAAGGAGGAAGAAAGAAAGGAAGAAAAAAAAAAAGAGAAGAGAGGGGAGCGAGAGCGGGGTGTTTTGTTTGAGAGAGAAGTCTCTTGCATGGAGGAGGAGAAGAGGAGGAGGTGCTGGTGGTGGTGGTGGTGGTGGTGGGAGGAGCAGGCATGTGAAGAGTGAGCCCAGTTTCTGGCTGGGGGCTGTGGATCCCACAGGCACCATGTCCCACT
>JAWWEW010000088.1:6528532-6539135 GCA_035583185.1 Anabacerthia variegaticeps | reverse complement strand
GTTGGCCAAATAAATAGCGTATATAAGCATATATTTATAGATTTTTGAAAGCTTTTGGAGGTAAGTGCATGCAGCTTGAGGCTGCTCAGGTTCTTCCAGAGGATATAATGAAATGTCTTTTTTTTCCTAGGTGATGATGATGATGCCTATTTTTTTGGATTTTTAACATCTCATTTCAAGAGTATTCCTTCTTTTGGATGTGTTTTAAATTAAGATGGAATATTTCTCCCCACTCACTAGGTTGCATTAAAATGATACTGGCAAGCTTTTAGTAGGTTCCTCAGAGCATCATAACATACATAATTTCTCTTGGAAAAAACAAAACAGTTTTCACAGCTGTCTTTTTGGTGTCATAAAATATTTTTTTTCTGAAAACTTACAGCAACATTCTTATTATGAATTTAATGTCATTATGGAAACCTGAGATCTTTAAAGTGAGATAGCAGTTGAACAGAAGTTTGTATGCTTTTTTTTTAACCCAGCTTTTAATCTGAAATAATTTTGAGTAGACCCAAAACAGACCTTGCTCTTTCCTCACCCTCCTAAATTTGCACATCAGTTGTGTGGTAGATGCAGTTCCTCAAAAAGTTCAAAGCACATACTGAAATGCATGAGGAGGATACCAGAGTGCAGTGCAGTTGAGTTTGAAGGCACAGCTCCATGGAAAGGTATCACTAATGTTCATACATGGGTAACTCTGAAGAGTTTAAGAACAGATTATTATTACATATGGAAGGTGTAAGTGGCAGGATAGTGGATCAGTGCATCTGAATCAGAACACGCTCTCAGATGTGCAAAAAAATAGAAAGACTTGAGGATTGCAATGACTTGTGATGAACTTGAGATCCAGCTTAAAGGTTAAAAATCAATGTCCTTGTTTTATTTTTGCCGTGGAAGGAATGTAATCTAATATACCTTGGAAGGATATTGCTTTATCAACTGTGCATTTCTTAAGTTCTGGTTGCTGATACGTCATCCAAATTACTCAGATACTGTGGTTGTCTCCATCTTTTAGAAGAGGGCCATGGAACATACCATTTCAGGTATGCTTAATCTTACATTTTGACAAAAGAAGAGATCAAGTGTTATGGTTTTTAGTTGGTTTTTCTCCTTGTTGTTGTGGTGTTGTTTTTTGTTTCCCCCACCCTGAGGTAATATTCTTTGATGCATTTTTCAGTCTCTGCACAGGTCTAAATCAGCAGCCATTGAAGAAACTGAAAAATTTCCCACTGACCTTTGCTTTTTTGGGTCAGGTCCTAGATATCCATCCCCTGTATAAGAAGACTGTATGCTGATTGTTCATGGTTCAGAACTGTGAATCTCTTCTCACTTCTTGAGAAGTGGTGCCTGCACTACAGTGTGCCCTTGAACATGGCACCTGCACTCCAAAAATGGGTTTGAGACTTAAGCTCAGGATCTTTATGATCTTGCCCTGCTCTATGGTGACAGGTACCCTAGAAAACCAAACAACATTGCAATAGTTTTGAGTTGGAACAAGAAAAGTGTTATTTCTATGATGTGTTTCTTCACTATGAGACTGAAATCTCTCCATAGAATTATATTGTTGTTAATGATGTTTCTTGCTGTAGTTCTGCCCAGGGTGACTGAAGTTCACCTTGCTGTTAAAATACTAGCTGAAGAACTTCTTTTATTTCCAAAAAAACCACAAAACAAGTGTAATAACCACCACCCCCCCCCGAAACCAAAAAAGCCAAAAAAATTTCCAAACCCCTTGGTTTTTAAATAAGCTCTAGAATGATAATCTTAGTTCATGAGATGGTGGTGACATGAATGTTTCCCCTAATCAAGCATCAATTTCTTCATTTGGACAATGGCTTTCAATGGATTTTGGTTTGTGGGCACACAGAACTTTTTCTTGGTTCATGCTCTAACAGAAAGAATAAGTATTTGTAGCTTATTCTTCAATATACATAAATTTGGGTTTTTTTAATAACTGTTCTTATGTTTTAGACATACCTATGAACCACTATTTTAAAAATGTTTAAACAATATTTGATTTTCTTATACATTTTTACTAACTTCATAATGGATTACATAGATGAGACATTTGATATTACATATTTAGAATTTCATAATTTAAAAAAATATTTTGTTGCAAGAGAAAAACTAAAAATATTGTTGTGTATGTTTAGACAGTGAAGAATATGAGTACTTAATGGGATGCTGGAATTGGAAAGTAGAACAATTGCAAGTGGAAGTGGAAAAAAAAAGAAGATAATTCCAATTCAGTAAAGTTTATAACAAATTTGTTAATGTTGCAAACTTTGACTTAAAAAATGATTGACTTTTATGAAGACTGATGAAAAGATGTTTAAAAAGAGAGTTGATAAGTAGATGAGTATTGTTCAACATAGATGTCTGAACATCTGGCAGATGTTACTCTGGGCCCCAAGGAATGGACAAGTTTAATTTTAGCCTTAAAAAGGAAATGGGAAGAACTTAAGTCTTATAATAGTACAACTTACAGTTTAAGGAAGGTTGCTTCAGAAAAGCTCAGAGATGTCTTTTGAAATCTGGAACTCTCAGAAGTAAGTGTAAATTGGTTTTTCCTATTGGGTTTTCCTATTATTCCAAACATGTAGAGTTACAATATAAGTTGAGATTGCTGCAGTTTGCTGTGACACTTTCTCTGTGTGGTGTTGTGGATAATTTCTTTAATTGAGCAGAACAACACTGCTTTGTAGTAAAAAACTGCATAAAGAGGACTTAAAAGTCCTTTCTTAAAAGAAACTGGTGAATAGCTGTGTACTGTTCATTAACTAACATTGTCCTGTTATGAAACTTCACCAAGCAAACTTAGGGACAAACCCAAAAGTCCCCAGTGAAATACTGAAGTGGGTAATTTGAAGAAACATGTTGGTAGAGGAAGGAGATCCTGTTTTCACAAGTCAGAAATCAGGAAAGGTCTACAAAGACCAAGATGTCTGTGTAACTTCATGTATTTTTTCTCCTTATATTTTGTTGCACTTCAAATCCATTGTACAAGACAAGTAATGTAAATGCTCACCAAACAGATACTTATTTTGAAATAAAGTAATAATATGTGTTTTGTGAACTTGTTCTGGATGAAGGTGGTCTGCTGCTAGTGCCAGCACTGTATGATTGGCTTAACTTGCATACGTGATCAGGATGTGTTCAAGTATGAACTTCTAATTGCTGGCTTCTGCAGAAATGTTGAACTTCATCAGTCCAAGTGCTTGCTTGCTTGCTTTTCGAAGTTGCTTCATTCTAGAGTAAATAGTCAATCAATCTATGGGCCCACAGGAGATGAGCAGAGGGTCTGCAAAATGAGGAGAGAATAAGAAATGCCATCTTACTCTTCAGAGAGTGAGAATAATTTTGAAGGGGGGAAAAAAAAAAAAGGGATGTGATTAGAATGAAGGTTGCTTAAACATCTGCTAACTTCTCAGAGAGGAACTCAAATTGGTTGGACAAGAGGTGCTGGAGAAGGTGCTGTGATGCAAGTCCTCAGCTGCTGGCAGAGACACAGTTAACATTGTAAACGGTTGAACTTCAGCATGGCACTTCTCCAAATGAGTTGACTGTTGAAAATAAAATGTTCCAGAAGAACTGGGAGAACAGGAAAGAAGTTAAAATAGCATGGTTTGTATGCCAGTGCTGAAAGAAGAAAAGGGGGGAGGAAGGGAGATAGATCAACTTATGATAATTATCTTGTTGGTTGTAGGAAAAAAAGGCTTTTAGTAGAAGTTTCCAAATGGGGGGACTCTATTTAATAGAATGTAGTCTTCATTTGGGTGCTGAGTTTTGGAAGTATTCTTCTGTTTTCAGCTTGTGTTTGGGAAGTTGGACACACAGGTAAATAGAAAATCATGTGAGACTGTTTTGGGTTTTGTTCCATTTTGTTCTTTTAACTCTAAAAACAATACCAAAGATCTAAAGTCTGCCCCTCATCTCTTGACCTTTATGAAGCTGTGCCAGAAGCTGCAGTACAAATACAACTCTGAAGGGACTTGAAGGGAGAGGGTTTGAGATGAGGAAAGAGGAGTCTTTGTATCTGGTGTCTTATAGTTAAACACAGTCTTATGTACAGCATAATTTTTTTCTGTGTTCTCTTCAGTTCTTTGGGAGTTGAAGGTCTTGATACAGTTGCTTTGTTCAGCTTGAGGTGTAGAGTATGTTAACTCAAAATAACCATGCCCAGTCACTACTTGAACTCTTCTTCCCTCAGTGTTGGTTGTGACTGTTTTGTAGTCATTTTTGAGACACATTGAGTATCAGAACATCAGTCCCACACCTAGCAGCAGTGCTTTACTTTTGTTTCCCCTTGATCTAAAGGTTTCATTGTTTTTGGCTCGTCTTTGTGGTATAATTCTGGACCTCCACAGCTGCTGTCTGGGGGGAGTACAATGGGGTTTTGGCTTGGGCTAAAAGCAGCCTTTTTGGTTAGAAGATTGTAAGATCCATCGAGGGAAGCACTTAATTTAGTTTAGTTTAGTTAGTAATTTAAGGAAAATGGGAATGAGAGATCTCAGGATGTTCAGGAATTGTTCTTGAGTGGAGTCAAATACAGTCTCTTTAAGAATACTTGTTTAATAATGTCAGCATAAAGAGCTGTAGGCACACCATCAATGTCATGAGTGATTAGGAAGGACTTAGAGCTTATAAGGGTAGCAATCATTTCAAAGCCAGTGTGTTGACAAATAATTCTGAGAAAACACTTGATTCACTGGGCTACTTCTATTAGTTTAGAACTAGCTAAATAAAGATTTCAGTTGTTGAAGTGTGTCACTTGTTACTTCGTGGTGGAAAATAAGACCCTCTAATTGGGATTATGTGAGAAGAAGCTAAGTGCTTGCATTATGTGGCTGTGTTTTTCCTTCTCCTTTCAAATCCAGGAATATGCAGTTAATAACTTGCTAGCCATTTAGATAATGGGTGCTCAGGAGCCCTGGATGGTGTATTTCCTGCACTAGTTACAGATGCAGGCTCTACGGTGACCTGAAGATTAGGAAGTGGGATGTTCAGCAGTGGCATTACTGTTGCTATTAAAAAGGTCTGGAAAGGGGCCTGAGAACCCCAGCTGCTGTCGTGGTGGAGGAAGTCAGGCCTTCAAAGGATACAAGGATTAGAGTGTCAGGAAAAGTAAATGGTAGCATCAGCACAAGTAGAAAATAGGCAGAGCTATTCAGCAAACAGAAAAGTAGGCTAAGGCATGCCATAATTATGTGTAGTGGAAACTTGCTGTTAATAAGGCAGTGGCGTGGGGTAGGGAGGCAGGAGAGTGATTTTTCAAGACAAAGTAGACATTGCAGAGAATGATATGGGAAGACTGAGGGAGGATTCAGTGTGCTCGTGATAATGTGAAAGAGAAGACTTTGTTTTGAAAGATGCTAAAAATGGAATCTTCTGATGTACATGTGGTCACTGTTTCCGTGGCCTGGTAGGACAATGGGGCTTCTTTGCATTGCCCAAATGAGCAAACTCTTCCTTTCCGCCTGCAGCTCCTAAGGTTCAAATAGTAGTGCTTCAGGGTGGTATCAGTGGCTGTGGAAAGAAGGCATCACAGGATATTCCTTTTGGGAAGAAGATGGGTCATCCTGGGCTGGACTGTTGTCATGCAAATGGTTCAAAACACAATAGCTACTTATCACAGGAGCCAGGCAAACACATTCCTCCCACACAGTGTCCCTAGACCTCTCATTGCTGGCAGAGAAAAGGGCAGAATGGGGAAATGTGACACACAGAACCTGTGCTCCAGCAGCACATATTTTTGAGTTTTCTCCGTATTTATAAAAATAAACACCATAGCTAAGGGAAGACCACATGTGCTGGAAGATTTTGGTCCAGCACGATTGTGACATGGAGGCTGGTTCATTTACTTTCTAATTACTTTGACTTGCTGGAGAATTTAATTTAGTGTGCAGCTGGGAAAGGGATCATTAATAAAGGCCTTGCTGTGATCCAAATGCCTGGATTCAGCTGGCTGATGATGCTGGAAAGTGGGTTTTTTTCCCTTTCTGCCTCCCTCTTGTTGATATTAAATTGACAGCTCAACTAGATCCTGGGTCAGAAGTTCTAGAGGGATTGGAGAAGGTGGCTTATGTCAGTGGTGATTGTTTAGCAACTTCTTTCTCATTTTCTTTTTTTCTTTTTTTTTTTTTCCCCCTGAATTTTTATTAAACAAAGTGAATGCTGCAGTCTGGGCTCAACTTGAAACAGCTTGCAGGAGTGCTGGTCTTGAGGTGGATGTAGTGAGTCAAGGATGAGTGTTCATCTCTAGCTGAGCAAACTGCTTCTGGAGAGCACTTAGAGACCCATTTATTTATTTTAACTCAGGCTTGGATTCTTCAGTTCTAGTCACTCTCAGAGAGCTTTGTAGACATGTGGCTCTTTGTAATGGGGTTTGAGTCTCTGGGACCAGACAAAGGAGACCAAAGAATTGGTGTCCAGCCCTTGAAACCTTGCTCCTAATTTTTTTTAGTTCCTTCAACAATCTATCCCTTTGCCCAGTAAAATAGGCATAACTAGGATTTAACAGGGATGTTGGAAATTAAGACTTTGATGCTGGATTCTGTTGGTGTGTGTGTTGAAACAAACTACTGTGTACTTAAGAAAAATCCTTTGTGAGTGGTTTTGTTATGTGAGACTGGAGCAGACCTGCTCTGCTCTTTGAGAAATGAGAACTAGTTATTTGCCACTCTGTTTCTTTGGCACTGCAGTCATTCTGACTGATCTTGTCTTCTCAAGTGCATTGTTGCTTGTCGTGAGTAGAAGAGACTAATATATATACAGTACCTGCTTAGTTGGTGATGCAGCAAAGTTTGGGAGGCAGTGGCCAATGGAGTAATCTTGTTTTCTTCTGTTGTAAGACCAATGGAACTCTGGATTAAAAAAAAAAAAAATAGTCAATATGAACAAATTTGGAATGATTTCTCTCCATATATGATTGGAAGCTCTGGCTTTGCAATTCAATTTTTCCCTCCCTTGTCCAAAGCTGTGTGGCTCTGGCTGCAGGGTATGGGACCTCCAGCACTGGTGGGCTCTGAAACCTTGCTTCTATCCTGCTCAGCTAAATAACTTGCCAAGTGTAAAAATGTTAACAAATGGCTGATGGAAAATTGAGAGCAGCCAGACAGCTCTCAGCCTGGTTAATTAGCTCCTTGACTGCTGAATTGATCCTGCCCTGTCATATGGCTGTAGCTTGCAGCCTGGCGAGAAAGGGTTTGGGTTCCTCGCCAGGGGTGCATCCCAAAAGTCGAATTAATGCAACTTGAAGTCAGCGTGGACCAGTTTCTTTTGGTCTAAATGACCTTTTATCTTTGCTGGGGGAGGGCAGTGGGGAGAAAGCATATCAGCTTTCAGCTATGTCAGGTCACACAGAGGCCAAGTTCTCTTGTCCGTGATCAAGCATATGGTGTGAAACAGCCTGGTGTGCAATGGCACCAGGACCTGGGCAGAGGAGGACTCCAACAGCCCTTCTGTAGGTGAACAGGACTGAAGGTCATGTTTTGCATCAGCATACATGGTGGATGTTGTCTTGGGGCTTGCAGGATGAGTGTGTGTAACCCTTCAGTGGTGCTGGCTCCTGTTGTGTTTCCACCCTGGTAGGTTGAGAAGAAGCTTTTGTTGCTCAAGAGCACAAAGGTTTCTCCTGCCAGAATATCCATGCATGTGTGAGACCTGAAATCCCTGGCTCCAAGGACATAATTCTGTTAGTCACTGGGCCTGATGAAAGAGTGAGTCAATATGTTTGAGTCTCCCAGCTGCATGAATAAATGAGTAAACCTGAATTATTTTCAAATTGTCGGATTGTAGAGGTGATAGCATACTACAATGATTTTTCCATTCCATGCCCTCTCCAAATGTGCTGCTCTCCTTCCACTGTGGAGCAGGGGAGGAAGAGAAGATTTTCAGTGTGTTGTTCTCCCGAGGAACCACATGAAAACTGCTGAGGTTGTACTCAGAAAATATCTTTCAGACAAAAAGCCTTGAGTCAGAAGTTGCTTGGCAAGATGACAGACAGGTTGACCAAAGGTTGCATGTGTTGTGCTCTTGCAAAATGAACATGAAATGGTCGTTGCCCTTCATGGTTCTCCAGTGCTTCCACAGCTTCACCCATGTGAGTTACTGCAGTGGTGTACTGGAATATAATTTGCTTCTGGTATTCTGGTCTTATCTCTGAAGATATTTATTTTAAGAATTCATGTCTACATAGGTTTGTTAATACTGTACTGTAATATCAAATGGGCTGCTGAGACCTCAAGGGGGTGAGGAATCTATTTTTAGTGTGTTTGAAGGGTAGATGATGTTTCAGGTTGTGGAATGACTTTCTAGGGGGCCTGTCACCATATACCAAAGTTTTGTATGTCATGGCAGTGGAGGCCAGTCATATGATGATGAGTTAGTAGCTTAAATGGGACATAAAAAAAAATAAATCCTGCTCTTTGGGGAAATTTTAAAGATAGGTGGAGGTAAAATGCCACACAGTCTGTTCTCATCCTTGTTTCCTTGATGTGCTGAAGACATCTAATCCTCTTTACAGGTGAATTAAGCGGTCTGCTTATGAGCTGAAGGCAATACCTGCTGATCTGTTGACATCCAGATTGGAGGGTTATTCATGTCTCAGTAAGACTTTTAGTAATGGATGACCAAAAGAGCGTTTTAGTTGCCCGGGTGGTGTGAAGAAGATGGTTTGTGATCTCCTTCCTACACGTGATTAACTTCTGGTGTGGAAGTTGGGTAAGAGTGGTGCTGTCCTATTTAAACACATATGACACCCCAACCTGCAGAGATTTGGAGCTTTAGACTGAGAAGACAGACTCAGACATTGCTGCATGTGTGCAGCAATTTGAATAGTGAATCCAGTCATGCTTTGGAAGCATTGCACTATAGTGGTAGCCATGAAGAACAGATTTTAATGATTTATTATAGTTAGATTTTATGTGGATTGGCTTCCTATTTTGTTTGGAAGACAGTAAAGCTGCAACTTTTACAGGATTCTTCTTACATTCCTGGGATTTTGTTTTGTGTGCAGGCATTCAGCTTTATTTATTTATTTTATAACTCCTCACTGCCACTGTTGGGAGCACTAACAAAGGCTTTTTAATAGGTCAGACCTCACTACCATTGCATTTTCTTGTTGCTCTAGTACATTTGGTAGATAATAGATGATGGGGGCTAAAGCTGTTACACTGTAAAAGCTCATTCATGTGAACAGTCAGTGTGATTTTGAATTCCACTGCAGCTACTTGTGTGAGTAAACATTTGAAGATCAAATCCTTGGCTTCATGGAACTAGATCTTATGGAGTTTTCAGGGAGGCGTTTGGAAATTATATCTTGAATTGAAGATGCCCTTAACTTTCAACAGCTACCACCTACATACATGAGATGCTCATTTGTGGTTGCATGTGAGGGCATGGTTGTAGCAGATTTGCAAGATTCAGCGGAAGTGTTTGCATTAGATACTTCTTTCACTTTCATTCATGTGCTCCTTTTCTTTCATTCTCACTGTTTGTATTTTGACAGGAGGAGCATGTATGTTATAAATACTCAACTTTGACTTCAGTCAGTGGTGGCATGTCCCTGAAATATGATTTCCTGTGACCTTTTTTAGATGTTCTAGTGAGAACATTCATGTTGTTGTGTTGCCTGTAGATGATGTTCATGCATTCTGGAGTCCCATCACTAACTGGTGGTTTTGGAAGCCTTTTCTTTTTTTTTTAATTAAGGGATTTGTTTGAATAGGTACTGATATGAGAATGGCCAGTTCAAGACAGAAGTGTTTTGGATCAGGGAAAATGCAACCTAGGCCCTTTTACAATGACAGGAGTGTGTACCTTTGAGTATGTGTACATAATACAAGTTGCTATCCATGTGGTTCATACTGCTGTGGTAGTTCATCTGGCAGATCATTTAAATATTTACTCCAAAAGATCTTGTTCTCTGTTGGTGTGAAGCAGCACTTCCCGTTATTTTTAGGTCATTTTCATCTTAGCAACCCTGTTGGAGATAAACCAGATACAAGCATTCTTAACTATCCCTGCATTTTGGTAGAAATTAATAAAATAAAGTGTAATGGTTTGGTCCCAAGGGGAGAACAGACCATCTGGTTAACAGAAGGTTAGGCCAAGTAATACAGCACTGAGAGTGCCATAAACCAACCCAGAATATCTGGTAGTGTGTCCAGTTGCTTCATGTATTAAGCATTGAAATGGTACTTTCAGATCTGCAGAGCCAGCAGTTCTGTTACCACTGCTGTGACGCAGGAGATAATTCTGTTGGGCAAGCATCAGCATGGGGGTGGATCTACAGCACAGGATGTGTAATGTCAACATGAAGCATGGGAGCTGGCAGTAAGAAGGAAAGCAGCCATTTCATGCCAGTGCAGGAAGCCCAAATAGTTTTTTCCCCTCTGCATCTTGTCCTTTTATGATGCTTTCATACTTTGTATTAAATGATTACCTTCTGCTTTGTCATTTGAAAACTTCAGCCCAGCAGGGTTTCATTTCTTTCTTTCTCTTTCTGAACCTGTTGGGTTATTTTTGTTTTGTTTTGGGGGTTTTTTTTGTGTTTTTTTTTTTTTTTTTTTTTTTTTTTTTTTTTTTTTTTTTTTTTTTTTTG
>JAWWEW010000088.1:6452443-6475646 GCA_035583185.1 Anabacerthia variegaticeps | reverse complement strand
GACAGATTTACAGGTCTATTTTTTCTTTAATTTATGGGGAGAGAGCTGCTTATTCACTGCATTCATAGCACTCTTAAATTTGGTGATTATGTCACTATTTTGCAATCAAGTGCCTGTGGGAGAGAAAGCGTGATGAAAAGCATTTTTTAATTCCTGTTATTAAAAAGCAAGATTTCTGCTAGTGTCACAGCATTGCAAATTGATGCCACTGTTTGGTCTGCCTTGTTGGAAAAGTCCACAGGACTGAGGAGCCAACAGTCAGAAAGAGACTGGGGGAAGGATGTGAGCTGCTGTGTCCAACTCTGCTTTGGCAAGGATGACAGTGAGGGAAGCCCCTGAATCACAAGGCTTGTAGAATTTGCTGTTTGTAAACTGGTTTGCTTCAAAAATCAGTCTTGTGTTGAGTTTGGTGCCTGGGGACTTGGCTTCCTACTTAGGAAAGTCATAGCCTAGAAGCTGCAGAATGGGTAAATCAGAGTGGTGGATGTCAGGGACGAGCCCTACAGGCATCACCTGACATAATAATAATAGGTGTGGTCTCTGTTGTTGCAGTTGTCTGCTTCTTCTTTTTTATTTGTTTCTGATGTAGTTACTCTCTTGGGAGATTAATTTTGTGAAAGAAAACAAACCAAATGTTTAAACAGCCAACTGTTCCCTCAAATCTGACCAAACATTAAAACCTGCTTTTGGAAGAATGTTGCTGGCAAAGTATGTGGTTGTGAATACGGTTTTAATTATTGCTGTATAGAATACCTTAAGGTATATATTTACAATGGCTTGATATGTATTATATACATCTTTGGCAGCCTGCTTTAATTGTTAAGTAATCTCATTCCCTGGAGGCTATTTAAAACAAGTTTTGTTCTATGAAGTGTTCACTACAAGTGTTCAAAGTCTTACTCATTTAGGAGACTTCTTTCTCTCTATCTCTTTTTTTTTTAATTAAAAATAAAGCTGTACACTTTGTCTTGCCACAAACTCCATTCTGGATTTTTGTTAAGTTGTACTTGTATGGAGTGACCCTGAGAGGAGACATAAGTTCATTTTCTATTTTTTTGCTGTTATCAGATCTTTGAATACACAGACTTCAGTGTTAGTCCTCGTAAACAGGGATTTTCTGGCTCAAGCTCTTGTCAGTGTGGGACTAAAGATCACGTGGAATCTTGTGTAGTGTGACAGGGCTGGAACAACTGCTACTTGAGCTACATGTAGATACTCAGTAAAAGAGCAGGACAATTTAGGACAAACAAAAGGAGCTATGCCTGAAATACATCTAGAATTAAGCTGGAGGGTGGAAGGCAGTTTTGGCAAACTCCTCCAATGTCTCTGCCCTGTTGTTGTTCCATCATCATGCATGAGATGACTCAAACTAAGACTAGATCAAAAGGCTTGAATGTGTCCAAAGAAGGGTCTCTACTGGAAGTGTTTACAATTTGTGGTGAAACTACCTGCCTGCCACCTGGAGACTGTGAATTCATGGCTGTCAGCCACAGTGTAGGAACTGCAGAGCTCTGCAGGATTCACTCGGTTAGAATGAATCTGATCTTCTGTCAGGAAATGTGGAAAACATCCTTTTTTCCCTTCCAAACTTTACTGAGCTGTTATGACAAACTGTGGAGAGAGCAGGTTTTGATCACTTCACAGTATTCAGGCTGCTGGTAGCTTCCATTTCCCTGAAGAAAGTAGAGGCTGGTCTTTGCCACCCCTTCTCCTGTTGAGCTTCATGCAGAATCTCCTACACTGTTGCTTCTGAAACTCTGCTGCCTTTTAATCCTGGAACTCATCAACTGTAGCCTGCTGGCACCCTCCCCAGAGTAGGATCTCTAATCTGCTTTTGCTGCTGTAACGAAAAGAAGGCTTCCTCAGTAAAGCTGGTCAACAACAAATATTTTACTTTTTTTTCCCCTTGATCAACAGGACAAAAGGGAACATGTTTTCACAACAATCTTTGACAGGAGAAAAATTATGTAATGATAATTTCACTGTTCTTGGCTGTTTCAACTGGTATTTTAAGTCTGGATCATGCATAACTTCAACTGGTTCTTTAAGTCTGGATTGTGCATAACTTAATTTATACTTACCTTGCCCTATAAGTTTATTTAACTGGCTTGCTTTCTGTATAAACAGAATTGGTGTCAGCTCTGCCCCTTCTCCTTGTATTAGACTTGGGTTTATTCTGTAAGCAGACCTATTGAATTTTAAGACAAAGTATGAGAAAGGGTAGCAGAGCCTGGTCTACCTCTTATTATTGCTGTTAAATGTTTTGCTTTGCATCTGGGAGAATAGCTGTGATGACTGACTCTCTTTTGTGCCCCTTTTCTGTCTTCCTCTTTTCAAGTCTGGACCGCCACATGCAGACCCACCACGGACACCACAAGCCCTTCCGCTGCAAACTGTGCCCGTTCAAGTCCTCCTACAACAGCCGCCTGAAAACCCACATACTCAAGGCTCATGCTGGTAAGTTTTCTCTCTCTCAGTTTTGCAGTGGAGCAGCTGAAATGGCCCATGTGTTCTTGTTGCTGATCACAGATGCTGGTTTGAACCACGTGTTTTGTCACCAGAGTTGGGTAAGATTTTTTCAAAGGCAAGTCATGGTTGGCCAGCCTGTGTACCTGTTGGAGTAAGTTGGGGTTTGGGTAATGGGAAGGACAAGAATTTAAAACAGTGATGAGAAATTAAAAAAGTGATAGCTACTTCAAGAACTTCCTTCTTTTCTTCTATTTTCTTCTATACAAATGATTTTTTTTTCTTATTTCTGCTTGTTTCCGAGTGAATTTACTTGCTTATACAATTGATGTCTTAAACTGGTAGTGAGCTTTGCTCCACTGTTTGTAGCCATATTTGTGCTTTAGGTGACTCTGGGAAAAAGATTGTGAATTGCACCTTGGTTTTGGTAGAGTCTTATACTGGCTTTCATGTTAAAACCAAAAATCAAACTTTGGGAATCATGTCTGTGTGCAACAGACTGAGAATGTCACAATCACATGGAAATTGGTCTTGCAAATCTCTGTATTTCAGTATGGAATCCGTACAAGCAAGCAAACAGACGTGCTTCTGACGAGCTGGGAAGGAGATATGTCACACAGAGTAGGTCACCTGAATATGTTACACCTTTGATTATTGAAGTGTGAGACCCAGAGTTTCATAATCTTTATTTCTTGGCCGTGGAGTCTTGGCACCATCATATATCCTGCATTGCAAGGTTATCAGAAGATTGGAGTCACAAACCACTGGCTCCATTGGTTACAGTTGCATCTTTGTGGTTAAAAGGTCAAAAAAAATCAACCCTCAAACTGCAATCCAAACACACACTGGGGTGCAAATAATAGAATAGTGACCAGTCTGAAAAACTGCAAACTAGACCAGTTGTTAAAGTCTTGTGAGTAGAAACTCAAAAAGGGCTAGAAGTATGTTCCTTTTTCCTTATTTTTGTTATTTGTTTGCTCTGTGTCATAAACTCTGGTTGGGTTGGAGCAAAGTTGGGGAGAAAAAAGCATAAGAAATTTGTAGTTGTCTGCTGATACAAAAAAAAAAATTAAAAAATGGTTTATTGTTACCATTGATTCAAAGGCACTTTTCATCTACAAAAATATAGGAGAGATTGATGGTCTTGTGTACTTCGCTTCCTGTATTTTTTGGGGGGATTTCACAGAGCTTGTGCCAGGACCCTTTCCTGTACTTGGATGGATATTATAGATTATTTTAACTTTTGCCACCTTTCTATTCTCTGGGACCATGGCATTCCCATGTAGGAAGTCCAACTGTATGTAGCAGTTCCAGTTTACAGAATCTCACATCCTGTATGGAGGTGACATGGTTCTTTATTTTCACCAACCATAAAATAATGTTTTCTGTATGCTATTACACAGTTGGGCTCCTTTGTGTTACCTTGTTTGAGCGTGCCAGGTTTTTAGAGCCAAAGTTACCATGCAGCTAATATTTACTTCACACTTCTCTTCATGTAATTCACTGATTTATTTATTATGAATTTATGCTTTTGAACTTGATTAGTGGACAGACAGTCCTTGAAGGACCATGTTTTGCATTGTACAAGAACACAATTTCATGGTTGCCTAGATAGTGCTTGCACAATGACTTGGGTAATAGGGTTTCCAAAGGCTTATGGTCTGTTTCTGCCTCAGTCCATTTCTACTGGATGAATATTCAGACCACAGAAAAGTTGCTTGTATGTTTTTCAGTCAGAGCTTTGCTTTGTTGTGTTTTGAGTCAGTCCTTCAGAAATACATGCTACTGAATAGATATGTTATGGAGACTTCCTCAGATTCCCCAGTTTTCCATAATACAATGGTTCTCTTATATTACCATTTTTTTGTCATTTCTCAATCTTCTCATTATCAGTTTATTTAGAAGTTGAAAAACTTCAATCCCCCTGAATTTTTCTGAAGTCTCCTGGAGATCTGTAAAATCCTGAATCCTGAAGTGTTTTCACTCTGTCTGTCCCTCTGCCTCATTTTCTGGGGATGGATCAAAATTCAGTGAACTACAAAATCCGTTCTTGCCTAACAGCTGGTACCAGCATTTCTGGCATTTGTTTTTCATCCAGTATGTGCCCTCTCCTTTGGCATGGAGCAGAACAGTTTATGGTATCTCTAGATGGGCTCTCTGTTGATTTCATCTGAGTTTTTCACCTGTTCTTTTCTTTTTGCTTGTATTTTTGACGGACCCTCATTAGCAATTTCTTCTGTAGCAGTGACACTGGAAATGCAGGAATGGATGACTGTAGGACAAGAGTGTTGGCCCTGCTCAGTTTCTGTGTAATCTGGAACACAGTGCTTTGAGTACATATCAAGAGTTCAGACCCACTAAATAAATGTTTACATTTATTTATTTGTACGTGTATTAGTGATGGATTTTTGAGATGCAAAACTAGCAGTCCAAAAAGTGCAGAAGACTTCTGTTGAGCCAAACTGTAGCCTTTCCTCTGCAATCAAACACACCCTTTCAGGTTGATGTCCATTTGAAATGAAGAGTGGGCATATTTACTAGTGTGTCTAGACTGCTTGGTATGTAATCATCTTCTGTTTGCTCTGATTTCTTGTGGTGCTTTTAAGTTATCAGTTGGTTGGTGCATACTGTCATCCAGGAATCTCTTACACTGACAAACCATGGAGGTCTGCATCTGTGTCTCACTGGTTTCTTGTACACTGGAGTTACTTTTGCCCTTTTATTATCCTGTTCCATTGAGCAACTTGTACATGCTATTCAAAAAATGTTTTATTTGCAAAAAGGAAATATCTAACACAGGTGAGGAATGTTGTTTGAAAAAACATGTGGGACAATTTCTTGTTGCACCATTTTGGACTCTTGGGTGATCTCTTCTTTTTCAAATATACCAAAAACATTCTGAGAGTTTGTGTTTTGTCCTGATGATTAGCATAGTTTTTCTGGAAGAGAGGGGTGGGAGGCACTTATTTTGAGGGAGGATGGTTGCTAATCTTTTTGGGTGTGCTTACTCTGACTTGCTGCAATATGTGTGTTTTCACATTCTCTTTTACTTCACTTTTTTCCTGGTATTGGAAACAATGCTGTGTGAGAACCTTGTTTGCTGAGCTTGTTGAGAGATGGAAAACATTTTCTGCCTCGTTCATTACCAGAGCTCTCGTTCTTCTGTTACTATTCATGAATATTTCACTCCTATATTAGTTTTGGCACTTTGTGTACAACTCATATGTGGCCAGTGTTACTCTTGTACATGGAAATGGCACTTCCAAAACAATAACTTGGCACCTGAATAATATCACAGTGTTTGTGTTGGGACAGTTTCACTTTGTGTTCCAATTGCCTCCATGCCTCCATGCAAAACAAATCTTGTATCAGGATTTGTTTCCCCTTGTTTTCTGTCTCTGTGGCTTGGATTGTATTCAAGATTAAATCCACTACTGTTCATTACTGCTGTTCTTTCACTTCTTTTAGTGCTTTTTCATTACACACTTTCACAGAGCCTTATATATATGCACTGTGCTTGGCCTTTGCCATGTTCACTTCTTGTAGTAAACCAGCCTTGGCTTGGTTGCCAGTTCTGTGAAGATTACTGCTGCCTAATGGCAGGCCTTTCATAAGGAAAAATGTGACCTTTCCCAAATATAATTCCACACACGCCCCTTTTCTTTGTTTTTGGTTTGTTGTTGGTTGTTTTTTGCTTTTGGTTTGGTTTGGTTTGCTTTTTTGGAGGGCCCTTTGTTAGCATTTTGTAGTGTCCTTCTTGCTTTGTTAGTAATGACACTGGATGTGCTGCATGCAGAAACAGGTGACTTCACCATCTCTAGTTGCTGTATACTCCCAAAGAAGTTTGGAAGTGCTATAGTTAAGTGACTCCATTTTCATCCCAGAGTCTGTTACCTTCCCATACCATGCAACACAGGCATGCTAAGAGTCTGGTCTCTGTTGTTGTTTTTTTTTGACATCAGTCACTGTGCAAGGATTTGCAGTTGTCAGAAGGTGATACTTTGGTCCAAAGCAGGTGTCCACACCCACAGACTCCAGACTGCTCCAACAAGGAGACACGCATGGCTTGTTCTCTTTGGGATCAGTCTCTCACTGAAGAGTCCATGGGAATTTTACTGCCAAGTTCAGTAAGAGAAGTATGACGGCCCCATTTTGTTTCTTTTGTGAGCTGATGACTTGCCTGTATTTCGCTCACCCAGGTGAACATGCCTACAAATGTTCCTCCTGCTCATTTTCCACCATGACAATCAGCCAGCTGAAAGAGCACTCCTTGAAAGTGCATGGGAAAGCACTGACACTACCAAGACCCCGCATTGTCAACCTTGCAGCCTCACACGCCCACCACACCTCCAAGAACCACACTCCTGCTGAAGAAGTGGAGGACTCTAATGGTAAGAGGTGCCTCGGAGCAAGAATTTAATTGTCTAAGGTGCCACTTAATATTTTTATTGCAAACGAAATTGCAGCAGGCAGGTTGCACCAAAAGGATCTTCATTTGATCATTAAGAGAAAACAGAAGTTGCATCAAAACCAAGAGTAAACGTGGTGTTGTAGGAAGTGACCTGCTTTAGATCCTCACCAGTTCATACATTAGCTTGTTCTGTCACCACACCAGCTGACTTTGCAATATCTCACTGCTGGCTCTACTTCTTAGCAGAGCTTAAAACTGAAGAAAATTTTTAAAGGCATGGCTTCTATTGATAGTCAGTGAGAAAGGGGTCATCTAATTCCATCCACGCTCCTGAAAAGCACCCCTTTATCTTCATAGAATCACAGAATGGTTTGGGTTGGAAGAGGACCTTGGAGATCATCCAGTTCCAACCCCCTGCCATGGACAGGGACACCTTCCACTAGACCAGGTTGCTCCAAGCCCCATCCAACCTGACCTTAAACACCTCCAGGGACGGGGCAGCCACAGCTTCCCTGGGCAACCTGTGCCAGGGCCTGCCCACCCTCAGAGTAAAGAATTTTTTCCTAATGCCTAATCTCGTTAGTAGAGCACTTCAGTGAAACCACATGATTAAGCTTGAAATGTGAAACTCTAATGGTAGTAAAAGTAATTATTCTTCTTGTTCTTGCTACGGAGGACACCAAAAATTCCTTCAGATATTAAGCTGCATCTGCAGAACCTGAGAACAATTTTCTTTTCAATATCCTCTTGAGCTGGAGGGGTAGGTAGAAGGCACTTGTAAAGCAGCAGAGGAAGGGACACTGTTTAAGTGGAGAAAATGCATACTCACAGAAGTGATGTTGTGTGGTGTCACAGTAAGCTTTAAGTCTTTTTAAGTAGTAGTTTATGAGCCATCTTTGGGTGTCACTTCCTGCCAATTAAGAAAAGAGCTCTTCTTTGGAAAAAAAAAAAAAAAGATCTTAATTCCTGGATGAATTGCATTGACATAGGAGGATAATGTAGAAGACTATAAATAAAAGGTTCAGTCTGCAGATGTTCAAGGAACTGGGATGGATGGAGGGTGTATTAAAAGAGGGCAAAAATACCTTTTTCTCCAGATGTTTGAGTTGTTCTAACCCACTTCAACAGCAGCAATTTTGTTGGGTTGCTTGGGTTGCTGGTGATCTAAGGATGGAAGGTAAATATCAGTAATAATTTTGTACCATTTTGGTCTGCCATCTTCTTTCTCACCAAATTTAAAAAAAAAAAAAGTGAAATGAGAAAGAGTGAAAAATAAGAAAGAAGTTCAGAAAATGGCTGAAAGGAATTGAAAGAAATTAGCAAGTCACTTTTGGGGTCAGAATCTTAAGGAAGAGTTGTGACCAGCTGCTCTCAGATAATCTTTTGTCAATGGGTTTTCTGGAACAGTGCATTGAAGACTTACTGAGTTTTTACTAATGCTAGCCTAAACTAATCCAACAAACCAAGTACATCTTGAGATGTGTTCTACTGCTTTTTTATTGCTTTAAAAAAAAAAGTTCCAACACTGGCTTAAGAAGTGGAAAATATTTTTCAGTGGCTGTCCTAGTTGTTCCTCTCTGTTAATAGTCATTTGTTAGCAATGGTGTGTTGAGAGATACAGAAGGGCAATACTGGCAATACTTAGTTTTGTTAAGGATAGTTCAGTTATTCCTTTTTTTTTATTTTTTTTTTGCTTATCTAAGAGCTCAAATTCATGATTAGTAGAGGCAGAATTCAGCTGCAGCTTCTGTAGAAGGTCAATTTACAGCCTTTAGGAACTCTTCCTGGAAATACATAAAATGATGGCTCTGTTAACAAAAGCACTTCATTAAGTTGACTCTGTTACCTAGATTTCAGCCTGAAACCAAGGCAGAATTTGTCCCAATTAGCTTGATGATCTTTAAACGGGGTTAATGGTTAAGTCACTTTGACAATAATAGAAGCCACCCACTGGGGAGCTGGTCAGGAAAGTACAGGTGTTATAATAATCGTGTTAGCATTTTCAGCATTGCTTGAGGAAGGAATAACCTGCTTTAAGTAGGTTTTTTTTACACTAGAAAGTTGGCTGCAGATCAAGTTAGTGATGGCTGCTCTTATGACATCACATATTTTTGGGTTTTGGAAGGGAGTAATTGAATGTGTCTGTGCCCTAGGCCTGTCAGCTGCAGGTGGTGTGCAAGACCAGGTAAAACAGTGGTCCCAATAATAGGCAATGCAGGTCTGTGTGGTGGGCACTGTTAGGTCCAGGTGGAACCAGTATTAAGAAGGGATCACGTGGTGTAGTGCACTTGGATTTTGTCTGTTAGTGTGCATAAATAACCTGCAGTGTGAACTGTAATCAAGTTAATTCACCAGGGATGCAAAATTGAATTAGGGCTGAGGTGCAAGGTAGACCAAAGGCTGCATCACATCATTAGGAACTTGTTTTGTAGGTTGATAGCTCTGCAGCAGGCTAGTATCACTAGAGTGGTGGCAGAAAGGTTCTGTTCCTGTCTGTGAGTGAATACTGTGGTTGGAATAGGAGACAGAACAGGATGACTTGGGGAGATCTGAGGAGCTAGAAGAACTCGTCGATTGTTGAGCACCGTGAAAATGGAGGAGAATGAAATGGGTGCTGAGTTCTAATAGCAGAGTGCATGTCTGAATTGAGCTGCTCTGGGGCAGCAGCCCAGGGGAACTTCTGCTCATGGTTTCATTTGCCCTGCAAAAATTGTTCCTTGAGGGGCCTTACTTACAACATTTATTTTGTTCTTTTAGATTGATCCATTCATTAAAAGATGAGAATATACTTAAATCTATGTGGCTCCTCTCCTTCAGTTCTGTCTTTGTAGGAGCAAATGTATCTGAAGTATTCAACTGTATATCCCAGAGTTGTCTTGGGACGCTTGATATAGTTTTCATGGAAGTGAAGCTGAGGTGGAGTAGGTGCTGAAAGTTTTAGGTAGACCTATCCTTGGCAGCAATAAATCTAATTACAGTTGTCATTAGAAAGTATAGCAACCTCTTCAGTCCATATAACAAGCATTTCAGAGCATTTATGCTTCTATCAGGGCAGTGGTGTAAGAAGGTGATTGTGGCAGTCCAGATGAGTCAACAAAGGATTTCTTACAGAGCCATCATTTGAAGATCCTGCTTTTTGTATCCTATCCCTCTTTCCCTGTTGGGCAATATTTTGATAAAGGTGGAACATGTTTTCATTGTATCTTATTCTAACCAGAGGTAAAGAACTCAAGGTTCTTTTTTTTGGGGGGGGAGTCTGGGGGATGATGATAATTTGATTTGGGGGTGTTTTTCTTAGAAACAGCCACAAAACTCCCCAGCAAACATTGATCATTAGGGCAATTTTTTCAAAGCATAAGGGCATTGAGTGGTTTATAGTGTCCAACTTTTGTTCTAATGATGAGGTTACCATTGTGGTAAAATATTCTTTTGCTCTCCTGATAGTTTACAGGTATTTTTCATCTTGCAAGAGAGAAATGGTGGGGATTTACTCTTTTTGCACGTGTGGTTGGCTTGGTTTTTTTGCATTTACTTATCTGCCATTTACACTAAAATGTTGCTTAACAGTTTTGAGAACTTTATACAGAAAAAAATTCATTGTAAATTGAAACATTGCAGACTGCTAGGAGGATTGGATGAATCTTACAGGCTCTGTTCCCATGTTCTTTCAAGTCTTTGTGGCAAACAGAACTTAAATCCATGCCAATGTCTGCCTGTGATGGGTGGTATGGGTTTGTGGCCGCTGCTGTCATCCTGCGTGCTAGTTTGTGTCACAGGTAAGGGTCTCCAGTGTCAGCTCTGCTCCTGTTGGTTTGAGTGCAAGGCAATGGAATCCCACAATCTGCATTGCCAAGGTGTAAGATTAGTAGGCTCCCATCTCTTTCAGCAAGGAAGAGTTGCAAGCAAGGCAGAGGCAAAAAACTTGTGTGGCTGAACAATAGAAAACATGAATTGCAAAATGTGTCATGTGCAAAATGACCCTCAGCTGAGGAGAAAGCACAGGCACTGTTTGTGTGAGCCCTGGTGTTATCCATGTGTGCTTGTGTTTGAGGGCTGTGGAAGTGGTGCTCTGCTTTCCTCTTGTTAATTGGAGAAACCCATGAGTGCAACCTGTTGTCATAAAGTCTATAAAGCAGAATGACTCAAAAGATTGATAAACAGTTTCATGTTACGGCTTCACCTACAGCAAAAGCTTCTTGGGAGCTTGTAAAACACTTGCCCTAAATTGCCCTGACTAGTACTATTGCTTTCTTGAGTAGCCCTTTATTCTGTGAAAATAACCCCTTTGGCCTAACTGCTTTCTAGAGCAAAGTTCTACTTTTTATTCATATGGCTGGCAGATTTGGAGCCTCATAAATTTCTTTGTATCATGACTGTGTGCAATAATTCAAAATAATAGTTTGTTGGGTATTTTTTAAAAAATTCTTCTGTTTAAGAATATTGAATTGTCAAAGTAAAACAGTAAAGTTCAGCAAGGCTAAACGTATCTGGATGTGGTTTCTAATGTGTTCTCAATCATGCTGCTGTTGTACAAGACCATTCCTTTTTACTGGTGACCAGTTCTTGACATACAGAAAGCAGCACTCCGTGTGCCCTTAGAGCTCAGTAATTATGGTTTTCACTGTTGTGCAAACCAAACAGGATCTATCATTAATACCAGCACACATCACAACACACATGCAGGGTCAGAACTGGAACATTTTTTGAGTCTCCCAGTATATGGTATGTCAACATCTTCATTAAATTTAATTACTTGCAGCAGCAAATGCATTGAGGAGTGCTAAGTGAAACACGCAGTGCCCTGTTCCAGTTTTTTCCTGAACTTTAGCCTTTGCCAGTGGAAAATAACTTTGCCTCATCTGGAGACAAATATAAATACATCTGCTTGCTTTGCCAGAGCTAGGCTGGGTGCAGAACTGCTTGGCAAAGTCTTGTTTCTGGGACTGTTGTTTAAGAACTGTAAATCCCTTCCCAACTCTGTACAATTCTTCAAAGCAGATAGTGCATAATCAGGATGTTATGTCTTGTGTGGTGCTTGACAGATGAACTTCTGGAGGGTGTGGAGGGCCTTTGGTAGGTTTGCTAAAGAAATTTTATGTACTGCCAGGATGAGAGGGGAACTGTGGGCAGCAAGGCACCTTTTAACAAAATCCACTAACCTGGTGCCAATGAGTCATGATTGTTGCAGAGAGCCACTCAATCCTAGAGCCACACATCTCCCTCTTCCTTCCACCTTTCAGAAGAGAGGCAAGCTTTCCATATGGTCATACCCTGACTTGTGGGTTTTGTTGTTTGTTTCTTTTTTAAATCCCTATCAGGGTTTGTGACTGACTTGCTTATTTTTATTCATGTGCACTGTTACTCTTGATAAGGGATATTTTTCTAACCTTGCAATCAGGGCAGAAAGTTCCTAAGATGGTCCTCCTCCCCTTTGGTGCTGTTTCTCTCTCATTGTTACTAGTGTGTCTTGGTGTTTTATGGTTGCTGCTGTTTGGGGAAAATCACAATGGTCAGTCCTCACAGCCAGGAAACTATGTATTGGAGCAGAATGTGTTTAGTTCAGGATTTGAGGGGTTTTCTTTTTTTGGGCGGAGGGGTTTGGACAAAAACTCTTTTGAAGTTTCAGACCCTTTTATTTCATTGAAGTTTGACTGGAAGGGCAGAGAGCCAGTAGTGACTACAGGGCAAATTCAGGCAAAGCTTCAATAGCTAATTGCTTTAATTGCAAGGTGAGTTGGAAGGATCAGATCCCTGTTAAGGATGCAAGATGGTGATCTGCATACTGCAGAACAGAAGATGCCTCTGCTTTTGTAGTTACAGGCTGCAAAGAGCTGTCTGCTTGTTCTGCCTGTTTCCCTGCTTTTGTGCCCCACAGGAGGAGTGATGCCTCATGCTCCCTCTGAAGTATCAGTGCCTTGCAGGCTGCAATTTTTTAACCCCAACCATGTTCCTTATTTCCCTAACCTAGAGCAAGTTCCTGCTTTCTCTTCAGGCTTTGCCCATCTCTTCTTCCCCCAGTGGCCATGCTGCCTTCCAGTGCTTGTAAAACTCTCTGGTGCTTGTTGGTGCGTCCTACTCCTTGTGGTCGGTGTTAAACCAAGTATCAGATGTTGGATCAGATGGAACTTTCCTCCTGCATCAGATTGGCAGAGGCTGGTGGAACAAGCCCAGGGCTTGTTCACCTCCAGTTTTACTGAACAAACTCTTCACTGTTTCAAGGTCCTAAGGCTCTGGGGATGACCTTGTTCTCTGCAGCTCTCTTCCACTGTGTGGTTGTTTGGCTTTTGGCCTTTTCCTACAGCGTGTTGAGAACAGTTTTGTGGCTAGTGGAACAGAGGGAGATGTCATTAGCTGTGCTCAGGGGGGTGTCAGCTTGCTGTTCATTGTGCTTTTTTTTTTTTTCTCCTGGTACTGTTTTTTGTGCTTTAACTGAATGGGCAAAGGCAAAACTGAGATTCAACAGGATGCAGACAGGAACTCATGCAGCTGGGAGAAGATTGCTGTCAGTCTTTGTATGGAGTCAGACAGCCTGCTGTGATGGGTTTTCTGTGGTACTGAAAGACTTGCCTAGGGTAGGGAGGAGACAGAATGTTTGGGTGGATCAAGAAATAAATGAAGGGAGAAACATCTTCTGGATTCCTTCTGAGCAGAAAGAAATGACCTGATTAGACTCACAGTGAAAAGAAAGAAGCAAATCCTGAGTCCTGTTGTGTTTTTTTTCCCTGAGGTTTTTGCTGCCTTTTTGGCTCTGATATTTGTGTTCAGGGTAGGGGACAAAGTGGTACATGCTGATATCTTATGTGTCACATACTACTGCTGTCTGTGGAATTTGTGATCGCTCTATACAGAGTAAAAAGGATGCTGTTGGTGAGAAGGGGTGTATGGAATGACTTGACCAAGAGGGCATTTCTGCAGACTGTCATTCCCACAGATTAGTAGCCTTCTTGTGTAAACCAGATGATATTCTCCCTGTCCCTTGAGACTGCAGTTACTTCCCATTGATCTAAAACATGCTGGAGGGAGTTGGTGCTTGGCAGAGAGGTAAAACTCCTTTCCTCATTTTAGCCCTGCTGCAATGGACATATATCATCATCACAGTTGACAGCTCAGTGTTTGACATTTAGGTAGCTGGTTTTATTTCTTATTTAAGAAACATTGTTCCTACATGTTGGTACCAGAGCTTGAAAATACTGCCTGAAGTGGTCTGAGCTCAGAGCTGGTGACAGAGCTGGGGACTTTGTACTGGCAGTCAGAATAATGTCAAGGTGTATGCTGGAAGTCTCCAGAACAAATTACAAGTTCCTGAGCTCTATGGTTAGAATAAATCTTTGGTACCTATGTATTGTCACTGTGGTTTTAGGGCCAGTTTAAAAGCACCATGGAAATATGTAGCACTTGGATAAAGCTGACTTCTGTCCATCTTCATTTCAAGCCTTGGCAGCAAGTGAGCATTTAGGTAACAGCAACACGTGTGTTTGTGGAACTGTGTATTAATACAAATATGTAAGGGGGTCAGTGCAACAGAGAAGGAAATGTGGAGTGCTCCTGAAAAACATATGACGGATTGCCCTTTAAAAATGAGAAGGAAATCATGGAGCATAATAGCATGAGGATCATTTGGCTACTAGTGGGGGAAAAAAACTTAAAATTGATTGGTTAGTCATTGTCTGAGTGAAGGATCAGTTAAGTAGAACTCTGTACATTTGTAAATTCATAAAAGAACCTGTTACCAGTAAGTCCTTTCAGCAAATTGGTTAAATCAGTATCTTGCTAAAGCTATTTCCAGATTTCTTTGTGTTCCTCTCTTCTGTAAATGCAGTTCCATGAGGCTTGAGTTTGTCTCAACAGAATCAGGAATAGCTAGGCAACCTTTTATTTTGTGCATTTTGTGGAAATAGGTAAATTCGTGGAGATCCCAATGTTTGCCATGCAGCAGAAGTCTTTGATCGAGTAGAAGTCTCAGTTTGAAGTGCATTTAGACAATGGAATTTCATTCCTTGAATAACAAATTACAAGAATGTAGGACTGAAGCCTGACCAACAGTTTGAACTGTTCACCCAGTACAAGCCCAGTGGCAGCAGATTCTCAAAGTGAAGCATTCTTTAAACAAAAGGCAGTAGATAAGCAGAGGTAAGATAACCTGAGTGCCAGAGCATGGGGAACTCGATGCACCCATGAATCATCTTGTTGTCACTGAAAATGGCAATGGGCAAAGCAATTGGTGGGGTTAGAAAGCTGTAGTGGCTTGGCACTGGTGTTGGAAGGGCTGTGAGAGGCAGAGCAGCTGCTAAAATCGCCTGGTTGACAGTGAGAGGCTTGTGTGCAGCCTAAATGGGGACTAGTGAGTGGCCAAGTCACCTAAAGAACTGCAGGAATGTTAAACTGAGTTGAAGCCAGGAAAGAAGTACTGTTGTGGGGAAAACAGATGAAAACAAGGGATGACTGGAAGTTAAATGGCTATATGATGAAGTGTTTCCTGACCACTAAACTGCTCCTTCCAAAGCACTGCAGAGCAGTTGTGAAAACTCATGCTAATGGGGAATTCCTGGTAGTGTTGGATACTCTAGAACAGGAGGGCATGGGAAGCTCTTGGACTGATCCTTTTCTTCTGATGGAAATAATACTGTATAACTTATTTCATCAATTGCTTTACTCCTTCATAAATCTTAAACAGTTTCTGCTGCTTTCATTTGCATCATTTATACAGAGTATTGTAGCCACTCTTGATCTCAGCTATGAAACTCCAAAATTATTCTACAGTCAGCAGAGTGAGATTCTCTGTGTGGGAGAGATTCAGATGATAAAATTATTTATTATTTTCTTCTTATTAGGTGAAATTTATGTTGCTTTGAAATGGTTTTGATATTAGCACAAGAAGCTGCATAGCATATGTCTTATCTCACTTCCATTCAGAGCTAGGTGTGCACAAAACTTTAAAGGTAATTCAAAGTTAAAAGGAAACATGGATATAGGTTCTCTCATCTCTTTTGAATAAACAAGATTGCATATTTCATGTGTCTTTTTCATTGCTCTCTACTGAGGCTTAGAAATATATGTAATATCTTTCTCACAAAAGCTGGTCTGAAATAATCAAAAAAAGTGGCCTTTATGGATAGTGCTGAAGTAATTTCCTCCAACAACTTGTTTTGTTTCGGGGTTTTCTGTTGTTTTGATGGGTTTTTGTTGTTTTGTTTTGTATTTGTTGTTGGTTTTTGTGGGTTTGGGTTGGTTTTTTTTTGTGGGGGTGGTGTGGTGGAGGGTGTGTGTGTAAATCCTTTAAATGGCAACTATTCCAGGGCTTTTCTTTTTCTTTCCTTTACTCTTCTGTCTTTTGGAGTGCGCAAACAAGGGCACAAAGCTTGTTTCTGTTGCATCTCGTTCGCAGCATCCTAACAATGTCACAGTTCCTTAGCAGAAATCAGAATTTAGGTGGAGGAGTAAGTTCATATTCTGTTTTTAAACATGCGCTGAATAGAACTTCCTTGTACCGTGTGGTTCCCTGAGCTTCTTCGTGAATGCTCTGCCACATCTCTCTGAGTCTTAGTCTTTCCTATCATTCCTTTCCCTCAGCTTAATTTATTGCCAGAACATTTCACCCTCCCACGTACTCTTCCTTCCAGGTCAGTGCTGCATGGCATAAAGTGAACAAATGTGTGTAGTCTTCACAATCTTTGTATGACACCCTGCTTTGCCACCTTCCCACTTTTCAAGCTGTTGCCATTCATGACTATATGCTATCCTACCACTCAGTGAGCTGGTAATTTTGAGTCCCATTGAATTTTGGAAGGGATTACCTTCCTAAATCTCCTGGGTTCCACTCTTACACTTACCCTGTGCAATTTAAAATAATAATTGGCCGTATATTTTGTGTTTGTTGGTATTTTTTGGTACAGCATTGCATCTTTATTTGGTTTCACAAATAGGTTTCTACCCAGAGGAAACTATTAGCCTGCTGCTTTTCTTAAATCCTTGGAGTTCTTCTGTCATTCTTAATAGAAATCTTCTCTTTATGAAGGAATTCAGATAAAATTAAATAGCATTCCAAATATTTTCCTCTTTGTCTGTCTAGAATATTTCCCCACAATCCAGAATATCCTAGGCTGGTATTACTACTGCATTACCTTTTTTTTTCCCCCCAGAGGGTTATTAAGCATTTTTTGTTATTTATACATTCTATTTGGTTTTATTTATCTCAGTAGCCAAACATACCCATCTTCAGTTTCATTGTTCATACAAATGCTGATCTCTTTTGACTGGTTGATGTTCCTGTGTGGATATACCAGGAAAGCATGGTGTCTTCATTTTTCTCTCCCACTGACTCCTTCTTGTCATTGAGCTATTCAGTTATTTCTAGTTTGTGAATTCAATGACATCACTTTCCAGTGTATTCAATCAGCTGCTTCTCCTGACCAGTGATTCTCCCTCCATCCCTATCCATCACTGCAGGCATGCAAGTGTTTGTATTAGGTATGTCTAGCTCTGTTCACCCTAAAAGGGTGAAGCACTGTTTTAATTTATTTCCTTTAACATTTGCTTTTTCCTCTTGTTTCTCAACGGTTCCTTGGTGTCTTTTACTTAGACACGTCCGGGTGTATTTCTGGTCTGTTGCTGTTTGGTTTAGGTGTCTTGTCTGAGTGTTTCACTGTTGTGTATCTGTTCATTGATAGCTCTGAAAATACTTACAAACAACTGAAACATCATTTAATTTCTGTGTAAGTTTAAATATTCAGTTGAGTATCTGAAATTGCATTTTTCTTCTGAAAGGATCCCAAAGTTGGAGGTTTTTTTAGGTATCTGAAATGTGTTCTATGCTGCATAGAATCCAGTGAAAATTGATTTTCATTTTGCTTCTGTGGTGGATCTTCGTAGTATTTTCTTCCCCACTGTATGATCCAGGGTATGCAGGTGTGTATCAAGCTGCATTTTCATGATTATATTGCATTGCTCTTTCGAATGAGGTATTAACTTCCAGATTTGTTGACTGACTCATTGTGCCAGTCTTTGTGACTGTACTCTGAATAAAGTTCTCAGGGTGACAGCATCACTGACCAGGCATTTTAGTGTTTAGCACTCTGGAAAAGCCCACACAGAGACACAGAGACTTATATTTTTTATTACCAGAATGAAGTAGCAATTTAGATAAATCTGTGTTGATAAATCACCATGTGGACAGTAATTTCTACTGCTTTCCTTTCCACTAGTCACTTCTGCATTTTGGGGATGAGAATGCTGTTGCATACTAAGGGTAGATAATGTCTTTTACATCTGTAGGTGCTGGCAGGGATTACACTGCTTGCTGGTCTTTTTATTCTTCCTGTGCAGGTAGTTTGTAGGTAGATCCTACACGTGAAGTCTCAAAATTGACATTTGCAGCATTGCCACTGTTCTTCCATTTTTAACCACATCAATCACTGTTAAGTTTTGCCTCTTGGCATGACTGTAGATGTCCTTTTTTTACCTGAGGTCATCCTATGCTGTTATCTTGCTTTTGGAGTTGCATGGTGGAGTCTTTCCATTCATTTTGGATAAAACTACTTTTATAAATGAATCTCAGTGTTTTGAGTGTGGGCTTTTTTTTTTTTTTAATTTGTTTTATTGTTCCAAATTAGTCAAGGCTAAGTGTTTCATTTTCTTTCCTTCCACTACAGATATGATCGATCTTTATTATCTTGTGCTGCCTCAAGGTTCTTTAATGGAGGAAGAAAGAAAAAAAAAAAAAAGCCTTTTTTTCCTTAACATGTAATTGGTACTTCCTGGTGGTTCATTTTTCTTAATTTTCTTTCCCTTCATGTTTTGTCTTTGCTTTTGTGTTTTATATGTACTTAATACAAATTCTCTTGAATCTTCCTGTTGCTTATTTTAATGTGTTCTGCTTTTTGACTTTGATCTAGGCTTCTGTAGCCTTTTAACTTTTTTCAGGCATGGATGGTAAGACCCTCTTCCTGCTCCAGGCCCAGGCTGTTAATACTCTCTCAGATTGCTCCCAACCCTTGGTTCTTGGGATGCAGGATGAAGACTGAGGTGGAACTAGCACTGTGTGTACAGCTGTGACTCAGCTGTTGGTCAGTTCTGAGGGGAAAAACTCTACTCTCTTCCTCCTTCATTCTCCAGTCATAAACCCAGGCATCCTGTTATTGGAGCAACACCACCAAAATGTGTCCAGCAGTTTGGTGCACAGCAGCTTGACGCTTTTCTGTGTGCTAAGGCTCTTGTAACTTGGTCAACATTCTGAGTCAATCCAGCACTGAAGGACACGCTCCATGGCTTGGATTTGTGTCCCTTGTCACTGCTCTAAGGTACTGCCTTTGAAAAATAAATAAAAGTATCCAAAACCTTGACCCCCATCATCTGTTTCTTGTTTGCTGGCAAATTCCTTCTGTGCTGTGTGCTAAAACGCGTTCTTTGGCAGCAAACTTGAGTCATTTGCTGTTGTTCTGCTGCCTTCACTGGTTTTGGAGTGGGCATCATAAAGGTGTGGCTCGCTGAGCCCACTGGAAAACTCCCCATGCCTTGAGTCGACTTTGGGCTGTGCTGAAGTGTCCCTGGTGGAACTGGGTTGCACCTGGCATGGCAAGCTGATTCTCAGGCACCAGCAGGAGCTTTATACACACATTGGCCCTGAGTGTTTTCCTTCAGGAAGGGCTAAACCTTGCACTGCAGAAAGATTGCAAGACAATTAAGGCATTTGGCAGGGGACAAGGAGAAGAATACATTAGGAATATGCATGCTGCCATTGTTTAAGGGTAAGACTCACTGTGATAAGCTCTTCAGGTGGCTTTTTTTTCCCCCCTCTAAATATCATAACTGTTTCAATTGTAACAGAGCAGTAAACTAAAAATTGTAAGGTGGTCAGCATGAAAGACAGAATTTGATTTTGGCTATTCCTGATGACAAGGAAATCTACTTCATGTGCTTTCTTTTTTGTGGGAATTGACATGTAGCTATCTACTTCTGCAGTTTTCACATAGCAGATTCCACAGAGCTCTTTAAATACCCAGTTGAAAGTTGGAAATCTGGAGTAATATATACCAGATGATAGGGAAAGTAAAAACATCTGAAGTACAGAAGATCTTCCAAACAACAGCAGAACTTCCTCCTGCTGAAAATAATCATTTTTAGACCTGTAACATTCTTAACCATGGGTATTTGCTGAGGCTTTTGCTAGGAACCTTGATAACGTGTTGGAAATTTTTGATCCCTTCTTCGTGAGAAGGGGAACAGGGACCACAAAGTAGACTTCAGTCAGTACCCTGCTAGTAATTCAACTGGTACACATGCGAAAAAGAGCTGTTTCCAGTGCTATGAACTTTTTTTTTGGGCTGCCATACCCTTGTCAGGAAATCTGTCTAACTGTGCTTTGGGCTTTTAGAATCACTGATAGAACCCAGGTACCAGGCTGCAGATAAGTGAGACATCAGAGCCAGCAAATCCACTCTGAACCACGCACTGGTTTGGGCCTCAAGGTCCCATAAGGTCCCATTCCAAAGGAGGGTGAACACACCGTTGCTGCCCTTGAGAGAGAAGAGACTTTTGCAGAGGGAGTTGCAGCTCCTCAGGCCTATCCTGTGCCAAAATAAAGGAGGTGGGGAGCCTGTCTCAGGCACAAGGAACAGAAAGCCTTGACATTTAAACAGGTGGAGCTCGCTGTGAGCCCTCTTGGTGAACAAACCTGCTGTAGAAGTGGTGGAAGCAAGAGATGATAAATGCTGCATTGTAATCCAGCCTCAGTTCAGGGGCCTTGGATAAGAAAAACAAAGAAATGTTTCATTCATTTTACCAGAATCTTTCATGTCTCTGCCTTTTGTCTTTGCTGTACACCTGGTGATGAAGCCAGGGGAGCCTGGAGACATTTATCTCCTGTTTGTGTGTTCAGTTTGGTTTTTTTTATTGTTCATATTGGTTATTCATTTCTTGGGCATGTATAACCCCCTTCTGTGGTAGTGAGAAAAGAAGGCAAGCATTTTGCTCTTTTGAAGACAGGTGGAGAGGTCCCCACACTGAGTGCTGTACAGGCCTGTTTGCCTTTTGTTTTCCATACTAATTGGTTAGAATGGATGGTGTTAAGTTCCCACAAGTATGTCTGTTAGAGAATTCCTATATATGTAGCCTTGGGGAGTTAAGCTTTGGAAAATGAAGTACACATCAAAGCAGGAGGTGGCTGGTACAGTTTGAATCCTGACTTCCCTCCCACCACCCCACCAACCCCCCTTGCTTTTTTCCCCTTTCGAGAAAGCTTAGGAAAAGAGCCTTTTGTCTTCTATTCAGGAAAATTGCGCTGAAATTCATCTGTGCTTTATTCATCTGCTTTGATTTGTGCCATTCATGGGCAGCTGTGGGTTATACAGAACAAAGCAGATGAATTCCTAACCTCCACATTCAAGCAGTGTGTTGGGAAAGGTTCAACACCACCCTGCCTCCTCCCCCTCCGTTTTTGGGGGGTCCAGCTAACATATTATAGCTTTCAGTTTCAGTGCTGAGGCATCTCTGGACTGTGTTCTTCCACATGCCATTAAAATGGTGTGACAGAGTTCTGCTGGCTCGTAGAAGGGACGTGTCTATACAGACATAAAAAGAGATCTCTTTCTCAGTATAGCAAAACATAGCGGTTTAAAAGTTTTCTTTACTGGAATTTATGATTAAACATCTCTTTTTTCAAATGATGACTTAATTTCAGACATCATCAGCTAGAAGCATTTGAATTTACATTCTGTGAGGACTGCTTCAAATGGGACAAAGTAAAATTGTATAATTTTCGAAAGTTAACTCTTAATGTAGGTTTCTTAAATAATTCTTTGAATGAGTAGGGAAGAGTATCCATTTATTTATCTTCACTTTTTTTTCCTTTCTCTTTATAAATAGTCTAGTTACATGTATCCTGTGCCAGATCTTCACCTCATTTCAGAGGGTCTGGTCTGATTTATGCACCAAACACGTAAAGCATTTGGCGGTATGATTAATGAGTTTTACCCTCACAAATTGTGTCTTAAAATCAGGCAAACCAAACTTCTTTATAGACTATTTTTAATTTAAATCTGTCACTCCTTTCCTCCCAAATCAGATCTAAAAATCATAATTTATACTGATCCTCTTTTAACTGTAGAATACACATTAGATTAGATTAAGAAGAGCTACACCTCTTATTCCCTTCAGGAAGCAGGATTAGTTTCATAACTAACATCTTGATAATGCCCTCTAGAAACCAAGAGGTTCTGGAGCAGGCATCAAACCTTTTTAGATTTGTTGATCCACCTGGAATAACAACTTTGCTCTGTTTCCCTACAGACTCTTCGTACTCTGAGCCTCCTGATGTACAGCAGCAGTTGAACCACTACCAGTCTGCAGCTTTGGCCAGGAACAACAACAACATCAGCCCAATCCCACTTTCTGGGAGTGCTGCAGGAGTGGAAAAAGCGGAAGCCATCCTTAACTGTGAATTTTGTGAATTCTCCTCGGGTTACATACAGAGCATTCGGCGCCACTACCGTGACAAACATGGAGGGAAAAAACTCTTCAAGTGCAAAGATTGTTCCTTTTATACAGGCTTTAAGTAAGTACTGTGCAAAACAGATAAACAGAACTCTTAAGGGGTTTTTTAGCACTTGAAAAGGCTGTTGAGATCTTTGAGGGCTGGCTGTAGCTGGCAGAAACACGGCCACTGCTGACCAGGGAGAGGAACATAGGAAATGCCATGCCAGATCACAGCAGCATCCATGTAATCCATTTTCCTCTCTCCTACAACAGCCAGTACCATCTGCTGCAGACAACAGCACAGTAAGTCCTTGCAGTAGGTTTTAGAATCATAGAATCATAGAATTGTTTAGGTTGGAAAAGACCTCTAAGATGATCAGGTCAACTGTTAACCCAGCACTGCCAAGTCCACCACTAAATCAAGTTCCTAAGTGCCACATCTACACCTCTTCTAAATACCTCCAAGGATGGTGACTCATCCGCATCCCTGGGCAGCCTCTTCCAGTGCCTGACAATCGTTTCTGGGAAGAAACTTTTCCTTATATTCAATCTAAATCTCCCCTGGTGTAACTTGAGGCTGTTTCCTCTTGTCCTGTCACTTGTTACAAGGGAGAAGAGATAGATCCCCCACCTGGGTACAACCTCCTTCCAGGCAGTCGTAGAGAGTGAGAAGGTCCCCCCTGAGTCTCTTTCAGGCTGAACAACCCCAGTTCTCTCAACTTCTCCTCATCACACCCTGGACATGCTCCAGCCCTTCAGTGTCTTCCTTGTCATGAGGAGCCCAGAACTGCCCCCAGGATTCGAGGTGTGGCCTCAGCAGTGCCCAGCACAGGGGGATGGTCACTGCCCTGGTCCTGC
>JAWWEW010000088.1:6374675-6389034 GCA_035583185.1 Anabacerthia variegaticeps | reverse complement strand
CCAGGGCAGTGACCATCCCCCTGTGCTGGGCACTGCTGAGGCCACACCTCGAATCCTGGGGGCAGTTCTGGGTTCCTCATGACAAGGAAGGGAATGGAGCTGGGAAAGGGTCTAGAGCACAAGTGTGATGAGGAGCAGCTGAGGGAGCTGGGGATATTTAGCCCTGAAAAAAAGGAGGCTCAGGGGGGCTTTCTCACTCTTTACAACAGGAGGTTGGAGCCAAGTGAGGGTCAGGCTCTGCTTGCAGACAACAAGGGACAGGGCAAGAGGAAACAGCCTCAAGTTGTGCCAAGGGAGGTTGAGTTTGTATATTAAGAAAGATTTCTTCACTGAAAGGGTTATTAAGCATTGGAACAGGCTGTCCAGGAAAGTGCTGGAGTCACCATCCCTGAAGGCATTTAATAAACATGTAGATGTGGCACTTGGGGACATGATTCAGTGTGGGTTCGGCAGTGCTGGGTTAATGGTTGGACTCACTGATCTTAGAGGTCTTTTCCAACCTACATGATTCTATGAAATTTCTCATTAATTCACATAACTCCTGAATCTAGTGACTCTCAAGTGAATCCCCAATACCCCAGGAGTTGCAATTAAACATAAAAAACTCAGCAAAACAAGGACTTTCTTGTAGCTGTTTTGTGCACTGAAAGATGCAAGTTGGAACACATAAGTTTCAGGGCACTAACACTGTAGACTTTTTTCCCAGACTAGACAAGCCTTTAGCATTCCCACCACCCCACCAGAAACTCCACATTCCAAACACAAAACATCCTCAGAAAGCTCCTCACCAACTTGCAAACCCCACCTCCCATGGAACAGAGAGCTTCCCCTTCACAGCTCACTCAGCAAAACTTTAATATCTGCAGCAGAAACAGATGCTAAAGAGAGAATGTGAGATTTAGAAACGAGGGTAGCTGGTGCATGCCTGTTCAATGACTTGATTTTGTTGGGTTTTTCTTAACCACAGGCATAAAAATATGCATCACAAAGAAAACAGCACAGAAGGGAGAGAAAGGAGAAGAAAGCTGGTTCTTTACTCCTCCTGGGGCACAAAAGGGGCTATTTTGATTTTGCAAGCTACTGCAGTGCAGTGCTTTCTTCATCCACATGCTGTTGCTCCTCTGTTTTTGTTGCACTTGTAGTTTGCCAATCTTTTTTTTTTTTTTTTGTTTAAGTGGAGGGAAAGGTATTTTCCTATTCCATACAGTGAGACACCATGGAAAATGTGATAGCTCACAGAATAGACCCTCTGCCAGAGGAGACAAAAAAAAACAAAACCAGTATAAACCCCATATTTTATTCTTTGAAAAATTTACCCTTTAAGCTCCTGCTGCCCACTTTGATGCTGGGCTGAGGCTCCTTTCCCAAACCCACTTCAAAGCTCCCACTTTGACAGCTTGTGCTAATGTGACCCATCTTTCCCTAATACAGCTGACTTATTCTGATGCAACTATCCTCTGCTTCAGCTGGGTCAGAAGATTTAAGCACAAAGATAGAAAACAAACAAAATCCAATGGCAGTGCTTCTGTAGCAGCAACATCTGAAACCACAAGTCAGCTCAGGGCTCCACAGAGCTGGGACTCATAAGGCACACAATCAAATAAAAGTCCCTGGTCTTCAGGGTCGAAGGAAAGTTTGGCAGATGGGAATACACTGATCCAGTCCTAGGGCTGAGTAATTAAAAGACCCTGTAGTTAAGTAACTTGCCTCATTTTACATTGAGAAAAAAAAAGGCGGGGGGAAGAAAGAAAAAAAAAAACAAAATAAAAAGGCAGAGGCAGAAGCTTACCTGCTCCAGATAAATCCAAGATATCATTTCAGGAGATAGATAGTGGACTGTTCCACCCACACAGCAACTAAATGGGACACATCTTAATGATATTAAATCCTTTCAGATGTGCTTTCATACTGGATTTTTCTTTTTTTCTTCCTCCAGAACAGATGGATTTATCTCATAACTTCTGCATTACGTAAGTTTAGCTGTTTTGCCAGTTGTGTTGTTTGCTATCTAATGTGTGACATGTACCTGCCAGGTTACCCTGACACCAGAGCTGTGTGCCCCTGGGTACATGCTGCATGATTGCCATGATGCTCAGCCCCTTTGGCAAATATCTAGGGTAGGATCCCAAACCAATTCATTTTCTATTGTCCTCTGCACTAAGTCAAGGATATAACCCACTTTAAAACAAAGAATTAAAACTCTTTTTTTGGAATACTAAATCTTTAATAATTTATTTCTCAATGCTTTAACCACTTTCCATCTGACAATCACTGACCATAAGATAGCACCCACTTTACTTTTTGCTTAGGAAGAAGGTCCCTGGCACATCTCCTGGACAGAGCAGGGTGGTGAAAACACAACCTACACAGGCAAAGTAACAGATCTGGACTCTGTGGCCATGTCCTGAACGTTTTCATCTCTAGATTCTTACTACTTAAAGGCAAGCTGGAGAAAAGGTTTGAACAACCACAAACTGAAGAAACACTCCCAGCTTTGCAGACTGTAGGGCCAATTGAGTTTAATTCAGTTTAAGAGGAGACAAGGTGAAGTTTGGCAGGTGAAGTGACTCACCAAATGCCAAACCCACCAGAGAAAGACCCTCTTAAATACAAGTAAAGAAGGTAACCCAGTAAATTAAATTTTACCACATTCCTGATCACTCCAACATAAAGTTCTTTTCAAACGCAAAGCCTCTGGTTCTTGCCTTGGTTTGACCCATGTCAACCAGCAAGAAGTACCACTGAAAAGGACACCTTTGGACAGGTTTAAAGTCAATAAAATGCCCAACAGCCATAAAAGATAAACCAAAATGCTTGAGGAAGTTTGACATTTCTTAAAAATATTTAAATGAGAGCACTTCTGTTACCAACAGAAAGAAATCACTTTGATCCCTTAAAACAGGGAAACACTGATAGAAGTTCAGACCATTTCTATGGTGAGACACCAAAGACAGGGGACAAAAGGGTGTATCCTGGCATAGTGCTAGTCAGGATGCACTGGGGCATCCTCCTGACATGGACAGCAGTTGGAGATCATCACTTTGCTGCATGGGACTTGCTGACTGATTCCCTCCCACCTGGAGTTGCTTGACAGGACACCTGCAAACCAAGGAGCTGCCAGATCTGGTTATGAAGAGGCAATGTGGAGCTGTTTCATGGCTTGGGAAGGACACCATCCCATGCATCCTGCTTGCCAGGGCAAGGAGCCCTTCGTTTGACAGAGGGGCTGGGAAGACTCACCTGAGCTCCACAGGCTCAGGAACTGAAGGCTCACAAGCCGGGCACGGGGGTGAGCTTTGCCAATACACCTCTTAATCAGCCTCATCTGGTGTTGTGCAAGAATTTGGTGCTCAGCCCACATCGACCCCTTATCCCTGTGTGGTCTGTGTGACGTGGTGCCAGAGCTCATAGGCAGTGCTGCTATAACCTTTAGAGCAGTTCAAGGTCATTAAAAAAACCCCAAAACAACAAAAAAAAAAACAAACCAAATCAAAACAAACAAAAACATAAAAGAAAAAAAAAAAAAGAGGGGAAAAAAGAAAAAATCCCTTTTCTGAGAATGAGACAGTGCTCACCAGATGCAATGGAAAGAAATTAAGTGGTGCTAACTTGTTGATTGCTTACACTGCTATGAACATGCAAATTTATAACCTGAGTAGACCCCACCTGGAAAATCACAGTGCTTGGAAGAGAAAAGCTCAGTTAAAGTGCTGCTGTGTTACTTGACTGCTTTTTCCATGGTTATGACCCACCTCCACACCTATTTTACAAGACACTTCTTTTCCTTTCCTGCTCCAGTTTAACAGGTGCCTGATGCAGGAAAAGGAAAAGGAAATGAGACAAACATGGAGGAGGACAGAGGCAAAAAGGCGGGTGGAAGCAGGGCAAAGGGAAACGGAGACAGCATTTGAACAATGCTCAGACTTGACATTTGCAGGGTTTAACATGGACAAAGGCTCATTCACGGGAGCAAGGGTGGACCTGTGGGCCTCAGAAGGAAGACAATGTTGTTGCAGGAAGCAGAGAGGAAGAGGCCAATGCTCTGACTCCTCTATTTTCTCAGCAGGCTGGAGGAAGTAAGATTTCCTTGTGTTAAAGGCCAGCAGCACTGAGTCCCCTTAGCAGGAGGGGGAAAGCAGCAGAAAGGACTTGTTCCTCTAGTGTACGTCTGTATCAGACTGGCTGCTCAGGAGGTCAGGATGACTCCCTCATGCTTCCTCTTTGAGGGCTGCAAAATAAACAGGCAAAAAGAGAAAGCCTCAAACCTAGCAATGTAGTATCAGTGAGGGGAGAGCATCCCTTTGAAGTTTCCCTTTTATTTTAAAAATGTGATTACAAGCTCTTAATGCCACAGGGAATAAAAACAAAATGAGAAAAGTGCCTAAATTCAACAAAGGGAATTTCTTGTGGGAACTGCTTCAAAAATGGAGGAAAGCTTTTTACTGAATGTCCCACTGGGATAAGTGGTATGAGCATTACTCTTTCTTATCTGCATCAGCAATTCCAGCAATGACCAAGTGGGAGAATCAAGAGAAACTCACAATTTCTGCCAGTAAGAATTTGACTTGCTTGCAAACAGGACATGAGAACACCAAAATTAATGACCTTCAGGGCCAATCAGTGTTAAATACATGCATGTGTAGGAAGGTGCTGATAATAGCCTGTAGTAAGAAGCAACTCTGAATTACCCTGCCTGGGAGTAGATTGTTAGTCAGAGTTGTGAGTTTACTTTGCTTTCCCTGCCTTCACCCCAGGGAAAAAAAAAACCAGAGCTGCTCTTGCCTCTATTCTGGCTCTTGCTCATTTGTTCTTGCAAGCTGGCTCTGCTGAGCAACCTGCAGCACTGGCGATCCCAAAACCACAATTGTCTCCCCTCTTCATCCTGCTGCATGCAGGAGTGCCAGTTTCTGGCTGCCAGGCTGCTCTGGCTGGGTACTTGTGAAACAGAAAGCCTATGCCAAGGAATAAGCAGTATGTCTGAAAACTCAGCACATGGATCAGTGTTTGGCCCTAAATAAGGACACAAAATATATTATGATGTGTGAGTGTTAGAACTGATCCAAGTTTTCACATTCTGAAATCCTGAGGGGAATTACTAATCTAATTTCAAGGGGGAATGAAAACAAGCAGGAGGAACTGTTCTTCCAAAACATTAATTTCTATGCACCCATGTTGGATGAGAACAACGGGGTTCTCTGCAGACCTCAGGCTGGGTCTGGATTAGGAGAAGGTGATGATTCTGGTGTTGGACTGAGACCAAGCAAGACCAGAGGTCATGTTCACAGTCACCAGCACTGAGTTTTACAAGCTGCTCTCAGAAGCAGCTACAGGCAGGAAGCTCCAAGGGCTGTTTGATCCCATAAGATTTTCTCTACCTGGTATGCTGGCAGTTCTGCAAGATAACATTTTTCTAACCGCCCGGAAGACTTTCAGGAATTTCCACAGGAAAAAAAAAGAAAAACAAACAGGAGGCTGGGCCCTGGAGTTGCACTGCAGCAAAAAATGACAGAGGCGAGTTTAGAGGATTCACATCTGGAATTCTGAGAGGTGTCCTGACAGTGGCAGCACATGCCTGCAGAGGTGATGTGGCCTCCTCTACATGGCTTTGGGCAAGCCAGCTGTGCTGGCCTTGGCTGTGAAGGTCTGTGTGCCAGAGATGTCTCTTACCAGATATTGGTGTGGCAACTGGCACCTGGTCTCAGGTAGTAGCTCTGTGGCTACTCTAGCACATATAACAAGGCTCTGGTGCAGAGCCCTCTCCTTCACAGTTAGTCAGGTTGAGCTGGACTGCAGGGAAGAAGCCAAATCCTTGAGCTCCTGAGCACGCCAGTGAAGTGCAACCTCACTGAGGTAGCAGCAAATTGCAAGTTATTGAGGAGTACACTGACACCCACCTAAACTGCAATCCAAACACAAGGCAGATCTACAAAGATGAAGGGATTATTCAGGCAGTGAAGAGGTGGTTAAGACAGCCTCACTTAAAAAAAGCTTTCTGGAACTCCACAAAGGGTCCTTCACCCAAAATTGCTGCACTCAGATGCTTCCTTTTTACAGCCACTGAAATGAAGAAATCCACTGCAAAAAATAGCATGGCTAAACGTCAGGAGGAGGTGCAGGGTGAGGGGAGAGAATGAATTCTCTTGGAGTACAGTACATCCTATGAATGAGTCTCCTACCAAAAATAAGCCCAGGACATCTAGGACATGACAACATAGCCACACACGACCTAGGGACGTAAATGTATCCCAGAATATTTGTTCCAGCCTATAAAGATGGGAATGGCTTAGGGAGTGCCTCTGCTTTACTTTGATGGTGGGAGAGTCCAACCAGTTGTTATCAGCAAAGGTAAATCAAAGCCTGACTTACATGGGAGGTGAAACAAAACAAATGCAGTGCTTTTTCTGACATTCCTTTTCACAGTGCAGATTTCATCAGAAGGTTTTGAGCAAGCAAGCTGCAATGGCTCCAAAAACAGACTGAAAGTGTCACTCCTGTGCTGGAAGGTGCCCTGTCCCCATCAAGCACCAGTGTGTGGTGCTCTGCTCCTACTTTGCAGCAGAGGTAGCTAATATTCCCACAAAAACCATACCAGTTGAGTAAGACATATCCGGGTGCTTTCACACTGAGTGTGGCTATGCCAGACACAGCAATTATTACTTCAACTTGAGAACTGAGTAGCGTTTTGTGGGAAAAAGTCAACAAGTAGGAGAAGCAAAGGGGATAGTTAAGTGATCCCATGCTGATTCATGAACATCCATGCTCTTGACTAAGGCTTCAAGAGTCCAAATATCTGAGGTCTGGCAACATCAATTTTGACTTCAAGACATCACAATTACCAGGGTGGAAAGCATGGGTTCTCCTTGTTTGTGAGGTGGGAAAAGAGAGGAGCTCTAACTAAACAAGGGAAAGAGGACTGTGGGTGGCACAACATCTGTATTTCTATTCCTTAGAGAGAAATAGAGAGAAATTCCTTCTAGAGAAATAGTGCACAAGATTCCTTCTTGTCTTCCTGGAAGAGAAGCATGCAGGAATCACATATGTGATAGCATGGGGCCCACCTGAATGGTGAGCAACTCTCCTGTACTTCATCTTTATCCAGATCTTCAAGAACTGAAGCTGTCTAAAATAAAAAGCATCTTTATAGCGAGCCAACTGCACTGCATAGCAAACCAAATCCAGTGGCAGTTCTAAAAGGCACATTCCAATCAAATCTGTCATTATCTCAAACCCTTCATTCCCCATGTTGAATGCTGAAAGTACCACATAGCCCTTTGCTCACTCCCCCACCAGTGGAGAAAATTGGAAGGGTAAAAGTAAAAAAATTCATGGGTTGAGATAAAGACAGTTTAACAGGGAAGACAAAAGCTTCACACACAAGGAACACAAAACAAGGACTACATTCAGTGCTTCCCATGGGTAGGCAGGTGCTCAGCCAACCCCAGGAAAGATGAGTCCCATCAGGTGTTAATGGTGACTTGGGAAGACAAACACCATCACTCCAAACATCCTTCCCTTCTCCCCCCAGCTCTATATGCTGACCAACACCACAGGGTGTGGAATATCCCCTTGGTCAGTTGGGATCAGCTGTCCCAGCTATGTCCCCTCCCAACTCCTCATGCACCCTCCCACATTTGGGGAGCAGAAAAGGCCTTGTTGCACAAGCCTTCCTCAGCAGCAAAAAACCCCATCTCCATGTTATCAACACTGCTTCCAGCACAATTCCAAAACACAGCCCCATACCAGCTACCATGAAGAAAATGAACGCTGTCCCAGCCAAAACCAGCACAGAGATTGTCAACATTGGTCACACAATTGGTATCACACATCTGCTGCTCTGCACCAGCTGTCAGTATATGTGCTCTTAACATGACATTTTGCAGCAAATGAAATTGCTCACTTTTCTTCTGATGTAGGGTATTTTGTACTACCTACCTCTTATTTACTGCAGGTAAAAGCATCCAAACAGGCTATTAGCACAGAGCATGACAACGTGTGGCCCCTTGGGAACTGGTTGCTTTGGACCACTGCACCACTGAGTAAATGGAAATTTCTCTTAATTCCCTGTCTTGGGAGTTCTGGCAGATGAAACAGGCATTGTTGTGTTGATTAACATCCTCTCTGTGTGTCTGAGAATTTCTTCATAACTGAAAGGGCTGAAGTTCGGTTTCTCTGCAGGACTTTACCTCCCACATTACAGGAGGAGGAGATCAGAGCATGTGTCTACACCTCTGCTGCTCTGTTCTCAGTCGGGGTTTTAGCTTTGCCTGCCGGTAAACGTGCTGGGCAGTGAACGGTGTCAGCTGAGACAAAGGCATGTGCCCCCTTCTGCTGCCCCTTCCCACAGAGGCAGAAAACCTTTAGTAACAAGAGACTGAAAATGAGCAGCACCTCAACACCCACACAGCAAGGATGGAAAGGGGGAAGAGTCCAGACAAAGAGTTTCTGAATAAGAGATGAGTGTCAGGCAAGAACAGGGGACCAGAGAAGAAATTGCAGGTCTTGGGTTTGACTGCCTGGGTACTGCACACTAAGGGGTGCACTGATACCCTGGAGAGCCTACTGATTTCCCTCATAGCTGCTTTATACTTGCAAAAGGCAGCTGAATCTTCACAACTGGGCACTGTTCAAGAACTGTTTTTGCTCTAAACAGACAATTTCTGATGTCCATGAGAAGTTCTGCTGAATGTGTTACTTTGACAAATATTGTGAAATATGATTCCATTACCACCGACATGTGGTTAGGAAGTAATACCACACAATCTATTCAGCTTAAGCTGCAACCACATTTTGCCAGACAGATACAACTTCCAGATTTGCAACTGCAGGAGTGAAAGCAGCATTCAAGTCAGTCACTGAAACAGCTGTGCATTTAGATCTGCACTTTGCTGTATGGTGAACCCAAAATTTCAGTGCATTTCCAGATGCTGCAGAGGACGAAAGCCAACACAGTCCAAATGGGGAAGGACAGGATCAGATTTCAGAACATGCTTTCTGCCCAGTCCTGTTTTATTAAAAATATTTTATTATTAAAAAACCCCAAAACAACTACACAGCAGAGAAGTCAGCAAGTCTGAGATCAGAATTACCGTCAATCAGATTGCTCTTTGAAAAACTGGTACCACTGGGTAAAAGCAGACACTTTTTTCTTTTCAGGCTGAAAATTCTTTCCTTTCCAAACTGCACAGCATGCTCAGAGACCTGGACCAGGCCTAAGATGTCATTGGTTTTTTTGCTGGAACATAAACAGACCTGCTGCCTCTTGCCCTGAACATTGTTGATTTGTTTACTATTCCCAAGGGGAGAATGAAAGAATAACTCCTGCTTGATCCAATGCTACCTCCTAAGCAGAGCTCCCTGCCCTACAGGACAAGACAGAAGCTGAGCTGTACTTAACCCTCAACAACCTGACAAGAGTCACTGCTCTTTCAGCAGTGATCTCTGGGCTTTCGAAGGCTTCACCTCTGGGACACTGGAATTTCAGCAAGTTTTATTACAGTAGATTAGAAATACAAAAAAAAAAAACCACAAAAACCTGCAGAGCAAAACACTGCATCTTTGTTCTGAACTTCATTTCTTTGAGGCTTCATTTGGATCCAAACACTCCTAATGAGTAAGTCTGGGAAGTGAAATGGCTGAAGAAAACATACAGAACTCAATTAAACTTAGGGAAGTAAAACATTGATGAGGAACCACAGAGTCATAGAATGCTTTGGGTTGGAAGGGACCTTACAAATCATCTTGTTCCACCCACTGCCATGGGCAGGGAAACCTTCCACTAGACCAGATTGCTCCAAGCCCTGTCCAACCTGGCCTTTAACACCTCCAGGGATGGGACAGTCTCTGGGCAACCTGTGCCAGTGTCTCACTACCTTCACAGGGAAGAACTTCTTCCTAAAATCTAATCTAAACCTACTTTCTTTCAGTTTGAAGGCATTCTCCCTTGTCCTGTCTCCTATCAGTACATGCCCTTGTAAAAAATCCCTCTCCATCTTTCTTGTGGGCTCCCTTCAGCTACTGGAATGTTACAATTAGATCACCCCAAGGTCTTCTCTTTTCCAGGCTGAACAAAACCAGCTCTCTCAGCCTTTCCTTGCAGGAGAGGTGCTCTGTCCCTGTAATCATCTTGGTGGCCTCCTTTGGACTTGCTCCAACAGGTCAGTGTCCTTCCTGTGCTGGGGAAGAGGAAACCACAAAGGAAACCTGCATGTGCAGTGCAAACTAAGGTTGCTGTCAAGAATTTCAAGTGGTAGGGTGCCTTGTTTTCTCCTGGGGCAGCTCTTCATTGGCTGTATTGATAGCACAGTGCCCTCTGAGAGCATCATCCTGGACTGCCCTTCCACAGCAGTGTTCCCACACCACACCAGCTCTGTCACCCAGGACAGGGTTTACCTGCAGGTGTGTGCTGTCTCCCTTCTTATTCCTGCCTGCCAGCTCATCTTTGTTCAGCCTGCAGGCTTTGCTTGTGCTTCTCTGATGATTAGCTCAAGCAGAGTAGGGGGTTGCTGTGGTTAGGCTTATGATTTCACTGCAATTTGTGATGCTGGTGCAGCCCAGAACAGTCCCCACCTCTTGCCATTTTCAACACTCACATCTGCTTCTGTGACCAGCCAAATGAAACAGCAAGATTACTGCATGGCATGACCTCCACCTAAGGTGTGAAATGTTGCTGTCAGGCAAGGTGGTGGCAGGAACTGGGGCCTCTGCTATACTCTAGAGATACTCTTTGCCCTCATGTTGCAGTTTAAGTCAGCAGAAACAAAACACACACTTTAATCACTTCACAAGAATAGGATCCAAGTGAAGGAGTTTGAGAGTTGATCACCTCAGTGCAGAGAAGGCTACAGAGCTACAGGTAGGAAAGCAGGTGTCTGCTTACCCATTCCCTGCAGAGCAAAGCAGAACTCTCAGCTGCTGGGAGAAGGGTGCTGAGCATGGTGGCTTTGGCCATGTGAGCTTGGTCACAGCCATCCCTGGAGGTCCTCCACGGCCAGGTGTCCCCGAGGGCAGAGTTGTGCCATCCCTCAGTTCAGTCAGACGTGGATCACATTGGTAGGGAGAAGAGCATCTTCCACGCATGCCCATGGACTGCTCCAAGCCTTTGTTTGCTGATTTTCACAGCAATACACTGAGAAAATATCCTCATGCAAGCTTAGATGTGTTAACTCTATCAGTTACACCTTTCTCTTTGTTTTTTCATCACACCTGCCTAAATGTCCTTCTTCTAACAAAAATCGCATCCCTAACAACAACATAGCAATGTACTGTAAGTTAAAACGTGGCCCTCCTCCGTCTTCTGAACTACTTAACAAAAGCCAGCACCATCAGTGAGGATGCACCAGCATGGAAAACAATCACAACCCACTCAGAGATGCTGGCAGAAAAGACCATGGTTTATCTATCCAGTTTGGCCTTTTCTATCTGAGTATTAAAATCTGCCAGACAGGATCTCAGATCTCATATGCCATCAGATTTCATTTAAAAGGAGCACTGCATTTTGGTCTGCTGATTCTTGTCTGGTATACATGGTAGTGCACACCTCTTTCTTCAGTGAATTCTAGTTCTAATTTGCTATATTCCAGTTTTCAAATTCCACACTCACTAGGCACTCTGTAGGTATAAGTCAGATTTCCCACTGATTCCAGAACATCACACCATCTGAGCATCTGATCTTTTAAACTAGCCCTCTTAGATTTGCCCTTCCAGGTCTGTCTGGGCAGAAGATAGATTTTTCTTTTTGGTTTAGGAATTCTGCCCTCTCCTAACTGTTTCTAAAACTGCTTCTGGGATGAACAGGATTATTTTGTATGGGTAAGATGTGACTTTTCCCTAACAGCCAAATTGAGATGTGTTATCAGATGAAACTCAAGGCCTGATGTTTGCTACATGAGAAAAATACCTATTTTAAATGTCGATTCATAACATCTTTACTATAAATCATTTGGACAACTGCAGTGTCTTGTTTTTGTTCCATATAAAGGTCAAAGTGTTGCAGTGAGCACAAGTCCTCTACAAATAGTAGGAGCTAATACTCTGCATGACTAAATGCCTGATAGAGAAAACACATCACTAGGAGCAGATCTGGGCAGAGCAGCAGAGTTTATAAAAAATCTTGGATCAGACTTTCTGATACGCCTGTCTGCAGACAGCATGCCTAAAGGGCAGCAGAAGTGGCATAAATGGCTTTGTGCCATGATCTCATGCTGTATCTTCCCCACGACTTTATCTCAGATCTCATCTTATCTGAAAAGCAATAGTGCTTATGATAATAAAAGCATGTGGGTTTGTATCTTAGTTTAGTCTTGAACTCCCAGTTACTGGTTTTAAAAAAAAAAAAATCTTAGAAAGACTGTTGAATGGTCACACAAATGACAAAACAAAGGCCCACTTTTGATCTCACATTTATTTTTTTATCTTCACAAAATTCATGGTTCAGAAGATACATAGGGGAGGCCTAATCAGGATTATTGGGGTGTTTGTTGCTTTATGGCACTATTTAGAACAGTTTTATCAGGAAAGCTGAACACCAAATTGTACTGCAGAAAGCTTTCAAGACCAACCTTTTGTTTTAAGACCATAAAAGGCAAAAATAAACTGCCTTTTTCTGTGTGATCAAAGACCCAGCATAAAAAGTGTCAGGAGGACCTTAAATGCCAGTTCCTGTACTCCCAATGTGTGTATCTTGGACTTTTTCCAATGTGGGAGCAAGGCGGACTTTTATTTTTATTTTCTTTTTAAATAGAAGAAAGCTGCCAAAATACATAAGGAGAAGGATTAGAGCCAGTTGCTTTTTGTTGGTTCTTTGGTGGGAACATTGCCAGGCAAAGCCGTATGCTGAATTCCCAGGGAATTTCGCTCTCAAAAGCCAGCTTCTGGATTTCCCTCATTTGGGAAGCTCTCCCTGAAAGGGATATTCATATCTAGGAATCAGCTCAATGCAGAATTGTTGTACTGGCAAATTGGCTGCTGGCCATTCAAATGCTGGTTTGCACAGCAGTCTTTGCTGGTTTGGCTTTTTTTTTTTTTTTTTTTTTTTTTTTTTTTTTTTTTGGGTCTGGTTTTCTTTCTTTTTTTTTTTTCCCCCCACTCTAGGTTGGGATGACTGGTGAGTTGGGCATGTTTCAAAAGCAAAATTGCGGAGCACCCTGGGTAATGCAAAGTGTGCTCTTACAAAAGCAGGAAGAGACCGTTGCTCTTGGTATCAATAGCTGCTAACACTGAATCTCCAGGGTCACTTGCCAAGGCTGAACAATCGGCCACAAACACATTATTTCTGTCTTCTCTGTGACGGTATTGCAGCTGTTACCCTGTAATGAGACAGAGGGCTATCTCTTGCTGCTAATCCACCCTGTGCCAAACATTCTCACTGTCCTGTGCCTCTCCTTTGCCCTGCTAGGTGGTCACACCAGTGGGGGAGAAGGAATATTTCTAAAGGAAGCTGCAACTGCAAAGGATCTTCTTGTTGTCTACATAAGCAGAGGCAAAGGATGTGAAAATCAGACAAAAAGGTGCAATTCTGAGAGAACTGTTTTGACATGGCCATGGTTTTATCAGCTCAGAAAAAAAAAAAATCTTGGCAGGAATCACAGTTTTTATTCATGTGTCAAGGAGAGATTTCCCTGAGACTTTGCAATAAAATCCTGTACTGTAGAAAGGCTAGACTCACGATTAAAGCATTAGACAGGGCCTCTGGATTTCTCTTCCTAGAAGATAATTTTTTACATGTCCATGCATCACTTCATGCCTTGATATTTCATGCTGTAAAATGGGTACAATAATATTTATGTACCATGAGTAAATTCTTGAGCTGTTTTGAGACATTCAGAGGCTGTAGTGATAAGAACAACAAAAAGGTGATAAGAAATAACAGTATATATTACAGATATTGCACAGAAAAACTAAGCAACTTGTCAGACATTTCAGTTGGCTTCAGCAGATAGCAGAGAAAGAAAGTAAGAGCATACATCATTATCCAAGCATGAAAGCCACATAATCCACCTTTAACCTACAAACTTCTGTGATTTTGAAACAGATTATTTCTCTGCTCATTAGTACAGGGAATTATTTATATTTGCAATAAAGTCCAAATGTTCTTATTAATGCTGAAACCCTGATGCTGAAATGTAGCTCTTTTAAAGTTAGCAGCAATCATTTGCAATACAGTAAGCAGATGGAGACCCCATCAGAAATCAATGTCCCATTGTAATAGGTCCTGTGTGTCTAGACAGTCAGAGACAGCCCCAGCCTTTGAAAAGATTACAGGCTGAATAGACAAGAGAAACAAAAAATGTGGAGAAGAAGCCAGCAGACCACAAATGAAGTGTTGTGTTCAGGTTCCCAGTGCTGGTTCCTGGTGAAACGG
>JAWWEW010000088.1:6359518-6374575 GCA_035583185.1 Anabacerthia variegaticeps | reverse complement strand
AACGGAGATGAGGATATGCCTGGGGGTGCTGTGGCTGAGTGCCTCACACACCACCTCCCACTTAGGGCCCAAAGTAAGGACTGCTGAGGGGCTCCTGCTGCCAGTGAGAATAACAATGAAAGGAAGATAACAGGATCAGCCAGGGATTCTGCAGCAGAGGAGACCTGACATGATATTTATCTGCTGTCTGCAGGAAGGAATCGTATTTCTTTTGCACAGATGGATGCGCTCACAATCAACTTCTGAAGGCACAAAACAAGAGTTTCTGATTTCCACCCAGGTTTGCCTACTGATTACATTAAATCCAGACACAGTTGTACCTGCACCTGAATAATTATAAATAGCAAAAATTAATTAGTGCACATACACAGCAGTACCTGCAGGTGTACTGGGCTCACTTTAATTAGGTCTTGTTAGGATTTAGCTTCTGTGGAAACAGTCTGTGTGACCTCCAAAACTCTGTCCAAATTTCATCCAAACTTGGCAACAGTTTTCCCATAGTATCTGTGAAAATAAGTGGGTTGATAGAGGAGACAGGAACTGTGACAGTATCTCTCCAGCTCCACAGCCCTATCCCACTGGATATTGGAGTCTCCAAACAGGGCAACACAATTGGGGTTTCTTTTGTTCATTGCATGACTTATCTGTAAATGCACCCATTGAACCTCATTTCAACACTCCCTTACCTACACAGCTTCTCTTCAACAACAATAGGATTGAACACTGGTTAAATCAGATCTGTTTTTTTCACATCTGCTTTGACTCTGAGGGGTTTTTTTTAATAGATATTTGTTTTTCTTATTAGCGTCTTGTCCTGAAGCTTTGAGAAAAGCCTGAAGTCCAAAAACAGTCCTGTCAATCCTGACAAAGCCACTTATGAACAAACAAAGATTTGTAATGACTTGAACATGTATGTCTTGGGTCTGTCTCAGTGATCCAGGACTTTCACAATGTAATCATCATGAACACACCCTGAAAAATCTGCAGGTCTCTAGGCTGGGTTTCTTTGGAGCCCCAGTTTTTGGCAAGGCCAGCTCAGGTGGGTGCTCCTCCTGCATGTTCTGTCTGTTTTTGCCTCCCCTCCCAACCCACTCCACCTCTCCAGACAGCCATTTGTTCTGAATTCAAAAATCCAACATTTCTGATGCTAAGCCCACCCCAGTCAAAGGGTCTCTGCCTGCTGCTGGCCAGGGTGCACCCCACTGCCAGCCTGTGCTTTGCACCCAAAGGCTCTTCCACTGCTCCTTATGCTCAGGGCTGGTCTCCCTGTGGTGAGACATGACACAGCCCAGGGGGCTGGCACAGCACAGCCCCCAGGCCCTGGCAGAGGTGCCAGCTTCTCCCCCAGGGCTGGCAGCATCTTTTACTCAGCAGGAAGAAGTGGCCCCTACCCTCATTGACCCACTGTGTGCCACCAGACTGTGCCAGCTGGCCCCGTCCAGGCACTCAGCATTTCATCCTGGCTGTAAAAGAGGAGCTTGGAGAAGAGGGGTTCAGTGGGGGAGAGGCAGCCAAAGGCCTCCTGGGGATGCACAGCTGCCAGGGTGATGCTGTGATGCTGGTGGTGGTGCTGGGCAGCAGGAACATTTCAGGGCAAGAAACATGCAGGTCATGCATGGGCAGTACCTACATATTTCAGATGCCAGAGGAATGTGAATGAATGCTAGCATCTTTCTCTTCATTAATCCGAACATAGAAGGCTATCAGTGCTTTTCTCAGAAGAAGGACATTGGTCTGATGAATCATTGCTTGGCTGTTTGCTCTGTCAAGGGATGAAGGAGGTACTGCTTTGTGTGTAGGAATCAGTTTAAGATCAGACCTATACATCTACATCCAACTGCAAAAATCACAGCAATGCTGTTGCTGGTCACCAGCAAACAAAGCTTTACACTTTACAGCAAACACTGCTGAAAGCTTTACATAGCATACATATATAACATAACATAGATAATAGAGCTTGGTTTATATATATATACATATATCTACACACATATATACATATTATGATTTCTTTTCTGAACAAGACACTGAACCATTGATATCCTTTCATGGATGTGCTCAAATGTGCTGGTCCAGACCACAGATTAACTGTCAGGGACTCAAACAAATTTCTTTCCTTTTACTACACTTTCAACAGCTGAGTTATATAACATTAAATAAAACCTAGCATAGACACATTAAAAAGAGACTATGCCTTTCTTTTAGTGAAGTAACTTACAACTAGATTACAAATGTCTTTGTGCTGGGAGAAGTATTTGGGGAAGCAAACACTAATTTCTTATAAGAATCTTAGTCATAGATGAAGCATCCATTTTCTTGAGCATATAACTTTAAGAGTATGCTTTGTTCCATCTGGGTTGCATACTAAATAAGAGAGTTTTCTTAATTAGGAAAGAAGACATAATTCTTGTAATGAAGTCCATTTTGCACTTCTCTTATTTGTGTATGTGCATGTACAACAACCTGTTAGCCACTCTGCTAATAAACTTTCTTTGATAATAAGGACTCTATGTTATTCTATATGACATTGCAAAATCTGTTCTTGTTGTACAGGCCTGTGACCTTTTGCCTCCAGATTCAGCTAGAAGTCCCCTGGGAAGTGAGAGAAAGGGGGAAAAAAAGTTTAACTTGGCTAGATATAACAGTGGAGGGTCATTAAATCCTGGTGATCAGCTATTCAATTACAGTCCATTTAATCATACAGCAGCAAAATAATTGGCAATGGCTCAAGGCAAACTAATTATTCCAATCTGAAACTCGGCAGGGTAACAAGTAAGTTGTGGATGAGGTGGTGATAGATTTGGAACATCTGACAGGTCTGATCTGGGAGGCTCCTGACAAGGAGACTAATGACAGTCCAGGAAGGGTTCTCTTTTCAGTCATGTCAAAAAATGAGGAAAGACTGGGAGCAGAAAAACAGCTGCTGGAAGAAGAGAGAAAGAGCACTTTCAGGAGCAAAAAGGGAGAGGAAGAATGAGGGACTCTTTAAAAGCCTTAACCTAAACTTAAGATTGCTTGGCCACAAGGCACAGAGTTAGGCTAATGTGTACAGGTTGCCCCTTTTTTGTAGTTGTTTTTCTCTCCTCTGTATTTCTTGCAATAGCCAAAAAGTAATTAGGCTTGCTGGAAATCATGTGCATCCTGGGAAAACAATTTAGTAAGCTCAGAGAACTGCTGGACTGGCAGCTGTGGGAAAGACTTAGCTGGAGCACAGTGGGTATCTGCACTGGTCCTGGAGGGTGGCCTGTAAAATTCTTGCCACAAAGGTTGTGACATGTCCAGGTGACAGAGGCAGAGCATGAAATGGCAGCAAAGTTGATTCAGCACACTGGGACTCAGAAGACATTTGGGTGAGTGTATGTAGGTTAGTGACAGCACAGACTTTTCCTCTTTGAGAGGTAAGCACAGCAGTGCTGTCTGGTGAGACCCCAGTCAGCTCCAGTGCACCTCAGGGAAGCAAACACTACTCACTACTGGGAAAACACAGAAGCTGGGTGGATATTGTTCTGGTTCAGGGTGGAAATTCAGATGGTCCTCGCTGAGACCTCAAAAGTCAGGAGACATGCCAAAATGTTTGAGGGAGAGTTTTGAGGGCAGAATTTCCTGGAATGGAGGTACAAAGTCTTGCCTCGTTCTTTCCATGTGGCAGCACAAAAGCTTTCCAAAATGCAGAGGTGGATGTACCAAAACAACTGAGCAATAAAGTAGAAATTATTCAAGAGGGAGCTGTGAAGAAGTTATGACATCTTGCTCTGCACAGCATAACCTGGTGAATAGCTGCAAATTCCAGAAATTACAAAAAAAAACTTTATCATTAAGAAAAAGTGTTTTTCCAGTGACCCTGAAATAGAAAGCAATAGCTAATGGCAGAAGCCAAAGCTTAAACATTATGAGCAAATAATTCAGAATAAAAAATTCAGTGCTTTGGGGAATAAAACCTCTCTCTCTACACAAACTACTGTGATCTTTAGTGGAGGGCTGGCAGAGATGGAAGAAAAAGTGAAATAAAGTTTAAACTGAAGGGATGAGCTATGCACAAGTGTTTATTAAAGTCATCACGAGAGATGCTGGACAGCTGTGTAATCAGATCACTTGTTCCTCACTCACTGTAATTCTTCTGCAGAAACCAGAGAGGATCATAAAAATGACATAAAGGTCCAAGTTGGAAAGGGATTTCAAACTTCCATGCGAAGTAGCTCTTTAGATTTGGCTCTCCAACCTCTGCTGAGCTGAGTCATGAATATTTTCATCTAGAAAAGTCAACAGCTTTTCTGGCTCCCATGGCTAATTACTCTCAGAGTGATTTTTTTCTCTCCCTAAAACTGGGAGAGGTATCTATAGGTGTCCAATTTGTGGAGATGGTTCTTAAATCCCCCGCTATTGGAAGCTGTGTATTTGTCATTGCTTCTCAGTGTAGAGATGTGGGGGCTGATGTGATGACGTGAAGAAGGCACTGAGTACTCTTGTCTTTTCTGTGGGCATTTTTAATTAACCTTCCATTCCCATTCTGCAGAACACCTACAGTTTCCTCGTATTTCCACTCTGTAACATAGCAATTACAGCTTTTTTTGCTGTTTGACGTTGTTTACTAATTTGAGCTCTGGATGAACTTTTGTTTTCCTAACCACATTTCTTCATGAAGGAACAATATTTCTGTATTTCTTTGTGGAATTCTCACCTTTTTATTGCTCTCATATCTCTTTTTCATGTTGAAGATCCTTCAGTAACTCACTCTTTAACCAGGCTGTTTTCTTGTTAGGACTGTTCCTTTTTCTGAAGGGTGTAGACCACTTTTATGCTTTGAAACTGCCTCTGAAAATCTCCCAGAACTCCTGAGTTCTTTGCCCTTCAAGGCAGTCCCCCATGGGATCTCTCCTAACACTTCCATGAGGAAGCTGGCATCTGCCTTCCTTCATTTCAGGATCTTTATTCCCCTACTGATCTTCCTCCACCTCCTTCACACCTTATACTTCACAATCTTAGAGCCAGTGTAGTCAAAGCTGCCCAAAAGTCTTCATTACTGGTAAAAGTAATATCCAGAAGAGCACTCAGGACATCCTGTGTACTCAGAACAGAAAGGCAGATGTCTTGTGCACCACTGTTGTTTCCCCAGCAAATACTGGGGTAGCTGAAGGATGGATAGCAGCTTCCATGTGCCACTTGAGTGAACTGTTGGTAAGGAGATGAAGCCTCTTCCCACAAAGGGGTGATTTTCTTGCAAAAGGCACAGGTGGAGAGCCTGTCCTGGATGCCTGTGCAGGGTTTGTTGTGGGTTTGGATGTTATTTCTCTAGTAAATTGAGGTAGAGAAATAAAGAACTAGAGAGGTGTTTCTGAGAGATGATCATTCATACCTAAGAGAGGCCTAATGCAGGTGAACACCTGAGATTTCAAAACACGCAGCAGGAGAAAAAGATCCTTTTCACTGACAATTAGGGTTGGGATAAAACCAAGAACCAAAGCTACCTGCTGAAGGAACAGGGAAGACTTTTTAATGGTCATTTACTCTTTACAGCAGGCACAGAAAGAGACAGTGGAAACTGACTGAACCTTGCCTTCCAAGCATAGTTCCAGCCCTCTGCACTGCCTCCATGACAAAGAAAGAAGCTGAGGACATCAGTACAATTTGACTGTGACTGAACCTCACCTCTGTTTGACCCTCCCTACCATTTCACTGGCTTTGATGATAGCAGAGAAAGAGCCTGCAGCTAAAATATGCTTGCAAACTCAACTTGTTATGCAGCAGAACTGGTAATGTGGGTGTTATCACCCTCTGTTTCCTAAAAGTCCAACCATTAGGAGAATCCTCTGAGCAGGAATGCTGCCGGAACAACAGAAAACCCTTTGTTGTTTGTCTTGCAGCAGCAGCTAAGGGCTCAGATGGAGCTCTCTGCCCATTCTCAGCTGGTAACACCCATGTCCCAGAAAAGCAGACTGTGGGAGCAGTGTTGGGGAGGAGCTGCCCTGTCACAAGGGACGTGCATTTGGAGCTCTGAGGGTCCAGACAGATCAGTGGCCACTGGCAATGAGACCTTGTCCAGCAGCCTGACTCAGAACCTCAAAACCAGATTCCCCCCACTTGCCTTTCCTTCTTCTTCACACCTGCATGTTGTTCTGAGAACAAGCTTGGCTTCCAGTAGCAAACTACTGAGTCAGCCACATGATCCCTTAAACTAGCAATTCTCAGTACCTATTTCAATATTTAACAAGCAGAACTTCACATTACATTTTCTACAGATGTTATTTTGTTTATCTCAGTGGTGGAGTATCAATTAAATTGTCTGTTAAATGAATAATTTTTTAAAAATTAAATCTTTTGAAGGGCCTTTTAAGAGTGGGTATTATTTGTCTTCTTTGGAATGTTATTAAGTATGCAGTCATGTAGATATACATTAAATGAAAAACAGTAACACTCAAAATATTATTTATTTACTAAGGATGTGATAAATCCTGTCATACTACATATCTGAAAAAAATGATTGCTAGCCTGTGTGGATAATCTCAGTGAAACAGAATTAATCACAGAGAATTAGAATAGTTATTAAGAGAAGTATTTATAATAATAGAATTAAAATTAATATCAGATGTAATTCTTAATGATATGGAAAACAATCCCAGAAGAAGACATTTGAATGTGCTGTATAACCTCTGCCCAAACTGTCACTAACACTTCAAGAAATATTTAATGAATACATGGATCAGAATGCATGCCACTGAAGGATGTAAAAAGTTGTTGATCCAGATGTAGATGTTTTACCAACACCAGTAACTGAATTTATAATAGATAAACAAGGAATAGGCAAAAATTACTTATCCAATGTCTAGGTACAGCTCATGCAATCTGACATTATAAAAGTTAGGAAAATTCAATGGCCAGAAAAGTTCTCATTTATAGCCAAAGGGACTTCACTTCTTAAATTCTTATCTACTTAATTGTTCATACCAGGGAAACACAAAAAGATACACGAGTACCACATATAGACTTGTTTAAATAGCACAATGAGAGATGAGCTATAATTGCCTATCAATGATTTCACCCCTACAGGACAATAAATGACTCAATGTCTTTTTTTTTCTTCTGTTTTTTGTTTGTTTGTTTGTTTGTTTTCTTTTTGTTTTGCTAAAGGACTATTGAATTGCACATTCTGGAGTTCAGAAAGAAAAGTCTTCTACCAAACATGACTTCCATTGAACTAGAAGAATCATTTGGACCCCTGTCATGTGTAACTTATTATTCCAGTGATAGTGCAATGTTAAAATGCTTTGGTTTAAAAAAAAAAAAACAAACACAAAAACAAACAGAAAGAACACCTACTAATTTAATACCTTTTCTTGTTCTTTTTGTACCCATTAAGACTATTTGCTGGGAAAGAAACTGGCACAAGAGACTTTCTGTGAACACTGGTCTGTGTGAGATTAGACATAGACCGTCAGCTGTCTTTTGCCATCCTGGAAATGAAAGAGCAAATGGGTTATATTTTACTTCTCATAAGAATTGAAGTGGTAGTCACAAATTCCTTTCTCCTAACAAAGTATAGAAAGCAGAGTCAACTTAATAAATGTATGACTGTGCAACTGAATTTATTAGATCTTATGTAGTCACAATGGGCTTTTTTATTAAGGCATGTAAGTTTTGCACTGAGTATTCATAAGTTATTGAATGCTATGCATGAACTGGGCCAGCACTGCAAAACTGAACATCAGGAAGCATTATGATTTAGAAATAATATTATTTCAACACATTTGATAAACATCTTCTATTTTACCTAAGTCAATATTCATAATAGCCAGACTTCTGTATATATTTGGAATGCAGACAGTCTAATAATAAAGTAGAAAAAAATAGACTTAAACTGAGAAATAAAATGTAACCTCACTTAAAAGCATTATAAGATAAATTCTTAAATTCCTTATAAGGACCCTGAAGGAGAAAAGTAAAATTTCCTGAATGTTAAGCTTCAGGGAAAAGATCACCAGCTTTTAAAAATATATATACATATACTATAATCATAAGTTTTTTTAAGTTCACAGCAAACTAAATTCAGGTCTCCTGAAATAATCCTGTTGGCACCAGGATGGTTTAAACCGAAAATGTGGAAGCCGTGAAGAAGCCGTGCAGGACCCAACAGTGACGGGCAGACGTTTCTGGAGCTTCGATGCCATCTGCTGGATGGGTAAAAAGAGTGCAGTGATCCTGACATACCCGAGGAGCACTTCTCCATGCCCACATGCAAATCTGAGCACGTCCTGCCCTCACAACTGCTGGCAACTAATAAAGTAACTACAGAATTAGAAAACAAATCCTTCTTAGGACTGGACAGCTCTCCAGGGAATGAAAGAAAGAGGAATAAGAGAGGAAACCGACACCTTGTATGCAAAGAGGGAATAACCATTCCAAGAAAGAGGAAACTGGACACCAACTTCACAGCTTTTGAAAAAGTTTCTCCAGCAAGACTCCTTTCAAGACAGTAACCTCTCAGTTTGGGTCCTAAAGTTAGCATTGAAGTGTAGCTTTAAGCAAGAGGGCTTACACTTCAAAGTTGACAGACATGAGAAGAAACTACAATAAAACTGCAAGTACAGATGGTTTAAGATTTACATCTTACTTGTAAACCACAGAAGACTGACAAATAAAACTCCAGGGATAAAAGATTCCGAAGGACTTTATGTCCTTTGAAGACCCACAAAAGTGAGATTTCTAGTCTATTTCACTGGACTCCAGATTTCTGCTCTGCAAGTTTGGACTTTCACACTGACAAGCTTTAAATTCCGTAACATACACAAAACAGTAAACATTCTGTGACACTCCCCACTTCAGACAGCAAATGGTAATGTCACTTGGGAGAGAAAAATAAGACAGTGCAATAAGAGAGCCTTAAGATTTGGGAATATTCTCCCAGAAGCAGAAATCAGATACTTGAGAAATGTATGCTGAGGCATGAGCTAGCTATTTTCCTAACCTTATACAGTCAATATTTGCATACTGGCAAAATCAGCACTTATCAGATTACAATTAAATTTTTAATGTAGGGGTGACCAACATTGGCTTTTATAATTGCTTTCCTTGAGAAATACAGACATGAATCTTCCATCTAAGTCAATTTATCTCCATTGCAGTCTTGGCTGTGGAGCTTTCTGGCTCTTTTGGATGGTTCTTTGCTCTCTCCTTTTTCTCCTGCTGGGTATTTAGAGTGTCTTTGGATATTCAGAGTGTCTTCTGCAATGCTGGAAATCCCTGATGAGATCCCAGCACTGCTTGAGCCATGGTAACCAGCTGCAGCAATCTGGTGTGTGGCTGATGTGCTGAATAGCTGAGGCTGAAATCTCTTGGGTTTCCATACATGAGACATGTGGTCTGTCCTGTTCTCAGCAGGTATGAGTTATTTGCTGCATCTTGAGTGCATTGGGTGGTGTGTTTACATGGAAAAGCATCTAATTCACATAAACTGTCTGTCTGTCTGTCGCTGGTGCTTCAGCTGGAAACATGAAAGCCCTGCCTTTCATAAGAAGCAGCACACTGCTGAAGTTTATGGTCAATTTAGCTTTTCTGCCTCTCATCGTGAGGTGCTACTGAACGTGTTCTAGTATTGCTCCACTATCAGCTTCATTCTGTTCACCCCATTGCTTCTCCTCTGCTCTTTTTTGTAAGTGTGCACATCCAGGGAAGCAGAATCCTTTCAGTCTCTCCTCTTACAACAGCCATGATCAGGACAAAGAATAACTCAAAACTCTTGAAAACTCCTTTAATTTCTCTCCTCAGTGCCAATTAACTTAGAGAGCACGACCTCTCCACGGCATCTTGCCGAAGCTTGGTTAAAGTCTGCCTGCCTTGCCTGATCTGGTGTTTGCCCTTTATACTCCACTTGAATGAGTTTGTGTAGCTTTTAAAGTTCTCACCTCAAGCAAATTATGCCCTTCAGGCCTTTTGCATGCCCAAAAACCTTATTTGTATGTGACAATTGTAGCAGAAATGAAGTGTTACTGTAACCACCACTATTTGTAACCTGACATGCAAATGAACACTGCATAAATCCTGAAACAGAATCGCTGCTTGTTTGGTCCTCTCCTTGATCTCAGAAAACACCATTTAGCCAAGAAAGGATGAAGATAGACCCAGCAAAACCAATCAAATTTGATTTTCCCCTTCACTGAACCTGTCTTCCAACAAACAATTAGAGGATGACTGTTATTTCTTGTTCTCAGTGATAGTAATTTAATTTCCTCTTTCATTTTAATTAAAAAAGAAATAAAAGTATCGCAAAGCTAATTTTTAAGTCACTGCGCTTTGCAGAGCCCTCCACAGACAGCTAATATCAAAACCATTAGCTGATCATTTACTTTGGGAAGGATTAGTGGGCAGGCCTCTTTACTCCCAGTCAGACACGCTACCCACTCCTCTGAATCATGTCTTAGACCTGCAGTTGGAAACCTGGGAACACACAGTGGTAGAAGAAAAAAATTACTATCAGTTAGGAGTAAAGAAGCAAAAGCATGCTAGCTACTAAATCCCAAGGAAATCAGCCCACTATTTTACTGGGAGCCATGTGAAATCAGAAAACTTTGTATCCTCATGGGTACTGCAATCCCTCACTGCAGCACAGACAGGGACAGAACAGGTGTAATGGGAAAGGGCATATGAAATAATGGTGACATATCCCTGCCTCAGCACTAAGAAACGATTTACCTGAGCAGTTCAGTAGTGATCAAGCCCTAAATGTGAAGCAGCCAGTTGGACAGGCACTCAGTTTGGTCACAGCATCCTTGGGCAGGGTATTTTGCAGGCACCTGGTATTTGCACCAGCTACCACGTGCACATGAATCCTGGTGATAAACTGGACATCAGAAATACACCACATGCTAACTGAAGATGTGCAATGCAATCCCTTACACTGGAGTGCCATTCATGGCCTTGGGAGAAAGGGAAGGCCCCGTTGAGCTAACAGACTTACAGAAAAGCTGAACTTTTTGCCCCCTGCCAAGGCTGGCAGGTGGAGGGAACAATCTGTTCATCTGTTTTACATTTCAGCCTTTCACAACTCTGTAATTATTCCGTCTGCCATAGTTGAATTGTTTGCTGAACCTTGAAATTTGGCTGGTAAGTAGTGCTCAATTGGAATGTGTGCTTGCAGCCAGCTAGGAATCTGTGCAGATCTCTCTTAAAGATAGCACCCTGCATGCTCCTCAGTCACCTAACGAAGCAAGGCAGTGCTTCCCAGAGAGTCTGCTGCCCCATTAGCATTCAAACACTTGCTGTGGCAGTTGTGTGCAAACGCCTGTGAATGCCTTGCTAAAAAATGACACTGACAATGTACAAGGGAAGGCAGAAGTAGAGAACAGGGATATGTGTGTGTGTATCCACCTGTGTGTCAGGGAGTGTCTGGGCACAACAGCATCATTCACCCCAAGCCATCTGAAGAAATACAAAACCTGTGCTTGCTAGCACAGCTTAGGCTGCACCACCTTCCACTACAGTCATATAAAAATAGTCTTGAGTGCCAAGAGCCATCACAAAATTTTGGATGATCTGCTGATGCCCTTTGCACAGCAGAAGCAGTATCCACTTAACTCACTGTCATCTTAGAAATAAGTACCAGCACTGGCATAAACAAATAAAACTAAAATAAATAGGGATCAGTACCACTGAGGGATAGCAAGTAAAAAGGTGACTATAGGAAGAGTAAGAAGAAAAGGCACAGGGAGATCTGTAATGACAACAGAGGGTCATTAGACTGGGAATATGTTACTTCAGAAATTCTTCAGGGACTCACTGGAAATTTCCTTTAATGTTGCAAAATGTGAAAACACCTTGCAGAAACTTAGTGCACTAGTTCAAAGTTTAGTGTCCACATGGAAAAAGATGTGCCTCTGAAAACTGGAAGGTGTATAAATGCAAGCAGTACAGACTTCAAACTCATCCCTTCAGCAGCAATAGCAAGAATTTCTGCTCTGAGCTAGAGAGCAGTGGCTGAAAACTGTTGAAAGAGACAGGAAAATGTGTTTAACTGGTCCTAATGTATCTATGTATCAGTAAGAAGAGAGTGCTGTGAGAAAATCAGGTGCTTTCATGGTGCAGATGCAAAGCAAGATCCATAATCACACTACTGAGATGCTGTGCAGGCTCCAGCTCAAGTTCAAGAAAGATTGAATCTATTTAGAACAGGTGCAGAGAATGAAACTAAAATAATCATAAGAAAGAAGGCAACATTATGTAAATTGGGCATATTAATCTCACAAAATGAAAGCCAAGAACAGTACAATTACTGTGCATGAATACAAACAAACACTGAAAACCTGGGTGGTCATGTTGACCCAGGACCAAACAGGTTTAAAGTGATCACAAACACATTATACCGGAGACAGGATGACATTCAGTTTCAAAACAGGGAGTTTCTGACTCATTATAATTTATTGCTCATAAACACAGGACTAAGATACCCTGAACTAAACAACAACAAACCCCCCAACTTTAATCTGGTTTAAGATGTTTCTAGGAAACAGGGATTCATATTTGATCTGCTGGCCATGTCTCATATTCCTGCATTCTACATTTGAGCTGGAGCACCATGTGTAGACACGGATATACACTGTTCCTGCCATGGTCAATTTTCTGGTCCCTAGCTCTGGTTCTCCTGGGGCAGTTCATCCTCCCTGGCACCTGCTGCAGAGAAAAGCCAGTAGGGTGATTTCTGGAGACTGTCAGGGATAACACAGATGTTGGATGGGCCAGCCTGGGTTGCTCAGGGCCCCAACCAGCCTGGCCTTGAACAATTCCAGGATGGAGCATCCACAACTTCTCTGGTCAGCCTGTCTCAGTGCCTCATTGCCATCTAAGAATTGCTTCCTAATACCTGACTTAAACCTGCCCTTTTTCAGTTTAAAGATATTCCCCCTTGTTTTGTCTCTCCATGCTCTTTTAAAAAGTCCTTCTCCCACTCTCTTGTAGCCCCTTTAGGTACTGGAAGGTGCTCAAAGGTCTACCCAGAGCCTTCACTTCTTCAGGCTGAACAAGCCCAATTCTCTCAGCCTTCTCCACAGCAGAGATGCTCCAGCCCTCTGAGCATCTTTGTGGCTTCTCCTGGACCTGCTCTAACAGGTCCACATCTTCCCTGTGCTGGGGAATCCAGAGCTGGATGCAGCACTGCAGGTGGGGTCTCATAAGGGTAGCATGGAGGGGGAGAATCCCCTCCCTTGACCTGCTCCCCACGCTGCTTTGGATGCAGCCCAAGATGCAGCTGGCCTTCTGGGCAGCCAGCACACATTACTGGCTCATGTCCAGGTTTATGCCTATCAGAAGAATCCCCAAGTTCCTTCCAATGGCACCAGACTGGCAGGCATGATTTGCCCTTGGTGAAGCCAAGCAGGCTGTCTCAGATCATCTTGTCTTCCTTGTGTCCATAAGTGCCTGTTCCATGATCTCCCCAGGCAAAGAGGTGAGGCTCCCTGGTCTGTAGCTCCCTGAGTCTTCCTTTCTCCCTTTTTCAAAAACAGGAGTGATGTTTCTTTCCTTCCAGACACCAGGAACTTGCCCTGACTGCCACAGGCTTTCAGATAGGATGGAGAGCGGCTTGGCGACATCAACCAGTTTCCTCAGGACCCTGGGATGCATCTCATCATGCCCCACAGACTCATGCCTGTTTTGTCCTATTTTCTCTCCTATCCACGGTGCAGGGAGGTAGGCAAAGGTGATTCCCACTGCTCAGCACCCATCAGGCCTCATTTGGACACTGCAGCCTGTTTGGGGTCCCAGGCAGGAGACCTGCTGAGAGAGCAGAAGAGCTCAGGGGAGGCCACTGGGACTGTGGGACTGAAATAATCCCCCTGAGAGGGCCCCTGTGAGGCTCAGGGCTGATTCAACATGGCACAGGAACAGGTTTGGGGCACCTCACAGCACAGTCTTGTGCCTATGGGGATGAGGTCAAGGGGATGGAGCCATGGCCTTCCCAATGAAGTACAACTCCTTGGCAGGAGGGCAAGAGACAGGGACATCAGCATAAAGTACAGAGGTACAGCATATGGTTAGAAAGGGAAAAAAATTAGAATAATTATGCACTACAGCAGGAGCCAGAAGAGCATGTGGGATCTTTGGAATTTTTCAACATCCAGCTTGGAAGAGCAATAAGCACCAGGGTCTGAATTCATTCTTGAATTCATTCTTCTCCTCCAAGTAGAAGTTTGGGGTAGAAGTCATCCATGTCCATGCAGACTACAATACTTCTGTGTTTTCTGTGGCCTAAGAGTTGGTATTGTTCTACATAAGGCTTTATGAGGACAGAGTAGCTACACATACAAGTGAATTCCTGTTGAATCCAGAGGGCTCACACTCCCCAGCTGTCAGGTTACACATATGCTAGGAAAGCAATGTACTGTACATTACGCCACAGCAGATGGCTTGTACAAGCTATGAATACTATGACAAAAGCCTCAGAGCACAGAGTATTGTTCTCTTCTATCTGCCATTCAGTATAGAGAGTGAAGTGCTGGAAAGTGCACGCTCAAAATCAAATAATGCATAAACACGCAGTCAGGTCTCAATAGAAAGATCTACTTTGGTGGAAAAGATTAGTCTGTGTGTGTGGCAGTAAAACTCAGGCCAAATTTGTTTACATGAGTTTTAACTGCATTTTGATTAAATTAAAATACTTTCAGATAACCACAGTGATGACTGTAATGTGATTAATGACTCATATAAAAATAAACTGATCTAATTTATTCATAGTAGGCCCAGTTAGACCTGTAGGATCTGATTCATTATTTTTCAGATAAATATTGTTCTTGGAATCGATGTTCCAGATTAATTGCTGATGACTTCTGATGTCATTTCCCTAGGAGCTTTTTATGGTGCACTCACCAATCCATTCTGCAGCTGCTGAGCCTGGGAAGGCCCACCCTGTGACAACTCTCAAATCACAGAAATAGCAGTGGGCTTCTCTGGCTGCCTGCCTTATTTGCCACTCCAATGTCTCATGCAATAATTGGCCTTACTTTGGAAATATTTGGAGGTATCCAGGTGTCTGGCCTTTCCACAGCAGTTCTGAGAACCACAGAAGGGCAGTATACA
>JAWWEW010000088.1:6309831-6353115 GCA_035583185.1 Anabacerthia variegaticeps | reverse complement strand
GGCCCGCCCCCCCCCCCCCCCCCCCCGGGACCGCCTTCCTCCTCCTCCTCCTCCTCCTCCTCCTCCTCCTGCTCCTCCGCCCCTTCCCTTCCCTTCCCTTCCCTTCCCGGCCTCTTCCAGGGGAAGGGACGAGGGGCCCGGAGCGCCGCCGCCATGCAGATCACGCTCAAGACCCTGCAGCAGCAAACCTTCCGCATCGACATCGACCCCGAGGAGACGGTGCGGCCATTCCCGGGCTCTGCCCGTCATCCCCATCCCATCCCCGGCCCCGGGCCCGGCCCCGCCTCGCCGGGGTGCGGGGGAAGGCAGGGACGGAGCCCTCGGTGGGGCTGTGGGGCTGGGCGTGCGGAATTTTGGGGAGGGATCAGCTGGGGGGGATGCGGGACCCCCGATTCCCATGGGGTGCGGGACCCCCAATTCCGATGGGGCGAGAGATCACCCTTTCCCTGGGGATGCGGGACCCCCGATTCCCCCTGGGATGCGGGTCCCCCTTTCCCCATGGGATGCGGGACCTCCATTCCCTGGGGATGCGGGACCCCCAGTTCCCTGTGGGGTGCGGAAGCCCCATTCCGTGGGAATGCGGGACCCCCTTTACCCGTGGGATGCGAGACCCCCATTCCCCATGGGGTGAGAGCCCCCATTCCCCATGGGGTGAGGGACCCCCAATTCCCCGTGGGATGCGGGACCCCCTTTCCCCGTGGGGAGAGGGACCCCCCTTTCCCTGAGGATGCGGGACCCCCGTTCCCCCGTGGGATGCGGGACCCCCAGTTCCTCGTGGGGAGAGGGATCACCCTTTCCCTGGGGATGCGGGACCTCCATTCCCTGGGGATGCGAGACCCCCAATTCCCCGTGGGATACGAGAGCCCCATTCCCCATGGGGTGAGACACCCCCAGTTCCCCGTGGGATGCGGGACCCCCAATTCCTCGTGGGATGAGGGACCCCCTTTCCCTGGGGATGCGGGACCCCCAATTCCCCAGGGGGTTCAGGACCCCCTTTCCCCGTGGAATGCGAGACCCCTTTTTCCCCATGGGATGCGGGACAGCATTCCCCGTGGGATGCGGGACCCCATTCCCTCGGGATGCGGCCGGGGGAGAGTGGGTGGCTTTCCACTGGCCGAGGAAAGGGGCTGCCAAAGGATAATGCTGGCCAGAGCCCCGGCAGAAGGACTTTTTCCCCATGTTTTGGAGGAGAACGCCCCGGAGGTGGGAGGAGGGATAGCCCGGGAAGGGGGGATAAATAAACTCACGTAGACCTGGGCAGGAGAGGAGAGCTATGGGAAGCCAAAGTTTTTTTGTTTCCCCCCCACTTTTTTTGGAATGGAGGTGCCCAGACCCCATGGGGTTAAGAGGGTAATGGGGCACAGATGGGTGCTGGGTTGTACTGGGAGTACTAGGAATGGGTCATGCCCTCTGAGATGGGGGAGAGGTTGGTGCAGCAGAAAGGGAAAGGTGGTGGTCCTTTCCCACTCCCTGCATGTGTTCCCACCAGGAATGGCAGAGCCGTGGGGCAGGGGGGTGTCCTGGAGGTGTGTGCTCCCAGGTGTGCCCGCACAGGTGTGTGTGCCCTGCCTGGGCAAGGTGGGTGTCCTGTCCTTTGTCAGGGTGAGCTGCAGTGATTAATTATCCTGCTCTTGGGAGGTGGGGGAGTGACCTGCAGGGGTGTTTGGGGTGTGCGTGGGGACCCACTGCAGCGCTGCCCTCCCTCCCTGCCTCCCTTTCCCCATCCATGATGCTTCGAGCAGGGAGGAGACGTGTTTTGCTCTCCAGGTGAATGTTTCCTGCCTGCTGAAAAAGCCCCAGAGAAATGCAGAGATAAGGGGAAGGGCCTTAAGCGAGCTGGCAGTGCTGGAAGTTGCCTTGTCACTTGCCCTAGAGCCAGGTCCAGACACGGTTGTGGCCTTGGTTTGAAAGATTTGGGGAGGCTGGCAGCTGGAGTGCTGTCTGCAGCAGCCTTTCATGTGACAGGTGGGCAGCGAAGCTCTGGGAACTGTGGGACATTGTGTCTGCTTTTATAAAGTCTGTTTATCCTCTTCTTCCATCTTAAAAAATAAAGGATGACCGTTAAAGTTGGACTAAGAGCTCGTGTGTGTGACCAAGGGATGTGGCAAATGTCTGGGAGAAGCAAAGAGTTAGAAACCTTCAGATATTTAAAAGCATCCATCCTTCCTGTTGCTGAGGAAAGCTCTCTTTTCACCTTTTCTCCTGCTCCCTGCATCCAGTGAGAGGTCCAGGGAAGTAAATTCAAGGAGAGGACTGAAGGAATGTTGCCAGTCAGAGGCCTCACCAGTTTATGAGGCAGCAGAATGCAATGGCTACAAGTTGGATTATGGGAAATGAGGCTGCACCCTCTGTTTGTAGATATAGCTGTTTTTGGGAGCTCAGAGTGAGAATGCTTCTCATGAGCATAATGCACCAGGTTTTAGCCAGGAATGGGTGGTAAGATGGAGGGAAAGATGGGTAGGATTTTAAGAGAACTTTGTTTTAAAGGGAGCAGAGCAGGGTGAAGACCTGACCTTACTAGTAGCTGTAGAGATGAAAAAATGTATTTACATTTCCTTGGCATACTTCTTAGAAAATTATGGAGAAATTATTGTTGAAAGTGTTTGCTACAAATTGGAGAGCTTAGTAAAGAGAAGAACACTCTTTGAGCCTTTACCTAGAAACCAAGTCTTAAAACTGGAAAATGCTTTGAAATTTAATATGTTAAGTAAGTATTTCAAAAGGACATGCTGATTTTTGAAAACTACCAATTTTAGCTAAGTGCACTGGCTTCTTAGATTAGTTTTCTAGCATCTTGAAACAGGTATATTTAGTGGATTTCAGGACACATTACTTTTAGTCTTTGGACCATGTGTGTATTTCTCAGATAGAGGTAGGCTTGTTTACTTGGAGCTGTGCCCTATACTGTGACAAGGCCAAAATCATGTAGTTGTGATAGACACAGGAAACCTGTTGCTCTGAAGTTGGATTCTGGTTTTCTAAAACTGATTTCCATTTCTAGCAATTTCTCCCTTTATTATTAATAACAATTTAATGTGAGGGTACTTGATCTTACCATGCAAGGTAGCATTCTAAAGAGTTTATGCTTGTAACTGAGAGCTGTCATTAATAGTAAGGAATATTTAATCAAACTTTCCAGTGAGAATTTGAAACAGCACTTTTTTAATAATTACTTAGCCTTGTAAGGGCTTTTTCATAATCAATTGATCTTTTTTTTCCTGTTAAATCAAACAGTTGAATGTTAAACTTGCCTTCAATAACGTGACTTTAGTTTTGGTTTAGATGCCTTTTAAAATATTGCCCAACTGAGTATTTTGACTGAATAAAACCTAGCCTTGAAGCCATTCTGCTGTCAAATGCTAGGACTGACTAAAGACATCGAAAAGATTTAACCTCAGGCCCTGTTATTGGGGAAGTCTTGTTATCAAATGGTAGATTTTTGTGGGCATGGCTGTTTTTGTTAAGTTGTGTGGGTATCTGTTGCTACTTGTCGGGTGCCACAGAGGGGTGGATTTACCCATGGTGATCATTCATGTTCCATTCAGGTCTTGGGCATTCAGACTCAACCAGGATAAATGGAAGCGTGTATCTATCTGCACAAGCTGCTGCTTCTGTTTGTTGGCTGTCTGTGAGAAAGTAAATATGCTGAGCACTGTGTTAGGAGGAAGTAATAAGCCCTGTCTGACAGTGATGCAGGCCTGTGTAGCCACATCCCTTGTCTGAGGTGACAGCGACGACCTTGTAGGCTTCTAAATGTAGCACTTCTGTTGTAGTTTTCACTGCGTGGACACCAACCAGGCTTTTCAAAAGATCTCAACAAACATCATTAACTTCCTTTAGAAGTGAAATGCCAGGCAAAAGAAAGTCTGTCCTGTTTCGTTTTCAGCTTCCCCTGCGCAGTTAACCTAAAAACCTGGTTGTCAAAATGCAGAGGAGTGCAAGGACCATTCAGGATGTCAGGAGCCTTTCAGCCGCAGCCTCTGTGTCACATAATACGGGCTTTCACATTTCACTGTTCCACCACAGTATTTGAACACCCAGGGAAAGCCAGCTTGTTTAACAGCATGTCAGCAGATCACTTAGTTGTGGGAGTTTTTTGCTTCTCTCTGTTCTGGTGTGTGCATGGTGAGTTTATGCTTTATTGTTAAACATGTTTGTGGGGATTTCCAGATGCTAAAATTGCACCCCTTCAGTGCTAGAAGCTCCTGGTCTTTAGGTTTAGAAATTTAGGCTGGATACTACCTGAAGTTCTCTTAAATGTGTGGGGAGTCTGTTCCAGCAAAAGTGGAGCATGATCCAAAGGGTATGTAATAAGGAAAAAGTGAAGTTTGGCAAATACTTCATTTTTTCCAGATAAAATAGGTATACTGCAGAGAAAGAAGAGATACTACTTTCATTTTTTCAAAAGAGTGTAACGGCAAAGAACCTGTATTTTCTGGTTTCTAGGGGGTATGCAAAACATTTTGACTTTGTAGCAGCAAATGAGGTGGTACACATGAGGGAGGTAGGTACTTCTTAATTACATGGGGGGTGTCTATGTCAAAAGTACAAGTGCCTTAATTATCCGTAGAGAGTGCAGTGATAAATTTTTGAATTAGTGCAGACTGTAGTCTGAAGGGGTAGGGTATGGCTTGTGAACCCGTACGAAAGCAAATATATGAACCCACAAAATTTTGTTAAGTTACATCTGTATTTATTCTTTGTATTGAGAGCCACACTAAAGCATATGGTAAAAAGAGGAGATAAGTATTAAAAGTCTGTAATTTTAAGGCATATTTTGTATCAGTTCTGGTTCTGTTAGGACTAGGAAAGATGCATGGAAACAAATAATGGGTTCTTGTAAAAGGTATCAGTCGTGGGCTTCTGTTGGAAAAAAAACCCAGCAGAAGAACAAGGGTTAACACAATTCAATATGTAACAACAAATTGTGTGTAGTAGAAGGAGTAGTACTTTTATCTCATAAGTGTGTGTGTGATGGAAGAAGATACGAGTGTAATAGATTTAATTTTTGTCATTTTACTTTTACTGGATTTGTAGTTTATTGTATTTGTCAGAAGAATTAAATTTATGAAGCAGTTCTTCAAGAATCAGAGACTATTGCTGGGTGAAATAGTGAAGGCTGACTTTAAGGCTTGTAACCAATGAAGAATGAACCTACTCTGATGACCTCCTTCCGACATGTCTCAGGGCAGGTTAATCCTGCAGCACTTGTTGGTAAGAGTATTGTTTGTATATTTCCCTGAGAGGTTATCATTTTTAGTGGTTAGAGGAAAAATGCTCTCATGGTCCTGTTCAAAATCCAGAAATACCCCTTTGGCTCTGAGTTGTCTTTCTCTTTCAAGTTCTTGTATTGTTCTCTAAGTATTCTTTGGTTTTTAGAGTAGGTATTTTCTTTTGCTCTTCTGGATGATTGTTATGTAGTTCTTGCATCTCCTCAGGATGTTATTGGTGGGTATGTACTTGCGCAGTCAGAGGAGGTGTGAATTTGAAGGGCTTGTACTTGCTGCTTGAGGTTTGATACATGACTCTGCAAAATTGTAACTTCAGAGATTACCAGAGTATAGCAGAGCATCTGACGGTTTTTTTTTTCTTTTCCCCTTCATTATTTTCGTTCTTTGCAGACTGCAGCATTTATGAGAGCGATGTTCTCTGATAATGGGTTGTTTGGTTTGTTTGTTTGTTTGTTTGTTTTTCTATTGCTTTTCTTTGGTAGGTGGTCCTTTTCCCGGCTTCCTGGCTAGTTAGAATTTGCAAGCAGGGGAAGTTGTTCTGATTCTTGTCTGAGGAAGGCCAGGCTTCCATTTTCAGGAATATTTTCTTTAAATGCTAGTTCTGATATAATTTCCGAAGATCTTTGGGCAGGATGACACATATTTGTTTAAAATTTAATAAAGGAAAGGATAAGATAGCATAAATTACTTAATACAACTAAATTATTTTATACATATTAGAATATGTTTTTACATGTTACCCATTTTTTCTGCCCATAATTTTACAACTTTTATTTATAATGTTCTTATCCAGTTTAGCTGTCAGCAGTGAAAAGCTAGCTTTGTTCTTTTAATAGTTTTTTAGTATTATGTGTTCTACAATCCAGACTTTCTTGGCCCATCATTCCCAAAATGGCCAGAAGACTCAGAAGTTAAATATACTCGTTACACACACTTAAGGATAGTTTTGTACATACTTGTGTCTTATATTTAAAGTCTGTTTTGCAGGTATGAGTGGAAAGCAAGGATATGTCGTCCTTGATATGGACAACAACAGGCTGGAAGGTGTTCCTTTTGAAACTTGGAGAAAGTGGAGAGTACATGTTAATTAAAAAGAATAATATGAGCAGATGATCCTGCTGCTGTCTAGAGTCTAGTTGCTGCCCTTGTGCATACAGGGGCATGTTTACTGACAATCCCTTTGAAAATATTTTCATTGAATTCCTGAAACACAGGAAGATAACTTCTTGAAGGGATATCTATAGGTGTAAAATAGGGTGGTATAAACGTAGAGGACTGAAGGAGGTGGCTGACATGGCTTCTTCCACCAAGGCTTGTGTCTTTGGTCATGGTTCCTTTGGAGCGAGTAGACTCACTAAAAAAAAAAAATTACTCTTTCTTTTACAGGACATGAGAATGTCCAGCATGTCCTGCCTAGTGTCTGTAAGGGTGAGATGGCTGTCCTCTGCATATTGCCCTGCAGGGAGCACCAAAGGAACGGCAAAAGGAGGGGAAAGGACTTGCCACTTCTCTTGAGTACACCCATTCAGTTTTGTCTACAGGCTGACTTTAGTTCTCCCTGTCTTTGTCATTCCCTGTGTTTTTGTGTCAGAGGCACTCCTCCAACTGGTTTGCCAGCATGCAGTAGTGGAAAAGGCTTTTTTAAGAAGTGCCTTTTTATAATTACTTGAAATGTCTTGTCAGTTTTCTTCATACTCAAACCACTGTGCCACTTTTACACTCGTAAATCAGCTTGGGGAGAATATGTGTGTTGTAGAAACTGGCTGCCTGAAGGTAGAGGAGGGTTGTTCATGCCAATCATCATGACCATGCAAGAGTCATCTGCTTGGAGAATGTCACATTTCTCCTTAAAACATGAGTTTATAGGCAGAGCTGTCTATAGCCACATCTTTCTGCTTTTCTTGAAGCTGCAGATAGCTGAAAGCTCTGCTTTATGTTGAAATCCTTGTGTTCCTGTGTTAGTACTAAGCTGCATGTGCACAGCTTTAGTCACTGTCTTGCATCAGAAAACTGGCCCTGGTGTCTCTTGATCTAGGCAGGGCTTAGATCAATTTTGAAATGCAGGGTGGAAGTGTGTGGAGGCCAACTTTGAGATCAGAAATTAATGCTGTTGATCTCTGTGCAGTGTATAACAGCAACTACTCGATTTATAAATTTCACCTGGATTTAGATGAGCTCAATTTTGGAGAGGAAATTAGATGGACAGAGGTAATTGCTTAGAAAGTAAAATGTCAGAGCTAAATTTGGATTTGTACCTTGCTAGTTCCAGACTATTTTTCTTCCAGATAATGCTGCTTCTTTCTTTGTGCGCAAACTTCAGCACAGTAAATACAGCTAGTAAATACAGAAGTTTATGAATGGTTTAGCCTGTCTATGAGGCTGTTTTTAAATGTTAAAATAATTTTAAGTGCCTTGTTCAGTGGAATACCACTGTTTTTTGTTTTTTTTTTTTTCCAGGCACTTAATAAGCTCATAAACCTCACTGGATTCAAAAAGCTCTTCCTGTCCTATGGTTCTTTCCAATTACTGTGTCTGTTATGGCTTTGGGTCTGAAGTAGGACAGTGATCTGTTCATGCAACCACCAAGGTGGTCTCCTGACTGAGTGTCCTGTTTAGGAAGGCAATATAAGAGAACAGTAGAATGTAGGTTTGTGCCAGAAAATTCTTCTTTTGTAATTTGTAAATGGAAGTAGCCAGATCCAAATATGTTCTCACCAGTAAAAGTACTGTAAAGCATTGACTTATGAGCTGAGTAGTTTCTTGTCCTCTGGATGTTTCAGTAGTAGGCACAACATTTGTCATTTATCAGTTGCTGATCATGTAGTTTGATTAAGGGTAGTAAAACCTGTTGCACTGGTCACTCAGTTGCTTCATTTTATTGTTTGACCCAGATGGATTGTTCTCACCTGACTTTGAGCAGTGTCTGTGTGATAGTATAAAGTGTGGTAAATATATTTGCAAAGGCAGTGGGAGGGGAAAAACTCAGGAATATGAAGCCTAAATTATAAACAGAAGTGTTTAGACTATTGTATCCTCCCTCAGAGAGGAAGGGGAGAGCAAAGGCTGTTGGACTGAAAGCTTTTGTCCTTGTTTAACCATGACTTTTCCCAAACTCTGGGAGAAACCTATTAGTCTTTTACAGAAAAAGATGAAGAATGGTAGAGAATTGTAAAGTAGATTAAAAAAACCCCTCTGTGCAGTGTTTCTTCTTAAAGAGAAACAGTTCAGCTATAGTTAGGTTGGTAGTGAAGGTCCTCCACGGTTGGTCTTGTGATCCATCTCTTCATAGTCCTTTTATTCATTTCATAAGAATTTGAGTACAAATCAATGGAAGCATGATGGAACTGAAGAACACAAAGTTTAATGTTAGTGCCTGCCTGATTGGGGTTCGGACTTTGGGAAATGGCTTTCAAATGAGTAGCATAGATTAAATGAGTTGGGTTTGCTGAAGGGTGAAGCCCTTCAGATCACAGCTCCTGCAGTGATGCTGCTCTGCTACGTGTTTGCTAGTCACCTGTTCCCAAGGGGAGTGAATTTCCACCAGAGTTGGTGCAAAACAAGTGGTGCCTGAAGCCTGTGGAAAACTGGGGCTCTCACATGAAAGGAAACTAATGGGCCCTTGCCTGGCTTGCCAAACTTAAAAGTTTTGATAATGTTGCATAAACATTTTATAGTGGTAAGCACCATGGGAGGTGGGAAGGCTATTCATGCTTGAGTTGTAGCTCAAGAACAAATGAGTCTGTGAATTAATTTGGGCTGGAAATTAGGAAAAGGCTTCCAACATCAAAACAAACTGCATAGCAGCCTTGTGGTAGAAGTAGCAAACAACCTTACTTGTCTTTAGATCAATCAGATTCACAATGAAGATTGTATTCACAATGAAGGTGGGTATGTGGCTTGATGTCAGAAGAGATCCTTTTCATTTTTGTATTCAGTTTCTCTGCAGATCTCGAGGAACCCAGCATTTTGTCTTGCCTGTATAGTACAGCCTATGTAAATATAAATTAAAATTGATAAAAGTATACTGTTCACTTTTTTGTTAGGATTTTTGAAATGTGTCCTTGAATAAACTGATTATTTTTACCGCTTCTGTGTTAGCATATATATGAGGTAGGAGAAATGAAAATTGGTGTGTGAGAGGGAAGGGAGTGTGTTTGCTGAAAGGAAGCTACTTGCCTAGATGAAAGCCAGCATGCCCTGCTTGCTTAGCAGGATAAAATTAACTGCACGGAACAACTGGGCAACTTAGCCCTGGTGATTTTGTGGAATCCATTTTGAGGGTGCCTGGTTGGGATGCACTTAGGGGCTGGGCGCCAGTTTTTCAACTATCACTCTTAATGAGGTGGCATATATTCTTGAGGACATGGCATTCCGTTCAGTCGCTGAATAGCAGGGACAGTTTCACATGTAAATTCACAGGGGACAGGAGAAAATCACCTTGCTTTGTAAGTGCGCTGTTGCTGGACCTTTGGGATAAGTGTTTGTAGATGAATTGATGCTCATTCTTATAGGTACTGTCATGAAGTAGGGGCACCCTTTATTATGATCTGAAATTTATTGGGGCAGAAGAAAAACGGGATTTGCTGAGGAGCGAAATACATTTTGAGCTCTCGTCAGGATGAATAAATCTAGGTAGCCTGAAGGTGCTTTTTTATGGATCTGTATTTATGAGAAAAATACATCATAATCTATGGATGCAGAAATTGACGGTGTATTTTAAACCTGCTTTCTCATTTTGACAGATCAGTGTGCTGGGTGTGCTTACCCAAAATTAATTTTCACTTACTAACAGTGAACCAATGGCTGTACTGAGGTCTAGGTTCTCAGCAACCTAATTTGCCAGAGGCAAAGTTTAGGATGTTGCTTTTTTCAGCAGCTCACTGTACCAGCAGCTGGAAAATGCAGCTGTCGCTCTGAAGAGCACTGGGAGGGCTCTCTTTTTTATTTTTTTTTTTTAATTTCTTTTTAATTTCCCCTTGAAAATGGAACATCTATGTTTTAAATCTTAATGAAGGTGGTTCAGACTACTGTGTCAGACACAGGTTGTTTAGGGAGCACTGTCTTCTCTCGGCAGAATTAGTGGCATGGATATTTTCTCTCTTAAGTCTTTGGTCACTCCAGTCAGAGCTACAAGAGGCAATTTTATGGCACTGGAATGTTACTTTTAAATTCAATGTTTCTGATGTTATCTATTCCTTTTTTTTTTCCTAAGAATTAGTATTTTGTACTCTGTAAATGAAATGTTTCTGGCCTCTTAGGTTAGGCAGTAATGAAAGCCAAAAGAACAGGCAGGCACAGGCACTGTTTATTATAGTCTGAGTGTTTCTTGAACTTCTGCCTCGAACAGGAGAATGCTGATGTCTGCAGCTGACTGCATTGCCTTGCAGATTCAAGCTCTAGTAGTTAAGAGTTGGTTTAAGTACAAGTCCTTTTGTTTGCTCCTTTGAACAGGTGTGATCACTGCATTGTATCCATTTGAGACAGGACAGATTCCCTTATGTAAATCACTGTTCTGTATAAGTCAGTTAAACAATGCTCTGAAACATTCTAGAGTGCAATCTGGAAATTGCTTGACTATTTGGTATATTTTCAGTTTTATAGGAACAACTTGAATGACATTACAGGATTTTTAATTTGTGGTTTGGAGCTCATGATCTGTTACTGTCACTCACCATAACACATCTATCTTTAGATGGCAAAAGTTCACAATAGAGTGAATGTCCACTTAAATGAGAGGTCTGTGTTAATGATCTTTCCCTTTGCAAATGGCAATGTGTCTCTGGATATAATTGGCAAAATCCTGCACATTAACTGAGCTGTGCTAAGCTTAAATTTGTTTTACATTTTTGTAAGCTGTCAGCTGGGGAAATGTCTGAGAACTGAAATAATTTGTGTTAGAATTTAGCATATGATCTGTTCTTAAACTGATTGACGTACATGGCAAGTACAGAGAATAAACCCCAGTACTGAAAACTGTAATGGCCTTTTCTCGTCTGCATTTCCAGTCTTTTCAAATCCCTTTAAGAATCTAGTGATGCATTGCCCTGTATTGGCAGGCTTTAGCCAAAGGTTGTCTCTGTTCTTTGAGGAGCACACCTGTAGTTTGTTCCTGTATTCAGTACCACCTATGTCAGTGTTGCCTGTCTGTGAAGGACCTCTAGGAATGCCAGGGATGAGGATTGCACAGCTGGAGTTGCCATGCTCCCAGTGAGGGCAGCTGCCACCACTAACTCAGCACCAGCATCCCTGCTCCTGTCAGACAGCAAACGGGAAGCTGAGATGGCTGCTTTGTCTAACCTCTTGCTGTCACTTGCATTAGTAAGAGCTACTTCACCAAGGCAAGAAATACCTAAGTCCTTCACATGGATCCAATTACTGCATAGTAATTAGTGTGTTTCTTTAGTCTGTCCTGACCTGGACCACCACAGTCATTCAGCAGTAAGCGCCAAAGATGGTTTTTGGACTGTGGAAGGATGTTGTAAAGCTGAAACACAGTCTCCTGAATGTCCACTAGGCTGAGACTGCCTGTGTCTGCCGAGTTAGTTTTCTCACGTGTAATCCTGTGGAATCTGGGGGTTCATGCTCTTGATGGTCCTCAGCACATGAAAGATGTGTTAGAGATGGTCTAGAGGAGGCCATGAAGATGTTCAGAGAGCACCTGCCCGATGGAGTCCGGCTGAGAGAGGTGGAGTTGTTCAGCCTGGAGAAGAGAAGACTCTGGGAAGACCTTGGGACATCTTCCAGTACCTAAAGGGTACTGTGGGCCACAGTCACTTAAGAGGTGGAATCCATGATCCCTGTGGGTCCCTTCCAACTCAGAATATTCTGTGTTCTGTGATACAGGAAAGATGGGGACAGACTTGTGAGCCGGGCCTGTTATGATGGGACTTGGGATAATTTTAAAAGAGAGTAGATTTAGACTACGGTAGATTTAGACTAGATGTAAGAAAGAAGTTTTGTACAGTAAGGGTGGTGAAATCCTGGTTTCCCAGAGTAGCTGTGGATGCTCCGTCCCTGTAGGTGTTCAAGGCCAGATTAGATGGGGCTTGGAGCAACCTGATCTAGTTGAAGATGTCCCAGCTCACCACATGGGGGTTGGATCTTAAGAGGTCCCTTCAAACCCAAACTATTTGTGTGGTTAACTGTGACTGCTGCTTCTTGTTCAGCCATTGTCATAACTAACACATGTTTTTTTCTCAATTCCCTTGGCCCCATAGTGTAAATGGAAGTTTGCCTATGTCTGGAGAGGAGAGCTACCTGTCAAAGGATGGAAAACCTAGTCCTGTCATTTGTTGCAGACTAACACAGTAGGTTTTGGAAGAGGACAGTGGCCCAGCTCACTTGCACTTACATCAACCACATCATAGTAAGGGGAATCACTGCACATGACGTGGACAGCAAAGGCAAATGGATTGTTGGAATTTTACTGTCAGTATTTTACTGCAGTAAATCTTTTAACTCCTTCTTGTGGATTTAGTTGTTGTATAGTAATTAACATGTGTATTTAGTGTGTCCTGACTTAGACTACCCCATTTAGCAGTCCAGACGTTGTTTGAGAGAGCAGACTTTGATTTTGTTCCCTGTGGGGAAAAAGCCTGTGGTGTGGAATAAAACTCAGACAATAGAATATGAAGAAGACAAATTAGAAATTTGAAACCAGTAACTTGATTGATGCAGTGGACATGAAACAAGCCTTAATTTTCTCCCTCAAAATAGACTCTCTACCTGTTAGTCACTTTATATTTGTTACAAATGTATGACAAACATGGTAACTCAGTATAAAAGAAGTAGCTTTGAGACGTTATCTCTGAGTGATTGGTACAAGTGTATAAATACAAGAATAGGTGAGCAGAGTGTTAAAAACTAGGCATGTGAAAATATAACAGGCTTTTAACAAGATTCAGGGGATTAATTTTCCCTAGTGCATCCAGGACACTTAACTGGAGTTGCCTGAGTATGTAATACTTGAAAGTTCAGGAAAAACTCCTTGATGGCTTATCCATAGCCTAAGGAAACTGTTCATTTTTAAGGTGACTTCCATCCTTAGTAATTGCAGAGGAATTAACAAATTAGAGTTTTGGTTTTCAAGGAAGTAGGCTTTAAAAATCAATGTAAATCCAGGGGTAAGGACAGACATTTGTAAAGTAAATAATAGACGAGAATGAAGATGCTTTCAGCAAATAATTTTTAAGTTAAGGAATGGTTTGGATGTCCTCAGATCTTAGGGATGGCGCTGAGCTGCTGTTAGTTGTGCTGTGGAAAAGCAAGTGCCTGGTTGGAGACTGATTCCAAAGCATTTGGCAGATGCTGGGATGGCACGTATGATACGAATACCAAAAGCATCCCTTCTTTAGCTGCTCAGAAAAAAGAGCTGGCTTCCTATTTTAGTGTAGTCCCATAGAGGGAAGCAATATGTTGTGTTCTGTACCCTTGCAGAGTTTTATGAAAAAGGTTTTTTGAATATTCAGGGAAAAAAAACACCTTTACAAGATGGTGTTAACTTGTAACAATAAGTTCACAACAGATGGGTTGTCTTTATTTTATGCATATTGGGAGAGTCTGTAAGAAAGCAAGAAGTGTGTATACAAGCCGTTTGTCTTGAAACATGACTTCAGATGTGTCAGTACAGGAATGGTTCTGCAGGAACATCCTTCATCTCCTCAGGACAACACTGTGGAGCCTTTCTGGGGAGTACGAGCAATCTGACACGTGACAGCTAACACTGAAATTTGAGCTACTGAATGTGGTGCTGTGTGAGTGTGGATGAGACAGCAGTGGTCCATGTAACCAAGTGAATGTGGAGGCTTAAAATTGCCTGTTGCAAAGCTCCAGAAATTGCAGTGGAGGGGGAAGGGTTGAAAACTACTCCTGTAAGATAAGCAACTGAAAAGTTTGCACAAGGCTTTTCATTATCGAGACTTCAAGGTTGAATGTCATGGTGATCTTACCAAAAAAAGAGGCATTTTGGGAAGATAATACTATGATAATGAAACCTGTATAGCAGGTGTATCTCCTGAACACGGGGAAAGAACAGGGCAAATTGCTCAGTAGATGAAAATATTTTTCTCCCCCAAATTTTTCAATTTATTTTTCATTTTGTTGTGTGCTCGTACTAGAAACTTCTCATGGAGAAATTAATTTTTCTAATTTGAGTAAGCACAGGAGATTATTTGGGAAGGGAACTTGTTGCTCTGCAGGTGGTTACAGTGACATCTTCGGATTGCCGATATACTTGTTGTAACCAAGATATGACTGAAACTATTTTTTAGTATTTAAAACTTGAAGTATACCTAATTAGGTTTGTATTGTGAACTCTTTTTTTTTCATTAAGATTGTTTCTCTGCTTTAGGTAAAGGCATTGAAAGAGAAGATTGAATCAGAAAGAGGGAAAGATGCTTTTCCTGTAGCTGGCCAAAAACTAATTTATGCAGGTAATGGATATTCTGAAAATACCTTATATGAATCTGCCTTATTTTATGTTGTTCTTTGACCTTGATGTGAATGTTAAGTCTACTAAAGATCATAAGAACTGACATACAGACAGGTTAAAAAACCTTACAAACACAAAAGGAAACTCTTTGTCAAAGGGAACTCTTAATCTTTAATTTGAATTTTTCAGGTTTTATTGCATGTGTGTCTGTTATCTTTCTCATATAGCATGATGTCTTGGGGGTATGCTAGGTGCAGAAGAAACAAATTTTGTTACAGGAAATCAGGATTTAAGCAGATCAAATCACCTGTTCTGGGTTAATTCTTTCCCTTTGTTCAATTTATGCTGCGTATAGCTGAGGCATTTTTGTATATGCCTCTGAGAATTAAAAATCAGATTATCTCTTTTGGATTAACAACAGAAACCAACCACGAAATCCATGTTGTACAAAGGTACTTTAAATACTTTGAAGCTCTCAGTAGGAATGTGTATTATTTACTAGGAAAAAGCAGACTAATGGCAGAAAAAAACATGAAATTAACTTTCTTTGGGATTTAATTGACCTGGCTCGTTCATTCTGGCACTAATACAGAAATCCATTTTTTTGTTCTGACTTCATGTCAGAACTTAAGCTCTATTCCAGTACTCCCTCTAGTGTTTTTCCCCCTAAAATCAAGCTTGAAAGAAACTTTGGTGTTCTTTACACTTCTCTAATGTAGTGCTTTGTAACCAGTGTGGTTTTTCCATTTCTAATAAGCTAAAGCCAAGTAATGGCAGTAGAGAGAGACTAGTGGAAGAGTAGTTGTGAGTCCATGTCTGTATAACTGCTCAGGACTATGTTTCTTACCAAGTTTTATGTCTCTAGCACTTCACTGAAGGGAATGTATGTCAGGAACGTGAAGGTGGAAGTTGCATGTATTATCAAGAAATGTGAACAAGGCAGAAAGCTTTGTGAAATATGTATAACAGCATCACAATCTTAACATTGTGTTTCTGTAATTGCAAAAATCAAGGGACGCATAAGATCCTATGACATGACTTGCGTGTTTTCTGAAGACAGAATGTACCTGCAATATTGTAGAATTCTTACAGGATTCCTTACAGGAAGTAAGATGTAGAATAGAAGACTATCCAGGATGTAATTTTTTTTCCTCTTGGACAAGAGATACAGGAGTATATTACTGACATTTTAAATTTAGTTAAAATAAGCCATAGAATTTTCGTAGTTTGGTAAACCAACTGGAGCTGATTATAGAGGCAGATCAACTGTGTTGTCATCTTTATTAAAGTCTAGAAACCCTGAGGATGCCAAAGTGTGTATATGTGTATATATATATACATGTATATATATATATATATAAATGTATTATGTACACACGCATACACATTTATGAAAGCCTTCCCCAAAATGCCTGTAAACCAGGTATTTGTAAGTAAACCTGCCTAGTTTCTGAGTCAGATGCTACAGGTATTGCTATAACTGCAGTACATGTAGTACTTTCTTTCATGTTTGACCTGCAGGACTGGTGGAACCAGTAGGAAGTAGGACAGTGCCACCTCTTTTGTGTTCCAAGTGCCATAATTTGTATGTGTTGCTTGATTTCCTTGCAGTCTTCAGGATAAAGATGTGTCCTGCTAGCTACAGCCATGTGGTGTATTCCACGAGCACTGAGAAGGATTGGGAAAATGTGTATTTTCCTCCTCAAGCAGGGAAGCAGTCTGTGGCACATCTTCAGAAAATGAATCAACTAAATTATAAAATATTTCCTGAAAATTCTGTAGTAGAAGTAGGTGCTATAAAACATGTAGAAACACTTTTCTGGTTTGTAGTACTGCCTCTAAACTAGCTTATCCTAAAAAAAAGAAAAGCAAAAACCCCTGTGGCTCAGTGTGTTTCTGAGTTCTTGTAGACATGATGCAAATCCGCTTTGTCATGGTACCACCTCTGCTTGTGAAACATCCGAAGTGGTAGTATAACAAATGTTTCTGGATTTGTCTGATGGTTTTTTTATCCTTCTGGCAAGGTGTAGCAAGTTATGGAATGGTTCTAGCTTTTTCTAATGTTTTAGCCTTCTTTTAAGAGTAAATCGTTAAAGTTGCAAGGTCACAAGCTTGTTTATTGTAGGTAATGCTCTTATCTGTAGGCCAAATAGAAGATAAGCATAGAGGAATTTTTTTACCAGGGTGTGTAAGCAGGCATAGGTTATTCAGTCAGGCTTTTTGCATGCTGGAACCTTTCCTCTACACTGTTTTTATCTGTGTTAAGAATACTATAAATCTTACCAGATTTAACCCATCTATTTTAAATGTTCTGAAGGATCTTCAGCACTTAGGGCAACAGCCTTCAAGCTAACTAGTACTGTGGACATCACAGGAGGAAAACTAGCTCCACTGCCAAAGCTTAGTAGCCAAAACACTTTTCGTAGTGTTGTTTAATGTTTATAAATCTGAATAGAGCATGTTTTCATAGGGCTTTAGAAATTGTTTATATGAGGAAATCCCAAGATCTGCTGTTGTTCTGGTAAATAACTTTTTAATTTCTATCTGTTTAACTTGCCAGGTAAAATCCTTAATGATGAGACTGCTCTTAAAGAATACAAAATAGATGAGAAGAACTTTGTGGTGGTTATGGTGACAAAAGTGAGTAGCCATTCTTTCATTTCATTCTGTTTTCTCTTGTGATTGTATATGTCTGTCCTTAAAAACAGTGAAATTTGATCACGTGCAAGTTTTCGTCAACAGTAAAAATAAATGCATGTGTGAATAGGTAAAAAATATTTCTTCACTGCCCTAGTTTGCCTAGGTTGATGATTATTGCTGTTCTGTGCTGAATGTTTATGTGAAGGGAAAAAAAATCCTAGTGGCTGGTCTTACTGTTTACTCTTTCTTGTCTATCTGTTATTTTTGCGCTTACATTGTTAAAAGGAAGCAGGGAACCTGGGTAGTTTGTTGCTAAATCCTGTGTCTTGCTATATTGCTTTTCATAACTTCTGGCTGTTTCTTTTGTGAAGCTGAATAGCATAAACCAGTAGAGGCAGGATACACATGCCAGTCAACCATCCTGTGAGTTTTGAAAGACTGCAATGGCAATTTATAGGGAAAGACTATGTCATGTATTTGAAGTATTTCTTCTCTGAACCAGTTGCCAGATTGCTTCCAGGAATCAAGCCATTGATTTTTCTAGGCATTCCACAGCCCTGTGATCTGAATAAAATTTGCTTCATCTCTGTCTTGAGATACAAAGTTAATTTTGGAATTAGAGGTCCTCTTTCTGACAAAGAAAACCTGTATGTGAGTTTTGCCTGCCCTTTATTTCTATCTGATACTGGCTTGTGGAACATAGCTGTTATTGCAGTCTTCCTGAATGAACAGCTTTGTAGCCTGTGGTTTGCCACAGGGACATTTATCAGTACAAGAAAGCAGGTTCAGATGGATTTCAGAGTCCAGTTTTCATTTTGTTGATAGCAGAAGACTCCAGGGGAGTTGTGGAATTGCCACTCCTGGGAGTGATCAAAAAACATGTCGCTGTGGCACTCAGGGGACATGGGCTCAGCAGTGCTGGGTTGACAGCGGGATTCAATCATCATAGGGGTCTTTTCCAACCTAAACAATTCTCTGATTCTAAACACAGACCTCTGTGAGGCAGTCCTAAATGCAATATCTTCTGATCCTAGAGGACTTGTGTTTTGGGCATTTTTTCAGCCTTACGGTCTTTTTGCAATTCTTTGAGCTCAGTTTCTCTTTCCTGATTTGATTGTGGATAAGACATGCTTAGAAACGTAGGCACAACGACTGACTTTGATGCTCAAACGTTTTTGTGTTAAGGGAGTCAGAATCTAGCAGAAAATAAACCCCCTTGCACTCCAACTCTGTCAGTGTTTTTCTTTGAATGCTTATTAAAACGTTGCTTGTTGTGCCTGTCATGCTGGAAGCTATTCTTTCTCAACCTGACCTCTCCTTTCAGACAAAAGGAGGAGATAAGTGTTTCCTACTTCAAGAAAGCATTGTCTGAAAGTGGTGCACCTTGAATAAGTAGTTGTGTTTTGTTAAAGTTCAGCTATTTCTCTTGGAAAGGCAGAGATTTTGGGTCAGCTTTGACAGTCCGTAGGGATATTCACAGGTAAAGGACTTTAGTGATGTGGCTTCCAAAAATGTACTTCCATAGCTTAGCTGGACATTTTGTGCCTTGTGAAATGTTTAATTTCTGTAGAGTGGGATAAATACTGCAACCAAGCAAAATTTGTGTTTCCATTAGAGATGCGAGGACTAAATCACAATTGCATACAAGTGTTAGCCACTCTATATTTGCTGGTGTGGTTTTGGTAGTCCTTGATTCTACTGTATTCTTGCTGCTCACTACAGAGCTGAAGTATGTGAAATGTTATTTATTGTAGTGCTTGGAATGTAAAGATTACATAACTAAAACTTTTTGCAGGTGGAGTTTGGTTTTTCATTTGTTTTTGGTTTTTTTGCATCTCATTTTCCAGGAAACAGCATTCATAATGAAATGTGATTTCTGTCTTTATCATTATTTTCTAAACCTGAGTGGTGAGGAAACTTTATGTTTGTTAAGTCTGTCAGATGTTTTTTGACAACTCTCTTGGTTTCTTCATTAAAATATGCTTTTGTAAAACACAAGATTGTTTTCACATTTAGAGTATTGTAGTGTATAAATATTCAGATCTTATTTTTGCATTCCACTTTATACTCAGAGTGTGAATGCTTAGGTGTCTAAATAAGTACCTCAGGGATGCTGTCAGTTGCTTGTTTATCCACAACGAAAGGCATTATAGATTTAATGTCTTGCAATGTTTTAATGTTGGGCTTGATGTGGAGCCTGCAATACTAAACACAAATGGTCTTAACAGAACCTAACCAGAGCATGGTTTTAGGAGCTTTGTGCTGTGTCTGAATTCTGTTGTCCTCCCATAGCCCAAAGCAGCAACTGGAGCGACTCAGCAATCAAATGCCACTTCCACTGCTGGCTCAACAAGTGCAGCTCCCACACCAGCTGCTGCACCAGCCCCTGTTCCTGCCCCTGTGCCAGCTCCTGTGCCAGCTCCTGTCCCTCCACCACCAGCACCAGATGAGGCTGCTTGTGAATCTGTGCCCGTGAGTGCTCCTAGAGAGGAGAAGCCAGAAGAAAAACCACCTGAGGCAGCAGCTGCTGTCAGTCCATCATCTACTGACAGGTATGAATGAGCCTCCATTTCTGCTGCTTCTAGTTTGGATTTTAAGTTTCCATTGCAGTGTTACTCGGTCATTCTCTCAAATCTACATGAGTTTTCTCCTTTATTAACTGTAATTTCAGTCTCTGACTCGAGTATAACATTACTGATCATAAGAAACACCTCTCCCTGCTTACAGCCTCTCCTGTGGGAAGTGTGGTCTTGGGAATAAACCTGTACAGCAAAGAGTTAAACAACACAGAAGCTGTGCTCCCATTAGGCATTTCAGAGTTAATGTCACACAAGTTTCTTTTCTGACTGAGGATATTCACCTGCGTGGGAATCTAGTGTTCACAAAGCTTTTAAAGGCATAAGAGAAATGTGTCCTGCCCTGTTCCTAAACCCCTGTGTTTTGAATCACGTTGGTTAGATTTGAACCATAAGTTCCTTGTTGCTGTATGAGTCTCTTAATTTCTGGAAAGAGCTTTTTCTTCCAAAATGTGGAATATGCTCTTAATCACATAATGCCTTGAACCCACAAACTTAGTTTTTCCTGAATGCTTCTTGGCCCATCTGCAGATACTTGTGGGAGTTGGGATAACTTTTAACCTTAATTCTCTGCACTCAAGAAAATGAAATAGAAGTTCAAGGTTTCATCCCTGCTGTATACTGTGGCCTCTTTTTGCTCACCTGAAGTTGTTTTAAGTATTGCATGGGATAAAAATGTTAGCTGGAATTTCATGGCTCTTAAAGTGCTGTATAGCATCAAGCCTTCAGTTTTCATACACTGTCTTTTAATTATTTGTGTGTTATTTTTGTGAATACTGGTGCACAAGACATTGATTTTTGGAGTGGTTGTGTTTAAACACCATCAAATACTGATTTGATGATAAGGAAGCAAAACTTGCCATTGCCTAATATCTTGAAAATGTCATCATAAGTTTCTTGCACTAAATACACAAATTGTTGATCTAATTTTGCAGCTCTGATAAATGGATATCTCTTAGAAATGAACCACAAGTGAAGCTTCATTTATCAGTCAAATAACTTAATTTTTAAAAAAATGTTAACGGGAGGGTTTTTTCTCATTTTTTTTTCTGCTCAGTCTCTCCAGTAGGTTCAAAGATTAATCTTTGATACCAAAACACTGTTTTCCCTGTACAGATTGCAGTGTTACTCCCTGCAGTAAGGGAGCCTCAGTGTATATACTTAACAGGAATCAAAACAATAATTTAACATATACATTGAGATTATCAACTGCCTTGATTTCAGTGAGTACTGCTTGTTTGATTTGCTTTAGAAGTCAAGTTACTGAGACTGCTGGAGATTTACTGAGCCGTGGCCAGGCAAGCTGGTGTCCTGTTTTGCCTTTGATCTTTTTTTGGTTGTTAATCTTACTGCTGACAGATACTAGTGAAGCATTCTTGTTGGAACAAATGTTTTCTCGCATAAAAACATGTATCTGTGTAAATGCCTTGTTAAGTATTTTTTAGTGGCATCTTCTGAAAACCGATTCAGATTAATCTGATGATCTTTCACTTGCTGATAGGAGTTGCCAACTCTGGTAGGCTGGTAAAAGTGAGGCTGGTTCAGCTCCCTCTTCCCAGGCCTGTCACATACCAAGACTGAACATGAATTCCCAAAATATACACACATTATGTATGTTCCTACATACAAGGCTGGCTGCTGAGGTCAACTCAGGCAGGAAAAACCCCACACAAGTAAGATACAACACCAGCAGCTGCATCCTGCTCTGCTCTGCCTCCTACAAAATACCTGTGGAAAAACCTACAGATGAACAATTTCTGCAGTAGCAGGCCTTAGTCTGTTTTGGTAGCAGGCCCTTAGAGTTTGCTAAGCTTTTGGTACCTGGACATATGACTGCCTGAGCCCTTGCAAGGCTGTCCCAGGGCCTGATGCTCAGGTTGCCTTTGCCTGCATGTACATACACACATACACACACACATACACACACACACACACACACAGACACACACACACAGAGGGCTCATCCAGGAACGGGCTGCAGACAAGCCCTGAGCCTGGCAGCTGGTCCCTGGATCCCCATGTCTCCCAGTTACTTCATTCATGGACACACACACAGGTCTCTCCAGCAGCTAGTTGAGGTCTGTGACCTTACCAGTAGCTGCCCCCCAGATGTTAAAAGTCTTTCTGGCACCTCCCCTCAGACCATCTTGTCCCTCCAGCAGCACATTCTGACTTAGATCCCTTCAATAGTTGTCTCCCAGGCTTCTTGCCCGGCTCCCTCTAGGCAAGCCTGATGCCTGCTGGTGGTCACATCCATGCCAGCACGTGTATCCATGTGTGCACTCGAGTCTCTTCAGGCACGTGGCCCCCTTGTCCCTGTCCACAGGGTCTGGTCTCAGCAGTTGCTGGCTCCACGGGTGTCTGGATCCCTGTGGCTCACAGCTCCCTGCCCTGCTGTGAACACTTAGAGTTCCATTACACGCACATGGAACGTAGAGTGGAAACACTATCCACCCTTACCCCGTCATGAAAAATTCTTAGAAAATTGGAATTTAATGAGAAGAGAGAGTGGACCAGAGGTGAGGTACAGGCCATGGCTGGGCAAGTGTCTTTACATATGAATGACCCTTTTCTCATTTTATTTTCCTTTTTTTCACCTCTCTTGACCCATACTTTTCATCTGTAGTGTGCCTTGATGCTTTCCTTTCCCTGCCTTTGGTTCTTCCCCTAGATTTCCCATAGTAAGTTGCAAGGAGTCCCTTTTTCCTGGCACCCCATGGTGAGTTGCACCACCCTGCAGGCAGAAATGCCCTCTTGGGAGTCCTGTTGACCCATCAGGGGTGTCCCCCTGAGACCAAGGAGCTAATGCTTTAAGTTGCAACCCTGAGACAAGCCAGGGAAAGAGCACTCTTTGCTCTGAGTTATAACTGGGATTCTTCTGCCTGGCTTTGTGCCTCTGTATTCCTTGCTGTTCATGGAGGTGAGCCTTTAATCCTGTAATTTAACAGCTTTGATAATTTGAGATGGAGTAATTGCAAATGTTAGTAGTTTATATTCCTGGGAAAGCAGGATACTGAGATTTTAATAAGTGCTTGGCACTGACCCCCTTGGGTCCTCATTGAGGTCGAAGTGTCACTGTGGGGAAGCAGTTAGTGAGACTGCTGTGTGCTTTTGAAAATCCACCTTGTTCTCCCACACTTTAAAGCATTCAAGCAAGCAGATGGCTAATCCCTGAGCAGATGGGCAAGAGCCAAACTACTGAGGGGTAACAGGGCGTGGGGAGGTTGGCCTTGTGTTAAAAATGGTAGCATTGTAAGTTTGTAAAACCTGGTCTCACTATAGGACCAAAGGAGAGCTCTTTGGAAAGCTTTGTTGGTTTTTTAGAAACAAAAGGGGCTATTAGAGTTACAGCTGCTGCTTCTTTTTTCTTTTTTTTTTGTTTTTGTTTTTGAAAAACAGGAAGTTTTCCAAAGTTTTGTAATTACCATTGCACTTGTCTTCATCTTGCAGTACAACAGGTGATACATCTCGATCAAATCTTTTTGAGGATGCTATAAGTGCACTTGGTAAGTGGAGTGTTTTTTAATGTAGACATTACTTTGGTGTAGCAGACACATGACAGATTAGCAGATGTTGATGTTTTCTTCTGTATCTGTCATTGTTAAAGTTATAATCAAAGTACTCCTCTCTAAGAAGTGAAGTTGATATCTTGGAACCATCTTCAAGTTCTTTACTGAAGAATATTTCCCTACATATATTCTTACTGTGTAAAAGGAAGATCCTTATCCCTGCTTTTCCTACCATTTGCCTTAATTTCTCTTCTAACTATGCACTTTGAGGTGGCTTGACTAGAGGGCTAGATGTAAATATGTATATGCTTTCCACTTTTGCTCCCCAGAGTGCAGGTCTGATAAAATGGCTGCCTTTATGATTAACTTGTTCCAGCTTTGAAAGTACTTTGTCTTTTGACACATTTAGATTAGATAAACTCACCAGATCTGCTGCTCTCTGGGCTGAGGAGTGAGTGCCTTGGTGTACTTACAGTCAATTCACTTTTATTTTGACAGTCTAAATGTCTTTGTTTCTCAGTGGAATAGACAGAATAAAAACAATAGGAAGGTCTGCTCCTCACGCTGATTCTGGTTGCTAGGAAATTTAGACAAACCCACAGCTCCTTACTCCTACTGAAATTTTTGCGTTGTTTTAGAGTGTAGCCAATTAAGGCACAGAAATAAGGAGGAGGTAGGTTTTTTTTTGTTTAATGTCTGTAAACAAGTAGCTGTGGTTTGATACAAAAAGCTAAACTAAATAAAGGGTTTCACTTACAGTTTTGTGTAGGGCTTTGTGTATGTATTGAAGGCAGGTGTTGTCATTGAGCAGCCCAGGGTGATTTAGGAGCAATAGTAACATTTTATGTGTACTAGTGGTACTCACTAGGCTTAGTCTGTTTAATTGCAGCTTAGGTATTAGGTGTGACCTATGGTTTTAGAGATAAAATAGCTGATAGGAGACAACCAGTTGAGTTCTGTTACATTTTTGAAGTGACTGCTGCTACCCAAGGTGCTTCGTTAACCATTTGTTGTGCCTCAGTGGCCAAGATGTGGTCATCACAAACACTCATGTTATCAGTATTGATCAACAGGTTAAATTAAGCTGCTGGCCTTGTTTCAGTTCTCTTCAAAATTTAAAAAAAAAAAAATTAAAAAAATCCCATTTCAGGAGCGTTGCCTCGCTATCTGTTTTATGTGAAAGTTCTTTGATTGGTGTCTGATACAGTAAACCCACATGTCCCTAACAGTTTGGAAATAAGAGGCATTGAGTGTAATTTCCTGGGTGAGCATAGTGGAAGTGTTATAGGCCAAAAAATTTTCAAAGGCAATAGGCGTGAACTCTGTTGTCCTTTTCCTTTAGAAACTGTCCTGAAAGGAATATGCACAATTTGATGTAGTATGTTTTTCCATCCTAAGTTGGATCCTAGACATATTCTGACTGTGGCTCCACAATTACATTGTCTGAAGAAGTTAATTAACTTCGCTTTAAAAACAGGGATTGGTTTGTACTGATTTGCTTTTGTTTTCAGTTAGATACTGAAAACTGATGTGGCTTTGTGTGCTACGTGAAGATCTGCACGTCTTGCAGTTCTTGTGCAACCATATCTTCCACTGGAGCAGCCTAAGCTGTCTTTAGGGCATGGGACGAGAATTATTGTGGGGAGTGTGATGAACTGGATTTGAGAGTTAATCCAGCTTTAAAATGTTATTTGAAAGACAAAAGCAAAGAGCAGAATCAGTTCAGCATTGACCTCAAACATTTCCACTAGCAATGTGGAGAGATAGGCCTGACTCTATCATTGCTAGTGTGCAACTTCTGAATTACTATTCTTGATCTTACTTTTGCACAACTTGTGTAAGTAGTCTGTATATGGAGCACATGTAGCTAAATTTGCAGGAATTCTGTTTCCTCCTTTGGCTTCTAATAGCAGTCTGTGCAGAGCAAGTCATCCTCTTTGCATCTCTCTTTCCTGTATTAAATATCTTACTCTGTTTCTGGTCTCTACCTAGCTTATATTGACAAAGCACTACAGAAATATTTTAGGTAGTAACTTACTAGATCAACAGGTGTTCTGTCTGCTTGATTAGTTTGTTAGCAATAGTAAGGATAACTTAGTGCTCTGTAAGAAAGAACATGAGCAGAGGTTTGGCAAAATCATTGTCTTGGGACAGTTGTTGGCTCAGCTTTTTTTGCTTCTCTGAAGATAACGTAGAATTGTGTATCTCTAGGGCAAAGTTTAGGTGATAGGGTTTTTTTTGTTTTTTTTTGATTGGTTGGTGGTTTTTTTAATATCTGAAAAAAATGAATGTAGATATAAAATGATTGATCTTGTAGTTCTGTACAAAGACATGAACTTACCATTCCTTAAACTCAGGTTGACACTATTACTTAGAAGCCTGAATAACAAACACTCAAATTAGTCAAGGGTTGTGAATCCATTATTTATGGATAATGCACAAGTATCCTTGGGCTAGGGCTGTTTTATTGTTTGTTCTTGAGTTTACTGCCCTAAGCCATACATTCACTGATGAAGCATTTGTTTAAAACCCAGCAATGGGATTGTGTTAATGTTGGCTGGGGTTAAACACCTTTTCCCTAGGGGAATAAAACTTCATGTTTTTGTTGGTGCTTTTCATTGTGACTTACTTGTCTTAACAAAGTGGTTCTAGCAGTATTTGTTTTCTCTGTTTTTTTTAAATTTTTTTTATTAATCAGGTGATTTTTATGGTGACTGTTAATTATTTAACTCTCTTGTCACTAGCTTTCTACTTACAGTCAGTAGTGTATTCCACTGAGATCAGGAATGCTTTTATCCAAAAAAGGAGATGGTATTTTAATGCCTGGGTTTGTTTTCTAATTTTTTTTCTTTCTTTTTCTTTTCTTCCCCTGGGAATATAACCTTTAAGATGTTGCTCAATTGCAATTTATAATTGAATAGTTATATTTTTTTATAATGGTTGAATTTGCTATCTGCTTTTAAGGGAGAAAAATTAAAAGGATTATGAAAAGAGATAACAATCCTCCCTACAATGAGATTAGTGTAGTGATCAGTTGCCCTTAAGTTGCTTAAGTATAGTGTGTGTGCCCATTTGTCTTGATGGGTGCAGGTTTGGGACAGTTTTTGTCCATTTATGCTGTAAGAGGTGGGGGATTTGATGTGATGGATATCTAGTCCAATATTAAATTGATTGAGATATGAATTAAATGGGATAACTTGTTCTCACCGAGGTCTTGAGAGTCTTTCCTAGATACGACTTTTAAGTCTTCTGCCTGGCTTGAGTTGGTCCATGTTAAGTTGATTAAATTACTTTGCTCATTATCACCAGCATGTGGCATTATATAGTTGTAACTTGGACATCACTATTGGCCATCAACCTTACAACAGCATAGAAAAAAGTGTTTATTTGGGAAAACCTCAGTGGCTAACAGTCTGACGGACAGATTTCTGCCTCATAAGTTTTGATTTCCAAATTTACACTGCAGGAAACTTTTCTTGATTACATCAGGAATTGAATATTAGCTGTGAGGGTGCCCTTGACCTTAGATGAAAACTTGGAGAGAGAACATTATTTGAATTACAAGTACAGAAGTATCATAAGTGCTGCTTTTGTCAATAGACACTTACATTGTGTTCATCACCCTCTCCAATTTCCAATCAAACTCATAATGAATCCACCAGAGTATATTTGGAGTTAAAGCCACGTGACACGTTTAATATGAGCTGCTCTTTACTTTTCAGTGAATGAGTCTAATTTGAGTAGAAATGAGCTTTATCTGTTGAAACTTTTTAGTGATTTTCTTTTTTTTTTGTCTTATCCCTTAAAATGGTGGTCCTGTGACTTCCAGTAACTGGTCAGTCCTATGAGAATATGGTGACTGAGATCATGTCAATGGGCTATGAACGAGAGCAAGTGATTGCTGCGCTGAGGGCCAGTTTCAACAACCCTGACAGAGCGGTGGAGTACCTCCTAATGGTGAGCAGCTCTTTTATCTATACCTTGTTCTTTCTGTCCTGATGTTTTCCACACAATAACCTTCACTTTGATTTACATGTTGTTTTGAATGTTAACCAGTCGGTGAGAGCAGTATGTGTTTGTGGAGGAGCAGCTTCTCCAGGCAGAGCATCTGGAAGGATGAGACTTGGATTTTGAGGGTCATGATGTGATACAGAAAACACTGAAGTCATCCCTAACAGCCTCTATCACTTATTTGCTTTTATTCTTTGTTTATTTATATGGATATGCATGTAGAGTATGTTCTGTTACAGTGATAGTTTTGACTGCCAATGGCTGGCTCAGTGATTTTGTGTCACATCTTAGTGACATGCATTAATTGATCAGTTGCACCCTGGCATCAGTATCCATAACATCACCTAATTCATTGTTTTTTAAGTTCTGGTTCATTGGTTTTGCTAATAATGCAGAATGTTCTTAATGTACTTTCTAAACAGAAAATTTGGAGAGTATTTTGAAGTGTGCTTCATTTAACTGATGTTTTAATTTAACCAGTGTTTTCAAGAAGAAACAATTTTCATGTGATAAATATATTTTGAAGGGTGAAATGAATGTCACTGGCATGAGAGGAAATAGAAAGGTAACTTCACTTTAATGGAAACCTTGTCAATTGTTTTTAGGGGCTTTTGGGATTATTTCTCATTGTTTACGTCAATCTGACAGGTGAATTGCGACCACCATAGAATCTGTCTGTAATCTTGTTGCTTAATTTTCAGTGCATTTATTTTTCATTCTAGCATACCATTTTTTCCCTCATGTGGTTTTTTCTTTTTCTGGCAGATCTGAACTTTTATTAAAATCTGGAAACCAGATACCTTGAACCAGTCCCTGGAAAATATGTGTGGATTGAATTTCAGATAGACTGATGAGAAAACTGGCATCTTTGCCTCCAGTTATAAAACTTTGATTTTGTTAATGAAGTTTTTCTTCAGTAGTTAACAACTACAAATCATTGACATGCTTGTTACTTACCTTAGTTTTCCCAAGACTTTGTAATCCTCAGATTTCAAACTGACAACAAATGCTTTGAGTCCAAGAATGCAAAAAGTTCAATTCTCATCTGGCATTAGGCCAACCAAGAGGGAGTGCAGTAGCTCCCAACTATCTGCCACAACTCTACAATCTCAAATACTTGTTTTTCGTGCCATAAAAATGTTGATTTTACTGTTCATGTATTCTGTACACACACCATAAATTCAGTGCCTCCCGTAAGTATTGGGCTTCCTGTGTGTGTGGCAGCCCTGTACAGCATGCAGTTCTTGTGCACTCAGCCTGGCATTTCCCTCCTCTATCTTACTGCTGTTCAGAAAGTCCAGAATAGAGATAAAACATCCCTTTGATGGAGTTCAACACAGGTCACATCTGCCAAATAGGTTTTCTGACTGGTCTGAGCAGTTAACTTCTACTACTTCAGTAGGTCCTGTGTATAAAATTAGTTCTTCTCTTATATAAGCTGGTCCTTTTATGTTTCATGTTATCCTTCACTGAGAATATTTCTTCTTTGTTCTTCCTTTTCTTTCTGCTGGAAAAAGAAGTGGGGAAGGAACAGTGTTGCTCTTGGAGACCATCTTAGGTGGCCTACTTCTGTTGTCCTTCTAGCAGAGTTTTGTTGCTAAAAATGGTCTTTCTAAGTGTTCTTCATCTGCTGGGGTCTAAGCATCTTCTTTACTATCCTGCTGCATCAAAAAAAAAGGGTTATTTTTAGTTAGTACAGTCCACTGATGGCAGTGTTCTTTGACACTCCATGTTACTTGCCTCCAAACTGTCATCAGCATTATCTTTGATATAATCTGCAGAGTAGGATTAGGGTGTTAAGATCTCTTAAGTGTATACCATTGTCCATGGTTAAAGAACCAGTAAATGAAGGGCACCTGTAAAGTGTTGGAAAGAAATGCCAACAGAACTCCCCTATGCTTCAAGTGCACCTGTTTGTCAGATGAGCCCTGAAGATTCTGCTTGTTGTTCATGGTTCAGGTGACAAGCTGCTCAGTTTTCATGGCTTCATCACTGGGGCTATAGATGTAATCCTTCGTCCATAAACTGTGGTCAGGGAGGGAGGTCTCAATTCCAAAAGATGCCCTTTCTTTTTCCAAGCCCCAGACTCATCTTTGGAGGCATTTACATTCAGATCTCTCTTTGACCCAAGGACTTCCTAACCCCTAATCAGGAAGAAGTCCTGTCGTCAACAACCAGACCATTGCTTGCAGCCTCTTACTTTGGAAGTTTTTAGGAAACAGTTTTCTCTGAGGACAGCCACACACATTGGACATGCTTCCTAGAGAGGTGGTCAGTGTGCCTGTCAGTGTCTCAGAGACGTTTGAACAGTGCCCTTTACAGGCTTTAACTTCTGGTCAGCCATGAATTGGTCAGGCAGTTGGACTAGATGGTCACTGCAGGTGCCTTTGGACTGGAATTATTCTGTTCTCTGTTCTGTTCAGGGGCTGGGCCTGCTGTGATTGTTACCCTGTGGAGAGCCATGTCAGCTAAAAAGTGCTGTAGTGCTCAGTTAAACAGTAAACAATTGTTCCATCCACCATAAAGCATCAGTGGCCTTTTTGCTGTCCAAGAAATGTTTACACTCAGTGTGGCTTGTATGTGAATTGATACCATGCTTTATTCCTTGGGTAGCTGTATGAACAAGCCTCACTAGTCTTGCCTGGTTACAACTGTACCCAGTCTCTGTTATCTGGAGAGTGACACCTCAAGCTTGTATTTTAACAGTAAAGGTGATGTTCAAGATGACAAATAATTTGTAAGTAAATTTGTTTGAACTAGTTTACATAGTACTTCCATTCAAGAGCAAACTTATGGTTTAAACAAGCACGTTGTTTGATCTGAGCACAGATTGCAGTGATGACATATGCCTGTGAATAGGTGACATCAGCTAGTAGTTTCATAAGATTAACCCAAGTTTTTACATTATACTTAGATTCCTAGGAATGACTGATTTGAGTGGTAAAGTTATTTAAGCAGTACTCTGTAAGCCACTGAAAAGGAAGAGTTACCTCAGAATTACATCATGAATGGAATTTTCCTCCCCCTTTGTGAGGGAGGGATGTGTAGCAAGCTTACTGAGCCATATAAAGGTAATGAGGTGTGTGACAGGGAACACTTGAATTTATCCCTCTGAGTGACTTAAACATGTACTTGATGATTAGGTGATTTATACCTTGCTGTGCTTCTTATCACACAGGTAAGGCAAAGTTTTGCCTGGAGCACAGTCCATTTCTCCCTTTCTACATCTGCTTTCTATATTAGCTGTATATTTGTCCCTTTTGTTCAGCTGTAGTGAAGGACATCCCGTGTGAAGAAGATGGTGCAGCAGGATTTTTAATCTACCTACTAATGTTTTCTAAGGCAGGCTTGATAAACCTCTTCATTGTCTGGTTACACTGAAGTTCTCGAATATTTCCACCCACACTGTTGCCTATGTATTGTGCTTCCCAGACTGAAGGATGACCTTTATTTGGGCAAATTCCCTGGGCTGATTGTTATACAGGATTTTTTTTGGAGTCTCTCCCATGCCAAGCTGCCTGAGTTTTCCAGGATTCAGGGAGGAAGGCTGAAAGGACAAATTTGGTGCTGAGGGATGGCAAGGGTTAGTGTGGGAAGTCTGCAGGATTCCCATGAAGGAGAAAGGTAGTAGAGTAAGGTGTGTCTGGGTGGTATAACCCACTTTCTTGTTCACTATAGTTGTTCTTTTTTAGCTTTCTCTGTTTTACACCCCCACCCCCAGCAATCAGTTCTTACAGAAAGTTGTTTGCACGTGGGAAATAAACAAAAGGCAAGTTAAGTTTGGGGGGGTTTGGTGGTTTTTTAGTTTTGTTGTTGTTGTTTTTGTTTTGTTTTTTGGGGTATGGTTCTGCTTTTGGTGTTGGTTTTTTGTTTTGTTTTTTGTTAGGGTTTATTTTTTTAACTGCTAAAATGTGATGACATACAGACCTTTTCACACTTAAGATGCATTAAATGGCAGTTTTGCATTTGGGGAAGAGGTCCCAGGGTCTGTGTTCAGGAATTTATTCTGTTTCCTCCCAGATTGTACGGCTTTGATAATCTCAGTTACCATTGTGTACTGCAATAGTGTTGCTGTAATGTAACTTCTTCTGCATAACACTATGACATATTGTAACTATATTTGGGCTTAACTTTTTCACGCGTATCAAATATCTTGGAACAGGATTCAAAGCAGATATTTTTTCATGGAGTAAAACCTGTTTTTTAGATTGATGCACTGCATGCTTTAGTACCTTGCTATACGAACCACACATTTTTCCTGTCAAAGAATAAAATTGCTCTTTTCACAGTGTTCTCTGTCAGTTATAAATGCATACCTATCACAGCATCTTGCTTTGTATTTGCAGTGAAAGCATTAAGGGTTTGGGGTGGTTTTTTTCCCCACTTCGTTCTCAAAAAGTAAATATTACATGCAGTTGAAACAAATATCTTTTAGCATTCTGTAGGTAATTGTGTGAACTGTGGCTTTAGGGTATACCTGGAGATAATCAGGCTGCGGCTGAACCCCCTCAGACAGCAAGCAGTGGTACCTCTCAGTCTTCAGCAGTGGCAGCAGCAGTAGCAACTATACCCACGACTACTAGTTCATTAGGAGGTAAGAAAGATGGTATTTGAGAGGATGTGATAAAGGTATTGAACTTAATCAGTCACTTCTTCAGTCAGTTTTAAGTTTCTAGTGCTCATGAACTGATCAAATGGAACTGCGTAAGAGCTGTAACATTGGAGATTCCAAGTGTGGTACTTTCTTGGAAGAAGCAGCTTGTTTTGTGTTGAAATATCTGCAGTAAGGTTTCAAAAAATGCAGTGGTCTTGCACAATTCTTTTAATTCAGTACTCTGGATTTAAGTGTAAGGCCACAAATATGGGTGGAGTTGTGTTTTCTGTCATGTAAACTCTGGCTTCCTACTCCTGGCTAACTGGGCACTTTTGACCATGGCTATACTTATGTATCTGCACCCTTGGAAGTTGGAATATCAAGGGAGAAACCAGAAATTAGGCCATGAAGTGTAACACCTGAGAGACCTGTAAATGACCCAGGACTCCTCATTCAGCATGTGGACAGTGGTAGGTGCCTGCTGAAGAGAACTCTGTCTTAAATGGACATAAATACATGAGAGCAGAGTAATGAAAGGGTAGGGAAGGTCTGGTTTAGGCTGTGGCAGAGATGGTGTTCAAGATACAAGCCTTGGTAAGAAGCCAGAGTGTTAAACATACAGGTGGTGGTGACAGGGAGACATGACATAATCCATAGAGAGAGAATGGAGGATGGGGTATTTCAGAGCAGTTCAGACACTGCTCTGCTCAAGGCATTAACAATCTGGGGTGTATGGGAAGGAAAGACTTGCTTGAGCCAGGACTGATCCACTGGAGGAGATAGCTCTGCTGTAGATGCAGAGAAAAGACTGAATCTGAATCTGTATCTGAATGAGGTTACTCAGAGATGAGACATAAAGAGAAAAATGCTGGAAATCAAAGACAGAAAGCTGCTGGGTCTTAAAACTGGGTGGAAAGAAAGTGCACTGTTTAACCTTAGTATAAATAAGTCTTGGTTAAAGCTAGAGTAAGTCAGTGTGAAGGAGCAAGCTCTTCTGTTCTTCAGTGAAGGGTGTATTATCCACTTCTGTGTCCTATTTCTATCTACAATTACAATATAGATGTGTATTTTTTTAAGATTCTTAATAACTATTTACAAAATGTGTTACCTCACTGATTTTTTTTTCAGGACATCCCCTTGAGTTTTTACGAAATCAGCCTCAGTTCCAGCAGATGAGACAAATTATCCAGCAAAATCCTTCTCTGCTACCAGCATTGCTACAGCAGATTGGGCGGGAAAACCCTCAGCTACTGCAGGTGAATCTTGAAAGAAGAAAAGAATGTTTGCTAATTCTCATTTAGCTTTACAAGAGAGGCCTATGTTGGTGTTACTGCGGTTACAACATTCTGTTGTTGGCTTTTCACCTGTTGTTGCTGTACAGAACACATTTTCTGTGACATTAGAAATGAGCCTGAGACTCTTCCTAAGAGGGTGCAAAGGGAATCGGGAAGAGGAAAGGATCACTGCAGTTGAATTGAAACATGAAATTGTGTTTCTTGTGTTAGATTTAATAATTTTTCTGTATGTGCTTTTTACACGTTCCTTTGACTGTTTGATTCTGTGTAAAGGAATGTTTTTACGTGTCTGTTGACAAGCTTAAACGAGAGTTATTTTAATGTATGTGTTTTCTTTCATTGTTTCCTGCATCACAGCAAATAAGCCAACACCAGGAACACTTTATTCATATGTTGAATGAGCCAGTTCTAGAATCTCGCCAAGGTTTAAGTGGAAGTGATGATGGTGCCAGCACTGGAGAAGTAGCAGATGCTGGAAATGGTCATATGAACTACATTCAAGTAACACCTCAGGAAAAAGAAGCTATAGAAAGGGTGAGCCTTTCTCCTTTGAAGTGTTGTGTGGCTGTTGCTGTAGGGTGTTGACTCCAGTGCATGCTTAAGTCATACCTTAACATAAACTTTGTTTATTCTCAGCAGTTCTGCTTCATGTTTGAAATTTTCATAGTTGCTGTAGTCCTGTTTCAAATCACATCTGTTCTTGCTTTATAGCAATTCAGTCTAAAATATCTTAAATCTGTCTTACTGAGAAAATGCAGAGCCTTTCAAAGTGATCAGAGACCGTTTGTGGTAATTAATGACTGAATGTTTTTCCCTTAGGAGTGGGAGCTTGGGCAGTAATTCCTCTTGCAAAAGCCCCAGCCAGTGCTGTTCTAGATCATGCTGTGATATGTGTCCAAGTACAGAGATCTGTCTGTATAAGCACTGTTTGCAGAGTACCTGCATAGTAACAAGGCTCATAGTTAATTAGATAAGTTGAAATCAAAATGTTACCAGGATATTTGTCTGTCCATGGGAATTATTTAATTATAGCTCGCTAAAAATAACAGGTAAACATGTCTACAAAAATACACTGGGGGTGGTATATTTCATTCATAAATGCTGTTTGTAACACTGACTAAATATGGTTTTGCATAGATGACAACATCTCTGAGGTTTTTTCTTAGGACAGATTGCAAGACTTCTGCCATACTGTGGTAGTGGTTTTGTATCTCAAAGAGAATGTTTTTTCCAGCTGGCAAAGCCAAAGGTTATGTAAGGATCATCACAGAATAACTATTTGAATATACGTGTCAATTTTCTAGACATCAAGGAAATTAACAATTAATAAAACTAGTCTAATAAAATTATTTGTCCATGTGCTTCACAGATCACCTTCTCTAATCTGCTGCATGTCCTTTTAAAGCCATTTTATGCAATAGAACATTATCACCCCTACAATCTTTCTCAACCCAGCAGAGACGTGTGCACTTCTTCCCTTTCCAGGAAACACACCTCAGAGTTTAAATGTCTTAGTATTGCAGCTGATCCAATCATGCTGTTTGGGGACATGAAATAAAATCAAAGAATGGCTGATGAGGGATAATATGACACAATTTCTCACAATTATTTGATCTGTTCTGTATGTGAAGTGCAGGTGGTATGAGGACTTTAAGAAAATCTCCAAATAGTTATATGTACTTGCCTTTGGCTAAAACAAGGTTTCATTTGCTGACTGCCTCTAAGTGCAGGCTAAACCTATTTCCCTTGGCACAGTAATAAGTTCTTCTCTGGTGTTCTCATGCCCTGTTGTCACTGTATCCCAGCCATTAATTAGTTCCTTGACTTCTGAAAAACAGATTGCTCTGAACTTTCTTCTCTTGCAGTGTGTAGTCAATTATTTTTAAAATGTGAAAATCCAGTATAAACAATTGAAAGCACGTCTTAATGTGATGTGTTGGACTATCTACTAGAGATGACAGGCTGGGAACTTCTGTTCCAGGCAGTTGTTGTTTAAAGTCCTTTGGAGCTTTATATAGTTGAAATGAGCATGGTTTGGAGGTTTTTTCCTCCATCAGTGCAAAGTGCTGTTACTTCCTGACATTACTGTGACCCAGGTCCATTTTAGTGACTTACTATGTCTCTAAAGAAGTGTTATGTTTTATGGTGCTTCATTAGACTTGCTCAAATAATATTTTCAAGTGAGAATTCTGTTTACTAAAGACAGAGGCAACACCTTATTTTTTTGCTCACTAAAGGCTGTATTGACCTAGGCAGCAATGTAGTTTTCAAGAAGGCAGTAGTTGCTCAAGTGAGATCTCAAGATGCTAAGCATCTAAAGAAATTTAATATAAAAACTGTACTTTCTAAATTTGTTTCTTTTCTCCAGTTAAAGGCATTAGGGTTTCCCGAAGGACTTGTGATACAGGCGTATTTTGCTTGTGAGAAGAATGAAAACTTGGCTGCCAACTTTCTTCTACAACAGAACTTCGATGAAGACTGAGAGAACTTTTTCTATTTCACACCTCACACCAGTGCATTACACTAACTTTGTTCACTGGATTGTCTGGGATATTTGGGCTTACATTCATAATGCTTGGTGTATGGTATATAGGGGGTGGGTGGAAGGGAGAACATAAGAAACAAAGCAAAGAAAGCAACAAGTATGTTCTGCTTTAAATTAGCAGATGCATAAAATCGCACAGTGTAAAAAAAAACATACAACCAAAAATCAGCTTCTGCAGATAATTAGTTCCTTCTATAAACTGTAGCTTAACTTTTTCTAGGTTTTCATTCTTATTGTACTAGTTCCAGAAATGTAGTGTAATGCACTGCTTCATGTTCCTTTCCACTTAGCATTGGTATTGGAAGTAGCCTGTGCTATGTAGATTCTACAGTCTGTATTTCATGGCAACGCTGGGTAGCAGCTTTGTGAAATCTTAAAAGATCTGAGCAAATATAATCCTGAATGCCAAAATAAGGATATTTGGGGTTCTCTTTTCAGTTACCTGAAAGTAGCGCAAGAAACACAGTATTTTTGTCTAATGCTGAGTTAAAACAGTGTTGGCTTTTTTCCCAAATGAAAACCCATTTAACCCAGTTTAAAGTGTCTTGATTACTGAGAAACACCCCTCCTTTGTCCCCCTCAAATCTGAGAAGCTGTATACATACAGATAAAATTATTATCCTGTTTACATATTTTCTTTTTGGGAAAAAAATATAAATATCTAATTACTGTTCTCTCAATGTTATGTTGCAGTAAAAATTTTAAAAGCAATAGATTGCATGTTTGGTTTTGTTATATGCACTCTAGTGAATTGAATATTCTTTTTTTTCTGCCAGCAAACAAACTGCAAGCTTCATTTTTGTCTGCTGCAATGAGACTTTATCAAATCAAATTTCACTTTCACAACTTTGTTGAACCAGCTTTTACAGTAGAGCTATAAGTGTTATGTTGCTCTTGAGTAGATTGTAATGTTCAAGGTATTTCTGTTAAGTAAGGAATTTTGGGGATTTATTCACTTTATAATGAAGAGAAGTTCATAACTTGAGATATCAAGCAAACTATGAATTTATTTCAACCTGAAAAAATTGGCACTCAAACCTTTCTGTTAAAAATAAGCTCTGGTTATAGAGTTTTGAATCTTACTTCTTGGTACCTGCTTGTCATTTATTTTGTTCAGTCATCATAAAGTGTTAACAATCTTTTTTTTTTTTTTCTTTTAAAATACACATTTACTTTTAGAGATAACTTTGCCCATCATTGCAATATGATGAATGAAAACAAATAGTAATTTAATCTAAAGCTGTTACAGGCAGCATTTCCTGAACACAACTTGGGGATAGTTTGATTTTTCTACTGTTGTAGTCCAATTAGCTGGATTACAAATTTACCTCTACAAGTAACCAGGAAAATCTTATTACTGGTACAGCACTGAATTCCTGTACCACTAAGGATATTAATGATTTAGTGGTACAACTGAGAAATTATTTTCTGCTTATGTTGTCTATCAGTGGATTAACTACCTAACTACTACTCAAGCTCAAAGTACAAGTCGAGCATCTTGGAAAAAAGGAGCGAAAAAGACTGAAACACTTGTATTTTGTTTCTTTATTGATTGGCTATAGTCTGTAAAAATATTACCTGCACAAAACAATTAAATGCATTAAAGCCGTTTGCTTTTTTTTTCTATTCTTATACATCTGTGATATTTTTCCAGATAGTGTGTATTTTAATTATCCAGATTTTATTCTTATAAAATTTCATAGGTGTATGTCATCTAAGTGATCAGGAGCACAACCCAAATCTATCAATAGGAGATGTGATACTGCTAAATAGAGAATAAGTCTTTCATGTTTTCATTTTAGAGAAGTTAACATTTAATACCTGAGTCAGCCAGTAGACTTCATCTAAATAAGATTCTCAGTTTATATATGGACTGGGAGAGATGGATTTTGGATTAACACTGCAGGCCAAAAGGGGCTGTAAAAGGACCAGCTGTCAGGTACTTGAAAAACACCAAATTGATACAAGGACTTCTTGAATGTACTTAACTATATAGCTAATACCTAACTAAGACAAAAGCTTTTAGTTTGTGGGAGTCTTCTGTATTGATCAAACTGCTATCAGAAGTAACCATTCCTTCTCTAGGAGGGTGGAGAGAAAAGCAAGTATGTCTGGGTGTTTCAGTCTGCTCCCTCCAATTTTGATTTTGAAATGTTTACTTATTATAAGTGTATTTGAATTAAAGTCTGTTGAGCTTGTTCTTTGTAAAAAAAAAAAAAAAAGAAAAAAGGCAAAAAAAAAGACAAAAAAAAAAAGAGCTAGTAGCTTTGTTCATTTGTAACTTTGTATGCTGAGTGACTGAGGGGGTTTATGGCTGCTGTGTTTGAAGCCTTACTAGTAATGCTGTTCCCGTTTTTCCAGCAGTGAAACAGTGTTTTTTTGTGACTTCTGATGAACAACAGGTGTCTGACCTTTACTTGCTAGCAAAAACTGTTACCTGTCCAATAGCGGGATACTTGCCAGGGAGAACCATGTCTCTCTTTGTAGTCGCTGCCAAAAGGGAAGAATACATGGAATTCACGTGGTGTTGAGAAGGTGTGACCTGAGCAAGCTTTCTGGGTATGTTGTGCCTCGTTTTCTTACCAAGTACTACCGGGAGTTGTCTGCACTCAGTGCTTCTCAGCTTCTTTGCTGCAGACCTCTTAGGGATTTGGGGATCAGTTTCCTCAGGGCTTTCTGAACAGTAGCTAAGAAAATAAAGTATTTCTTCCTAAGTTTTGGTATTGGAGTCCTTACCTTTGTTGTAAAACTTCTGAATATCTGCTTAGTCGAAAGCTATTTATGATGCACTTTTAATTGGGATTAAAAAATTACTCTGAAGTCATATTAATTCTGTAGTTGTCTATTCTTAAATCCTGTGTACACATTTTAATGCTGTGGTTCAGTGACCTTGTCTAGAGTCATCTGATGAATCCAGCTAAAACCCAAGCAGTTTGATTGATTATATGCCTTGTTTTTACCCCACATGTGAGATAATCACTCCTCCAGTCGAACTGTGACTCTGACTTTGAAATGTCAGATTGAGCTTCGCTTCAAGCATGTGCATGAATGACTGAGACATGAAGTCCTCAAATAATGTACACAGACCTGTCACCTGCGGTTTCACTGGACATTTCATTTGGTTTTACAGAGGTTTGGAGGCAGCCACATTAATGTTCAATTTTCCTTTTTTTTCTGATTTCTCCTAAGTCCAGGTCTTTGCATAAAACTAACTCAGAATTTCTACACTTGAAAGTACCCTATGGGTCAATGTGGTGTGTTACTGTCAGTAACATTTTTAGTTCTTCCTTGCCTGGTTTGGGATGCCAACACACAATCTTTTGAAAACTTTTAATTTGACCCTAGAGCTATGTTGTTATGAAACCACAAGTCACAAAATTTTGTGACTTCACTAATCTACCCCAAAAGTAGGCTTATTCCAGCTATGATTTAAATGATGTATGGCAATAATTTAGTTACTCATTTATCACAAAACACGTGACAGGACAGCAGTGCTGATGCTTATGGCTGTAGCTGAGGTTGCTGACTTCTCATTGTCAAGTGCCAGTGCTGTATTTATATATTTCTTCATAAAATATACGACCTCTGAGGAGGAGGAAGGGACATGAAACTTCCTGGTTCTGGTTAGCACTCAAATTTCTTTCCTTCATCCTGATAGTGAGAAATACTTACTGAGAAATAAATATTGAGAACACACACACACAGTTTAACTCTAGTTCTAATCAAAGCACATTTTATGAAGACACTGGCGTCTGTGGTGTTTCCTGTCCAAACTACAATGGGATTAATGAAGACACACACACATTCTTCAGTAATGGTAGTAGCCTGGAAAAGTAGTGGTAGGCTCTGAAGATACCTCCACTTCATCCCTTTGCTTTAGCATTTCCCTTTGTGAGTTCTTACAAAACAGCATCTGCCATACACTTCCATTTGCTGAAAGCCTAGTGCTAAAAACAGTACTTCATGTTTTGTGTTGTACCTATGCAGTTGTGCCTGGAGGCCTAGAGAGCAAAGTTTCTTTCAAAATGTTTGTCTTTCTATTTTTACATGGCTCAACGCATTAATGTGAATACTCTGTGGTGCTGATGGCAAGGAGCAACATCCTTGAGATTCTTGTGGCCTGAGATAAGAGATTTTTAGATGTGACAGACTAGGAGTAACCAGATACTCCATCAGGCAGCTGTTTGCCATCCCAGGGTAAGGGTTGGTTGCTCTCCTTGTAATGTGAAGCATTTGACTTTAAATGTGCAGCAACCAAAGATGAGAAAATAAGGCAATGTCTTCCAGGTGTCTGTAGAGTTGGTCAAAGTCCTGTAAAATCAGACATATATTTTTAATTATATCTTTGAATTAGGCATGCTTCCTCCCACCCCCTTGTCATTACCCTAAATATCCTTTTTTCCCCCTCTTTCTTTTCATTATTGGAGAAAGTGTGCAGCCTGCAAGGGGAGTGATACCACCTTCTGTTAGAGGATGGGAGCAAAAGATTTCAGAGTACAAAAAGGAATAGGAAATGATCAAGTCTTCAGGGTGAGATGTGAAATGGGACAATGAAGTGCTGAACACGTGGGACGAGATTTCCTCTCCAGGGAGGTTGAACTGAGGAGTCCACACCTGGAAGAGGCAGTAGTGTGTGAAAGGGCACACCTGGAAGAGGTACAACTGTGTTAAAGGAATGGAATGGTGGGGCAGGACCAAATGTGGAGTCAGCCAAAGAGCAGACTTTTGGTGTGACTCTGTATGTATAAATACGAGTAAGGTCAACTAAAGTCTGTGAACAGCACTAACATTTATATTTAAGGAGATTTCAGAGACAAATTACAAGTTTCTTTTTGGCCAATACCTTTTTGTATAGTACTTTGCTTCTAAAGCCTGCTCTGAGAGAGGTGACAGGTTATAAAACAGGTCAGTGAAAAGAAACAAAGCAGTTTGTACCTCTGCATATGCCTCATAGACAGCATGTAGTCTGGGGCAGTCTATCTGTACTGAGGTGCTCCTGCTTAAAGGTGGAGAAAAAAGGTAATTTGATTTTTATTTCTAGTTACATTTACATTGTTAAGACCTGATATGCTCTTTGAGTCTCTTCAGGAGCCTTTGTTTCGTGAAGTGAGAGGAATGGCTGGTCTGCCTGAAGTGTGCATTTCATATGACACTGCTGTTGCTTCCTCTGTGTCCTTGTGAAGTATCAAATTTCCCTTTGGCAAAGGGCAGGATGATGCAGTACACTACTGGGGCAGTGCTGCAGTTCACTTGGACAACTGTTTCTGATGGGATTATGCCTCTTGAGCATGGATGTAATTCATGACCCATGAGTGCATATCTTAAACTGTAAACTGTGTCCCGTGGAAAGCTGCCAGAAGAACTGGGAATACTCAGTCTTGGAAGAGCAGCAGGGTTAAGATGAGAAGCTATTAGAATATATTAAATACAAGTCTAAGTAACATAAATCTACATAAATGACATATATATGTAATAACATAATAGAAATAATAATTATAAATTAACAGCTGTATTTTTTCACCTGCAGCAAGAAATTAAATTGTTGCTAAATGAGTACATAGCTATGTTGTTTTTCACATTTCACAAAATTGGCAGTAAGTGGGTCACTGGTACACAAATCTAAAGGAAAAAGAATACACAAAAGGCCATTTTCTGCATCTGATTGAAGTGTGTGTGCAGTGTTTGAGTTACCTTCAAAATCTCTGGCAAATTGTGATTCCTGAACCTCAGTTTGCCATGAACAGGTGTGATTTTGCTCATATGCAGGACAGCAGGATGGAGAGCTGATATTGCTGAGATCAGCTGTTTGTTGTGGCCATCTCGGGGAGAGGCCATTAAATTGGTCCACTGGTGTTGGCAGGGGGAGCCCTGTGATCCAAATGCAGAATTCCCTTTGCTTCGGAGCTGTTGGGAAGGATCTGTTGCTCTGCAAGGTTTTGAAAGTGCCAACTTTGTCACTTGTGAGTTGTGTATCCTACCCTGCTTCAAGGGGAGGCTAATTGAAAGTTAAGAATGCAAGTGAGGAGAACGGAGAAGTCACTGATGAGGTGGTAAGACCTTGGCCTGTTTTTGGGAAGAGTCACATTACTTAGGCATTCTGATGCAAAGTGAGGCTGGAGTTGAGGTCATGCATTTGATGCAGTGTCTGCTGTTGATGCTGTCAGGTAGCAGACACAAGGTGGTGTTTTTATAGGGAGAAATACCCTGTTGGAAGGAAGGGTGGCAAGAAAAATAGGTTTGACTAATGGGGCTTCTTCTAGTGCATGTTCTCTGTATTTAGATTTTGAAATTGAGGACACTGATGCTGCAGTTTTGCTACACTGCTGCACTGCAGGAGGTTGTGGTGTCTTTAGAGTGCTGTGTTATGCCTTACTGGGCATTATTATGCCTAATAATACCTTTTGTATGCCTTATATCTAAGTGATTAGGCCTGTCCTTACACAAATAGGTATCTCAGTGGGAAGATGTTATTTGCATGATTGTGGTTTGTAGGTGGAGAACCTGCAAGCCTGTAATCAGATTACTCTTTCCAACTGAAAAAAATTCTCTCTGCATGGCTCTCACATCTTCATAGCTTGCACGGAACAATTAGTGCTATTTTGCAAGTGACTGGATTTTTTACTCCCTTTTTGCAAGTTTTGCTTTATGGTGAGTGTGCTGGTTTTGACTGGGATAGAGTTAATTTTCCTTGCAGCAAGAAAATTGCAGTATGGGGCCATATTTTTTATTTGTGCTGGGAACAGTGTTGATAATAACATAGTGATGTTTCAGTTACTGCTGAGCATAAAGGCTTAGTCTGCTCCTCACATGTCCCTGGCAACAAGGGGGCTGGGGTGCAAAGCGAGCTGGGAGGGGACACAGCCAGGATAGCTGCTCCCAGCTGACCAAAGAGATACTCCACACCGTATGGCGTCAGGCTCAGCATATAAAGTTGTGGGAAGAAGAAGAAAGTGGATTGGGGAATATTCGGAATGATGTCATTCTGTCTTCACAAGTCACTGGCTTTCCTAGGGATGGCTTGAACACCTTTCTGCCCCAGGAATGAATTCCTTGTTTTGCTTTGCTTTGCTTGTGTGCAGGGCTTTTGCTGTCCCTATTAAACTGCCTTCATCTCAACCCACTAGTTTTCTACCTTTTGCCATTCTAATTCTCTCCCCCATCCCAGTGCTGAGGGAGGGAACAAGGAGCTGTGTAGGGCTTAGTTGCTGGCTGGGGCTAAACTTTGAAAGTGAGAAGAAACAAGTACTTTAGAGCACTGAGACAAATTAATTTAAGTTTTCTATATACTTGCCTTTTACTGGATTCTGCTAATATCCAGCTCTGTGTGTTTGTAGACACTCCTGTGCTCTGAAAAGGGCTGCAATTTTTCCTTTGGTAAAAACAGTACCAGGGTTATCATTATGCAGTGGCCTTAACCAGGTGGAAGTATAGCTTGCTTAGTTTTAATCCTGTT